>CM029597.1:47316869-47899158 GCA_017311375.1 Mytilus coruscus
AAAGAATTAGCAAAATAAATTGTGACTCCCAATTTTTTTGGAAAATTTCTTTTATTAAAATTTAAGATAGAAACTGGTTCAAATAATAAAACAATATTTGTTCTTGTTAATTTTATATCTCCTTATGACAGGAATCCGTTTAGAATATTGTCAAACAATTAAAAAGTTAATAATATATACATCAACTGCCACAACATACTTTCAACATTTTTTGTAAATTAAACTCATTCTAATTGAAGAAAAATATACCGTAGTTATGAGAAGGCAATGGAGTTTTGAAAAGAATTATCGACTTTAATTCATATATTTTATTAACTTTAATCCAATTTTCAGAGAAATTAATAAAATAACAAATTTGAAAAACGGAAGTAACTCATTGTTCTTAAAAAATAACTACATATCATAGTGTCAATCATTAAAAGAAAGATCTGCTAAATAATATGAAATAATTTTATCCTAATAACATAAGTTATACTGAAATGATTAAGAACTAGAAATGTGAAAGTGACGCCACCCAATTTCAAACTTGATCTGTGTTTTGTGGTAATAAGCGTTGTGTATAAGCTTCATAACATTTGGTTAAGGCAAACTTAAAGTTAGAGAACGGAAACGAAAAATTCAGCAATTTTTCCATTTGTAAAGGGCCATAACTCTAGAACGTTAAAAGTGACGACACCAAAATTAAAACTTGATCTGTGTTTTGTGGTAATAAGCATATTGTAAAAGTTTCTTAACATTTAGTTGAGGCAAACTTAAGTTTGAGAACGGACCAATTATGGGACAAACGGACATACAGAGGACAAGGATAAAACTTAATGCCCCTCCGCTATGGCGGGGCATAAAAATGCATTTATAAAACTAATTTATCTTACGGTATAGTATATTTCTCTTTTTTTTAATTTTTAAATACCATACCTTTGCATAAATAAGTTGTTCAGTATGTGTGAACCTTGACCCTTTAGTTTTTGTGGAACCAGATGATCTGTTACCCATGGCATCTATCATCTGCTGAAGGTCCATGGCAGATTGTGATGTAGTTAAATCACCACTCCTCTGGACATCTGACCGTAAATTGTCTTTCAATCTTTTCTGAATTCTTTGTCTTTTCCTGGCTCTGTATTCCTAAATACAGAAGCAAAATGTCCTTGAAAACCAAAACATATTTAAAATGTCTAATACATACACAATTGTTTCACATTTTGTCATGTCTGGGCCTTTTGTAGCTGAAATGGGTTTGGTTATTGTTGAAGGCCGTACAAATACCTTTAATTATATCCATGTCATTTGGACTTGGTAGATAGTTGTCTCATCAGCAATCATACCACATCTCCTATTCTTATATTATACTCTATTCATACCATAGTCACTCAATTAATATTTCTTCAATTTTGTCATTTCATCAACTGGTTAAAACAATACTAATAATAATATGTTTAGGCAATAACAAATCGCTCTAAGCTTCCCATCAAACATTTTTTTACTACAATTAAATCTTTCCTTCTGATTAGGGCTCATAAATTTGTTTGGTCTAGACAGATATTTAGATTCTACAGGTTCAAAATATATTGATACTGAATGGAATGTCTTCTGAGCTACTCAGGTTTCTTCTGTAAATAGGGTCCAGTTTGGACCAGTTTCACTGTATTTTGGTTTAGAAATAAATTTTTCTAGGTTATAAATGATCTCTTTCTGTTCTTAAATGCAAAAAGTGAAATGAAAATACTGTTTGTATAGTAAATTTTGAGGCATGCAACAAAGTGAATATTTTCATGATGGAAGTGGTCTCTGGCAAGTATATATATCATTTTCTTACTTATACAAATGTCAAGAGTGGTAAAAGGTTATGATACAGTTGATCGTTTCACCTTGCTATATTAGACATAGGTTTTACACTATTATCAATACACCTTATCGCTATTTGTCCGCCATTACTGGATATCACACAGGTTCCGTAAAATTTTGACTTCATAAAACAAAATATCTGACGCCACAATGGAAAAGTGATTGTTGTATGCGTCAAAAGTTCAAGCGGCGGGTCAGCGGGATTAGCGATAAGGTGTATTGTCAGACAAGTAATAATGAATCTTTGCTTAACAAAATTTGATGCATGGTAAATGATTGTGGTAATATAAGGCACCTGTTCTGAGAGTCTGGAAGGAAGACCAATTGTATTCCATTCATTATCCCATTCTTGTTGTGCCGTTAGTTCCGAGGCCAAGTCCTCCATGACAGATGGCGCTGTATCACAGTGATGTATGGTTTGATTGGTAATGTATGGAAGACTTTCAGAGTAATAGGATTTAACTTCTACAATCAAATGTTAATTATGTAATAACTATAGCAATATTTTTAGAAAACATGAACATTATTCCGATTTTTTGCAAGTAAAAATTTAACTCATACTACTTTGACATGTGTTGTATGAGATGTTATAAACTTTACATTTGTGTCATGTACATAATCTCCATATCCTTTTATTTCAATATAAATACCATTGCAATTACTTCCAATCTTGACCATATACCATGATATTGGATCTAACCTTTTGAATATTTTTGTCATTAGGTTTCCTTTACCACGATTTTGGATCTTACCTTTTGATATTTTCTTTGTTAGGTCACCCATACCATGTGGAGATCTTACATGACAGGAATGATATTTACAAGCAGATAATGCACCCTGAAAAATAAATTTTGTACAAAACAAAATATACAAAAGACATGCAAAAAATACACATTTTTAAATCTTATAATGCATTAGATAATAATGTCAAACAAAAAGTTTGTTAGCATGAAAATGCTGAAATTAAGCTACATACTAAATGCTTACTTTCCATCAAAAATCACATTTTGACACAATTGGAAAACATAGCATGAATTGAATTTTACTGAAGACTGCTTCATGAAATCACATGAGATACACCTAGATGGCTCTTTTAAAATATGGACATCACAATTGTGGTTTCCAAACTAATTATAAGAGTGAAATATTTATTCCAGCCAATTATAGAAACAATTCACCATTTAGAGCTTCCCTTGGATATCAATTATGTCTTTAAAAATACAGTCCTACTTATCCTTACCTCTTTTTGCCAGACTGGAGGTTTTCCTCTCCATGTAATATTTTTACTCTTTAAATATGGAGGCACCCATGGAGAGTCTAGATATCTTGCTACAGAGGCTGATATTGTTCTTTGCAATAATGCAGAAGCACCTAAACACAAGAAATGATAAAAATTAACAATCTTTATTTGTAGGATAATCATATTAAGAGAACTGCAAATTTTTTTCCAGGACATTAAGAATAGTCTATATGCTAATTCAGTAATTTATCCTGTTATTGAAGATCCGTTTGTACAAGTTGTTTCCCTTTGAAGGGACATACATTTTTTATTAACAGTGAAGGGCTAGCTGAAAGAAGAACAAATTGAGCTGTGCCTAATGGGTGTAATCAGTTTTTCAAATCTTTTAATTATATTTAATTTTTTGATAAGCTAACAGAATGTTATATCTATAGGTAATTCTTAGTTAAACATTGGTTAAAATGTCTATATATTACTTTTAACATATCATGCTTTGCATAGGCAGCAGCTCGTTTTGTCCTGTTGAGAACCAGTCTACAATTGGTAAAGTGAAAACAACTTGTGTTAAAAGTGTGTAATAACAGAATAAAATTGGTAAGTAGCAAATAGACTATGTAGGGAGAGGGTTCGGCAACTGCAAAGATGTTTAATCTGCCACATTCTGTATCATTTGTGCCTGACCCAAGTCAGGAGCCTGTAATTCAGTGGTTGTCTTTTGTTACTGAATATCATATTAGTTTTTCCTTTATTGTTTTGAGCATAAATCTGACCATTAGTTTTCTCGTATGAATTGTTTTACATTTGTCATATCATGGTCTTTTATAGCTTGCTATTTGGTATAGGTTTTGCTCATTGTTGAAAGCCGTACCGTGACCTATAGTTGTTAACTTCTACGTCATTTATTATTAGTGGAGAGTTGCCTCCTTGGCAATTGACCACATCCTCTTATTTTTGCATAAAAATTGTAAATCATGGTAAACTGATAATGTGATGAAAAAATATAGTAAAAATGTGTTGGATGGTTCCCTGGAGTCTGTCAAGTAGACAATTATCATTTACTAGAAACTCAATAACTAGTTCTCTGAAATTTTATTGGACTTGTGCTGGGTAAATATCTCATTTCACATGTTTCATAAAATCTGTTTAAATTACAATGGTTGATTTGTTTTAACTGAATGGATACAATGTCGATATTTCGATTTTACATGGGAAACTCTACACAAAAATTTTCCTATTGTTAATTTTCCTTTCTAACCTAACGGTTCCTCTTCTGTTTCCACTTTATCTTTCGGCAGTTTATCAATGAGAAACATAAACACTTTTCTAATTTCTGTTTCATTGGAATATAAAAACGTCTGGTAACCAATTTCTCCTTTGTATCCAAGTTCCTGGAAAGAAAAGAAAAAACATATTCCTCTAAAATATGCTACACCAAAACAAACAACTGTTAAAAATTTTAAAGAGAAATACAATTAACACTAAATGAAAATGCTTGAAAGTTATTTGACTTTGATATCAAAACATGCAAAAATTTGATACTTTGATAAAACATGATAAAGAAGACCAATTATAGTGCTTCAATTTGATACTTTGATAAAACATGATAAAGAAGACCAATTACAGTGCTTCATTTTGATACTTTGATAAAACATGATAAAGAAAACCAATTATAGTGCTTCAATTTGATACTTTGATAAACATGATAAAGAAGACCAATTATAGTGCTTCAATTTGATACTTTGATAAAACATGATAAAGAAAACCAATTATAGTGCTTCATTTTGATACTTTGATAAAACATGATAAAGAAGACCAATTACAGTGCTTCATTTTGATACTTTGATAAAACATGATAAAGAAGACCAATTATAGTGCTTCAATTTGATACTTTGATAAACATGATAAAGAAGACCAATTACAGTGCTTCATTTTGATACTTTGATAAAACATGATAAAGAAAACCAATTATAGTGCTTCAATTTGATACTTTGATAAACATGATAAAGAAAACCAATTATAG
Source organism: Mytilus coruscus (assembly GCA_017311375.1). Lineage (NCBI taxonomy): Eukaryota > Metazoa > Mollusca > Bivalvia > Mytilida > Mytilidae > Mytilus > Mytilus coruscus. Next base: position 47,321,972 of record CM029597.1, read on the forward strand.
TGCTTCAATTTGATACTTTGATAAACATGATAAAGAAGACCAATTATGGTGCTTCAATTTGATACTTTGATAAACATGATAAAGAAGACCAATTACAGTGCTTCATTTTGATACTTTGATAAAACATGATAAAGAAGACCAATTATAGTGCTTCAACTTGATACTTTGATAAACATGATAAAGAAGACCAATTATAGTGCTTCATTTTGATACTTTGATAAAACATGATAAAGAAGACAAATTATAGTGCTTCAACTTGATACTTTGATAAACATGATAAAGAAGACCAATTATAGTGCTTCAATTTGATACTTTGATAAACATGATAAAGAAGACCAATTATAGTGCTTCAATTTGATACTTTGATAAACATGATAAAGAAGACCCATTGTAGTGCTTCAATTTGATATCATTTTCCTTCAATTTATCCTCTTACAATTATTAAAAATTTGACGACACAATTATGTACTAAAAACATCAACAGTTCCAATTTTTTTGCACCAGATGCGTATTTAGGTAATTAATGTCTCTTCAATAATGCTCGAGGCTGAAATATTTTAACTGTTTCAAACTCTGAATGCCTTCATCTAAGTCATTGTATTATGACAGAATGGAAACATAAATTTGTAAATATTTTATGTTCAAGTGATTGCATTCAGTTTTATCTTCCCTCTACATGTATATAGGTACAAACAGAAGGAGAAAAATAACCCAGGACACAATCAAACCAAAACATCACATTTTCTTGTGTCAAATATGAAACAAAGTTTTTTTTTCACTACCTGTAATACAAGCATGTATACCTGTATAATAGATGCCAAACTGGTTCCCGTTCTAAATCTAGCAGACATTCCACTTGGTAAGGAATTTGGAAGGTCGACTTCATTGTTGATCACTTTGAGACAACGTATAGCAGATGACACAATTAATTCTGTACTAAACTGTCTCAAACTCTGGATGTCTTCATCTAAATCACTGAAATAACAAAATATGAATTTTTAATTATTCTAATAAATTCCATATGAGCAAGATACCTGTACACCTATATTTAAAGCAGTCTTAAAACTGTTGCAAATTGAATTATATACATTTATCACTAGTTTGCGTATTTTTCCTTTGATCTTTTTTTTGTGATAATTTTTCATATCACCCTACTTGCTTGAGATAGAAAATTATCGTCAGAAACAAAAGGCGCACATGACGTTGTCAATGTAAACATCAACAATGTCATAGGCAAAAAAATAGTGATAAACAGATTATCAATGGTCTTTCAAACTCGAGGATGTTTCTTGGTCACATCTCACCTCAAGGCTTTCACCCTTCGATGAGAATGTAGCTGAGAAACACCCTCTTCTTTGAAAAACCATTGATAACCTGGTTATTTGTGTTCTCCTTAAGGCCTTTTTGCACCATGGTACCTTTATGTTTTAAAATAAACGTTATATTCTATCCCATAGTACTGTTTTAAAATGGGGAGAACACTATATTTTTATTCATTGGACCAGTCAGTCACTTTTTTCACCCTTTTTTACCAGTTATTGTTATTTAAGTGAATGGTCAATTCATTAAGTTATACATCATAAAAAATTTCAATAATTGCCTGCAGTAAGCGGAGGAATCAATGTTTAAAATTTTCAATATTTCTTCAGTCATGATAATTTGAAAAATTCATTTCAACACAATTTTAAAAATTAGAGGTTTTTGATAAAGAATGTGAAATATTCATTTTTTAATGCATATTTTACCAAGGAATGTGCATAGAAATGAAAATTGAACCTCTTGAGTTCAATCTGATAACCTGAACTGGTTTGCGTAATTTTGTGGTTGTGTGTTATGACTGAACACGTCTTCAGTGAAAGTAACTTTTCCTTGGTGGTGTCAGACATTCTCTTTAAGGTCAAAATTTTATGGGGAGGGATGCTTATCACATCCAGAAATGGTAGAAAAATAGCAACAAGGTTTATTCATTAAATATTGTCATTAATTTTTAGAATATTACAATACTGATATACTTATAAAAAATGTGCTTCGCTAAGCGCAGCTGTTTACGACTGCAGAGGTCCAACCCTGAACAGTTGGGGCAAAAATGGACACAATATTCAAGCTTGATACAGGTCTGAATTTGGATTGTAATTAAATATTTGACACATTATAGGTTTCTGACACAGAATAAATGTAGTCAAAGAACTTGAAATTGGTTATATGATTTGAATTTATATTCAATTGAAGATTTCTTGCTGTTGCGCAATACTTAGTAAATCTGTTTTCAGACTATATACAAAGAATTAGCAAAATAAATTGTGACTCCCAATTTTTTTTTTGGAAAATTGATAATTTCTTAAATCTTGAGGAAAAAAAAAATTTACCCCACCTCCCTCTCCAAAAAAAATAATATTTGAAGAAAATTTCTATTTGTAAAATGTGGTACACTTTAACACAAGTTATTGTCTGAAAACTAGAAAAATGCTTGTTTTTGGCCCCTAATTCCTGAACGATTTGGGCAATTACCCCCAAAATGAATCACTTGGGGTATTGAACCTTGTGGTACAATTTCAGAGCAATCAAAATACTTATACACAAGTTATTGTCCTGAAACTAGAAAAATGCTTGTGTTGGGCCCCTTTTTGGCCCCTTAATGGCCTAATTCCTAAATGGTTGGGACCATCACCCCCAAAAACAATCCCAACCTTCCTTTGTGGTATTGAACCTTTTGGTTAAATTTCATAGAGATCCATACAGTTAAACAAAAGTTATTGTCTGGAAACTAAATGTCTTCGGATGATGACAACGTGATAGCAATACACGTATGCAAATATTTTTTGCGGTCATATAAAACTTAAATTTGGATATTAATACATTTCATATTGAAGAATAAATCAGATTTATATGGGGACAAAGTCCCCAATTAAAAATAAAGATATATATCATAACAATTTTATTTTAATAATTCTTTGATATGAAAAAAAAAGCTACCGGATGATAGAGTTTTTTTGTTTACATTGAAACTGATGTCACAACTAAAATCCATAGGAACAGGACCAACATCGGAAACGTTTCTGAATTTCAGTTTTTTTTTCAACAATTCTGAAGTTAAAATATGCTTTAATTAAAAAAAAACTGATACGGACTTTGTCCTCTTTCACAAGTAACACCTGCCTCATATTAACATTTTTGAATTAAATCAAAATTACATCTTTTCTCATACAAATACACTTATCTTTATTTGTCCGCCATTACTGGACATCACAAAAGTTCCCAAAAAATTTTGATGTCACAATAGAAAATGTTTAACGCCACAAAGGAAAAGGGATTTTGTAAGACGTCAATAGTTCAAGTGTCACAGATTCTCTGGTCAAGTGTCACAGATTCCCCACTAGTGATAAGGTTTATTCACCTGGAGCAAACGACACAAGGCATAAGGGATACACCTTATCGCTATTTGGAAATCTGCGCTGCTTGAACTAAAGACTTCATACAACAATCACTTTTCCATTGTGGCGTCAGTTATTTTCTATTGTGACGTCAAAATTTACGGGAACCTTTGCATGTCCAGTAATGGCGAACAAATAGCGATAAGGTGTATTTGGCAGAAATAACCTGATACTTCTAATTTTACCTGCCTGAGAATAATAGATTAGACCTTTAATGATAGTGTTTCACTATTCCCAATCAGGTCAAATATTAACTTAACACATCATGTACAAGGGTGCTGTACAAGAATATGTTGTATTTGTTAATTTAGATGCAAAACTGGATAAACTAGACAAAAGCTTTTGAACTGTTCAATATAATTTTAAATGAAGACCAAATGAAAGCGGGATAGAGAGTGTTAAAAGCTGTTTTACCATCCGATCACATTTAGAGAGTGAATAACAATTTTATCCACCTCCTCCATCTTGGAACGTCATGTGATCAATCTAAAAATAAAACCCAGCAAAAATTCACGTTTTTGCCTCTAATGATACTTTTGCATAGCATTTTGATATTGATTCATCTTTATTTTTAAAATGTTAAAAGTTTCAGATCAAAAGATAATGTTTTAACATATTTTCACATTTTATTCACTTTATTTGCTGCGCACCTGTGTGTAAACAATAATGGTGGACAACGAGCACTAACATTCCTCACTACAAAAACATTTCCTGCAGGATACCTTGTTTCGAACTCTAAGAACTCCACTTTGATACAATATCCACAAGAGAGATTTGTTGTATTTAGAATCTATAGCTATGGACGATGAAGAAGTCGATTTCCTGAAAGATCAGGGTTGGTTTCAGGCGGGTCACAAGTTTAGACCTGTGACAGGCTGTGTTACTGCATGCATTTAATTAAGCTTCACTATCTATTTATACAAGTCAATGAAGTGTGCTTACTTTGATGAAGTTTGAGGCTTTTTTAGCTGCAGTGCTACCATAAGCAATAAAATGAGTACAAAAATAGGAAGCAAGACAACTCGCCCCTGACCAGCTTGCCCCATTTGACTTTCCACCATCTCACCCCATCAATGAAAGAAGTGAAAACCTCCCAAATTTAGGCCTGCTGACTTTTCCCTTATGAAAAAAAAATTAAATCCCAATGAATTAAGGCCTATCAACTTGTCCCACTTATAAAAAGTAGTTTAATCCCAATGAATAAAGGTCTACCAACACGCCCCATTTAAGAAAAGGAGTTTAATCTACACAATCACCTAACTGTTATGCCGGTACCTTGAATGACCGAATAACACCGTTATTATCCAAATAACACTTGTAATGACCAAATAACACTTGAAATTTTAATATTAGCACATATTGGTGACATTTAAACATTGATTATTAAATAATATCATATTATAAGTGTATTTTATAACTTAAAAAATGATTTACAGAAAGCAGGTAAGTTCAAAAAGATCATTATAAATATAGTAGGTACATCCTGGTCATCGAACATGGCAACCAAGGAAAACACAATGGGAAGAATAAAAGAATGATTGCATATGCATTCAAAGGGAAATGCTATGAAAATAAAGTATTAAATAATGTACTGTATATACAGAGTATTGTCCAATAATTGTTTTTCAGTAAGGTTTTAAAAAGTTAATAAGTACATCAAAGCCATGCAATTTCTCCAATCACCTATTAGTTTTCTTAACGATTTACTCAATATTGAATGAACAATGATGAAACGTAATTAAGAATCATTTTTAAGTTATAAAATACACTTATAATATAATATTATTTAATAATAAATGTTTAAATGTCACCAATAAGTGCTAATATTAAAATTTCAAGTGTTATTTGGTCATTACAAGTGTTACAGTCGAACCTCGTTGTGTCGAAGTCGAAGGGACCGGACCAACGTATTCGACTCATCCGAGGTTCGACTCATCCGAGGTCGAGTGTGTCGTCATAAATTTTGAATGCATGAAATACGGTGTGAGATTTGTGTAAACTAGATACAATGAACAGTGTGCCTTTATTTCTATATGACACTTTATGATTGTGTATTCAATCTCCATTTTTGGTCCTTCATAATAATTAAAAACAAAAGTACAGATACAAATCATGCACAAATAAAATCAATAGTCTACACAAATATTTACAAAGGTCAGTCGCTATAAATTATGAAATCACTCGTTGCACGAAATAAGTTCTGAACGGTCTGTGATGAGGTCGTCTGCTTTACATTAAATTATCATGAATTGATTATAATTGTCCTAATCCTTTTATCTATTGTAATTAATGAGTTTTAAATCTAACGATTCATTTAATCTCGGCTTGGGTCATTTAAATTCATTTCGTTTTTATCTCGGGTGAAAAATGTTCAACACACTAACATTCTGCTTGAACCGTCAACAAAGGTGTTAATTGGCAGTCACCATAAACATGTCATTTTAACTGTTATACAAACAAGTATGTTTACTCGGCTTTAATCTCTTTTGAAAATGATTAGGTGACATAAGAAATACATCTGATTTGAATTTTATCATTAGGTCTCGTCTTTCGAAAATTCTTACTTTGAAGTTCGAGACATCGGGTCAATTTACATTAATTTTACTTGACGGGACTATAAAATTTACTCGACTTAACCGAGTATTCGAATCAACCGAGTTCGACTCATCAGAGGTAATTATGCATTGATCAAACGGGAATTTTACGGGACCGAGAAATTACTTGACTCATCCGAGTTTTCGACACAACCGAGTTCGACACAAGAGGTTCGACTGTATTTGGATAATAACGGTGTTATTTGGTCATTCGTGTTACCCACTGTTATGCTACAATATAAAATAAACGAAAAAAACACTTAAGAATAATTTTATATTTTCAATCGATTCAACAGTACTTGATGTAGCAATACAAAACAAGCTTACTTATTTGCATAATAATAGTAAAGAAACCAGTTAATTTAATCATAATGCCATATATTATCATACAATGTATCAATTTAAGGATTCCAATTTAACAGCAATATTTGTTTTATTAGCAATTGAAAGATTGGTAACTTTTGTCTATGAATTGAAAATAATTAAACACTAACCTACCACATAGTATGGCTCCGACCATAGTTTTTTTGCAGATTTCTTCAAAAACCTTTTGGCAACAAATCTTTTTTTGCAACCGCTAACTTATTTAATCGAAATTCGTTGACAGACCATTTGACCAAAACCGTATTCATTTTGTTCAAATGTTGAACAAAAATAGTTCTTCTGAAGTCAATTGATATTGTTATGAATAAAAACACCATTAAACAATGAAGGGTAGTCCTATTTATCATTTCAACATGTATGTTATTTATGAAACATAAAATGGTTTTAGGGTAATTTAAGATACAATGACAATAGAGTAAACAAATTTTATACAAAGACCATAGAGAACAAAGAAGTAGAAAGGATTGAGGTAAAATACAATATTTGATAGCATCAGGATTTCTCAGTGCCAGAATGCTGAAGGGAAAATAAAACATAATTCATGACATTCATCTGTAATCATGGTAATTCTTAATAATCTAATCATCAGCAAAGTTTAAGATAGACTTCCAAATATAAAACAGATTAACAAAATTTCCAATTTTGATAAAGTCAGGGGAGATAATTTTTGATACATGTGCATTTATATATAAACTAACCCCAAATAAGCTACAGTAGCGCCCAACGAATTGGTAGCGCCTAATGCATATTCACAGAATCTTTTAAATAAATATTTGAATGTGATGAAAAAGTGGGTCAGTCTCATGAAGCCATTCTCAAATTAGAAGGGGTCAAGTTACATTTGCATTTTACATGTTACTTGTCCCATCAGCATGACTTAATCTTAATTTAATGCAAAATGACTCAGGTCCCACCTCAAACAGTTTTGTCAATTGGCACAACATAGACTTGTATAATAACTGACATATTTTCAACCAGAAATTTGTCCAGCAACAAAGACAACTAGCCCAACATGTAATTACTGACAAATTACCAGTGTTTTGATAATTTTCCACATATTTACTGTAAGTTTACAAAAAAAAAATATTTTGTTTATTTTATTTTGTTTTCAGTTAAAAGACTAAGTGAACAACTCAAGAAATATAGAAATGTAACTGCTGAAAGTGTTGGTGATGAGGTAAGGATTACTGTTAATTTGTATATAAATCTTTGTCTTCATATTTGAGGCAATAGATGAGTGAGTCATATTAGATTTAAATAATAAAAAAAATTAGAAACCTGAAATTATAAACTGACATTAAACGTTTAGACAAATTACTTGAGATTGAGACTAAATTTAACAAACTACCAACCAAAGATCTGGTATCAATATGAAAATAAAAATATTTGATATGATTGTCAGACAAATATTCACTAGGGACCATAGGACGAGGATGTAAACAACTATAAGTCACAATATGGCCTGCAACAATGAGCAAAAAGCATAATCTATAGTAAGCTATACTAGATCTCAACATGACCAAATGTGAAATAAATCAATAGCAAGAACCAAAGCCCTGATTTATGCTAAAAATAATTTAAAAAAACAAATATGGTAGACATCTACCAACAACAACAACCACTGAATTATCACAACCAGATTCCCTAAAAACCAAAAATACTGAAATAGTGACAAGATGTCTGTTGACTAATAATGTCAACTACATGTACATGTAAGTCCGTTGGAATTATTTGTTGAATTTGTAATTACAGCAAGGAGGTTTGGATGAAGATGTACCTGTGGCACCTTGGCTTACTGACAAAAGGTACTAATAAAATTAAAGAATCAATGAATACCTTATGGTGATATTATAATTATAGGAATGTTGCAAGTTCAATTTGGTGTTCTTAAAACCTTTAAACGAAAGCTTATCAATAGGCATGTGTCTCTAGCTACCGTAACTTGAGTTTTTTTCTAAATGTATAAGTATGCATTGAACTGGATCAAACAAAAAGAAATAATTAATGATCAGAATTTTAATATGTTGATACATTTGTTGTGAAGGTAATTGTAAAGTGTGATTTTTTTAAGGAATCTGTGTCAAGATATCAGAGTCTTGTATGGTAATCATGTATTTGTTTACAATTTGAAAGTTTTAGAAAATGCTTATGAATTTAATGATTTTGTTTTTACAGTGTTTAGTCCCCATTGATAGCTGAGAATAATATATTTTTATTTTCCAGTGTTTTATCACCATTGATAGCTGAATATGACCAACAGTTCCAGGCTCTGCTGGAAGAGAAAGAAATCCTGAGAGTAAGTTAAAAATCCATGCAGTAATTCAACTTTTTTTCAAACGTTGAGAGCCAATACTGTAGATTCATTATTATTTGTTGGGTACCAGTATAGGATGAACAACCAATCTAAATGTTCAATCACAGTAAAGATTTCTCATAGGATTATATGCAAAATTTGGCAAAACCACGAAATCAGGTATCAGTGAATATATTATTTTTCTTTAATCCACGAATATTGGTACCCATGAAAAATAAATGAATACACATTAAATGACATACTAGTGATCTCCCTCAACCTTTTCCAACATCAACAGCATCAATTTCTCCATCGGAAACTCAGAGAAACTCGTACAAGCTTTTATCTCAAGAACTTATTTTGTCTACTGTGGATTCATTTATTTTGGTGGGTACCAGTTTTCATGGATTGAGGAAAAGTTGCATTTTTGTGGATATTTGATTTCATGGTTTTACTTAAGTCTGCATATTGATATCCAACGAATAATATAGGGTTATTGCATGAATATTGGGGAATATTGTCCCGAGTAGAATTTTATATTGCACGAGCTTGCGAGTGCAATATATGTTCTACGAGGGACAATATTCCCCAATATTCATGCAATAACCCTTTTATTGTATAGCAATATAGTATTTGAAAGTAAAAATTGGTTTAAACTAAGAGTTTGTCGTTGATGACGTCATAAATTTTGAAGATTTATTGCACTAGTGCAATATTAGAATTTATTGCATGCTAACTTTTGGTTACTTTCTGTGGGAAATATTATATTGCTATGCAATAATAATGAATCCACAGTATTTATGGTAAACCTTTTGTTTTACTTAGGTTTAATCTATTTGTTATTTAATCATTACATTCCTATCATATGCCAAATCAGTTCCTTAACTTTTTGATGATCATACTCTACATTTTACACTTGGCCAGTTTATTTTTAAGTTTAGGAAGTATCTTTTTCACATTGTTTTAAGGTATGTAATTCATGTCCGACAAACTCATTATCATTATTAAATACTGTAATTGTTGAAACAGTCATTAAGGGTTATTTTCGCTTCTTGTGCAATCAGGTAAAAAAAAACATGCTAAATTATCCCTTGTGCAAATATTTTGTACAAATTAACAAAATTGTTGCAAAAAATTCCAATTTGCAAATTTCACCGTAATGCGAAAAAGTAATCAAATAAAAAATATCCACTGCATTATTGCCTTGTTTAAACAAAAACTTTTTTTACAGGGTGAATTAGACAAACTCCGTCCAGAATTGCGAAGATTGATGGATGAAAACAAAAAACTGGTAGGGGATATGAAAGAAAGATTAGAGAACCAGATAGATGTTGATGATGATGAAGGAGGTTTCCAACCTGTTACAGACGAGGAACAAGTCATGAGTAATTTAAACATGCAGGTGGAAACAGCTTTACAGGTAGAATATATCTTGAATTATAATGGTAGTATTTAAAGATATGTAATATCATTGATATTGATTTCCTCAATTTTTTTATTTCACAAAATTTTGTTGAAAAAATCTCAAAAGGGAGCATGGTACCACTAGACCACCAAGGCTGTGTGAAGAATTTTATAACATTTAAATTGCCTGTCAGATTTAAATATCTCAAACACCTAGATTAAAATTTCTCAATATATTAGTTGAAATTGATTGAAAGATTGATAATTGCAGTCATGCTTAATGCAGTACTGCTTAAGTTATAGTTTTGCAAAACAACCTAGATTTTTCAATGGGTTATTTGATATATCAATCAGATGGGTTGTGTTGATTTCAGGATTTTATTTTACAGATTAAAGGAGTTAATGCAATTTTCTTTCAATGATTTTACCTTGAATCATTGACACAGTGAATTTCATCTTTAAAAATGCAGATGTTTTTATCAGAAATTTCATTTGATAGACAGCAGCTAAACAAAACTATAGCATAAAAATAAAAAATTATTCAACACAAAATTGCCTAATTTTAATTTTTTGTGTGCATTACAAAATTGGTAAATCATATAATTTATTTCAGGAAAAAGATGCTGCTATGGAGAGATGGAGAGAAGCTGAAATGGAAATAGACAGGTTACAGAAAGAATTACAGGTTAAATTTTTCTTGAGTTCATGAATATCATGTATACTATTTAACTCTACTTTTAAACACCATATTTTGAAAAGCTACTCAATAATTTTTATGCCCCACCTACGATAGTAGTAGGTCCATTATGTTTTCTGGTCTGTGTGTCTGTTCGTCCGTCCGTTCGTCTGTCTGTCTGTCCCTCTTCAGGTTAAATTTTTTGGTCAAGGTAGTTTTTGATGAAGTTGAAGTCCAATCAACTTGAAACTTAGTACACATGTTCCCTATGATATGATCTTTCTAATTTTAATGCCAAGTTAGAGTTTTGACCCCAATTTCATGGTACACTGAACATAGAAAATGATAGTGCGAGTGGGGCATCCATGTACTATGGACACATTCTTGTTCTTTTATTTATTAAAGTATTCTGTAATTATTTTCCTTTTTTATTACTTATTTTTTGGCGGTGTTAATGTCATATCACTATGATAGATGTGTTTCTATATTTTAGCACCTTTTTTATACACAAAAGTCTTAGAAATTTCCTGTTAAATCAGCATTATTTACTTGGATACAAAAATGTTATTGGACAATGAAATATAAAAGATCACTTATTTTGCTGCATTTGATGAAACTACAGAATTAAATGCTGTAATAATTTTTTGTATATCTAAAAAGAACCTTGAAACTTAGGAAGCAAAAGTATTTTCATAACATTGCTTTGTATTTGTACGGGTTTAAAAGAAGGAACTACCAATTAGATTGCAACACAACACCAAATGACGACCGAAAGCAAACATTTAGAGAACTGTACATTTTATAACAACAGACAAACAGTCAACATTATTTAATTAGTTCTAATCCTCCTTTTCCTTAAGAAATTCTTGATTTACCGGTATTCAACAGAATTTTAAAGTTATGTAAATGGCAAGCAAACAGGAATGGACAGAAAGTTCTATATTTAGAAAACCACCTTTAATATTTTTTTATTTTAGAATGAAAAGGATAGTCATCAGTGGAGAGTTGTGGAAGATCAAGCTACTAGAGTATGTATAGAAATTTGCTTGTCTGTTTTATTGTGTTTAATGTGATGTTCTGTGCATTTATACAGTTTAATGTTGTTACTTTTATAAAAGTATTTCAAAGCATTAAGAGAAAAAATATTGACCTTCAGTGAGTAACTAAAAATATCACACTGAAGTAGATCAAGCACACCTGATTGTACTGTGAATCATCTAATTTTCTCGAGTAGAAAAATAACGTGAATATGATTAGATGTGAAATGTGAAACTTAGATCTCCTATATTAATATATCAGCAAATTCAAAATTTATGAAAATAATTTGCCTTGAAATTGGCTGGATAAGCTAATTATGGGAAAAAGTATTAGTGAAAATAAGATGGTTTACAGTATTTGCAAATTAACAGAATGGGCCTGTGTGACTATATAAAGTGGTGAATTCAAAACGAAATAATTTAAGTCAGAGTTGTGGCAATGTTTTTAGAGTTAAAGTCATTCTAAAATTGGAAAAAATAAAACTAGCCAAAATATAATGTAATGAAAGTTAAATCTAATAATACCTAATGAAACAATCAGTGACGTTTTATGTCTTAAATATAAATAATATATTCAGTGTCATTTTCACTCCTTGAAATCAAGTAAATATAAATATAGAAATAACTATATACAGAGATGTCATCCCTGATATTTATCTTTCCATAGATGCAGTCAGAGTATCAAGAGTCAGTAGCAGTATTAAACAGAGAAATTGAAGAACTCCAATTAGACAGCAGGTAGGGTTTGATAGAATATTTTAAGTGTAATTTATTAAATATGATTATTTATTTTAAACAAAGTTCCAATAAGGCCTTATAGCACCATGGTACCATTGGAGATTTTACTTACATGTCTGGAGACTTGCTTTTTAAAGGAAGAATTTTGATTAAAAAAATATTAGGAGACACCTGTATATCAAGTAAGGCATGTTATGTGATTTTAAGCAGAAAATTATTACCCGGTAATTACATATTCATTTTTTTCAGAGAAGCCAAACATGAACTGGAAAAAGCCATTTCTGAATTAAAAGAATTAAAAAAAGAAAATAAAGATTTTGAGCAGAAGTTACAATGGAAGGTATAAATTTCATTGAATTTATTTACTATCATAACAGTAGCTAAACTGATGAACAATAACAAATTACTTCTTCTTATGATAGAGTTGAAAAAATCAAAAGTAAAACAATGCTGGTGACGTTACTGATCGAAAGTTATTTCTAAAAAAACAATCATACATTTTAAAGAAATTATTTGTTAAACTGTGTTATTAGAAATATATAAGCAAAGACACAATGTTTGATATTCATTATTTACAGAGATAATTGCTTTAAAAGCTTGTGAAACTGAAATTAAAAAAATGTTAATTTTTGCTGCATATTTATAAAAAAAAATTGGAAAAAATCATGTACATACAAAATCTAAAGATCTTTCAGGTCAAAAAATTTCAGAGTGTTCCACATAGTCCTTAGGGAGCTACTATTTGATTTGTATGGGGGGAGGAGGAAATTTGAAAAAAAAAGGCAGGACAGGAGTTTTGAGTAAAAAAAAAAGGCAGGAGGAGCATCTTGGTAAAAATAAAAGGCAGGATGACGATTTATGTAAAAAAAGTACATGTATTTGTGGTCTTCTCGATCTATTCACATTCAATGTTTACATCGGGATAAGATCCGAATTTGAATTTGCTTAGTTAATTTCAAAAGTTATAAGTCTTTGCTGCATATCAATTGATTCTATTGGAATTTTCACCTTGAACTTCCTTGATCTAGCTGCATACAAGTATTGGTAATTGGCATGTTCCAGAGAGGTATACAGCCAGTAGAAAAATATATTGAAGTTGGTACTCCAGGAATTTATTTGCATAGCAACATTTTAAACCAATTTTTCACAAAGCTCAGCGTTTCCTATTTTAGGAGGGAAATGATAACATTATATGGACATTTTGTTTTTATTATGCCCCCGCCGAAGCGAAGGGGGCATTAAGTTTTACCCTTGTCCATCCGTACGTACGTACGTCCCAATATTGGTTTCCGTTCTCTTAAGTTTCCCTCAACCAAATGTTATCAAACTTATACACAATGTTTATTATCACAAAACACAGGTCAAGTTTGAATTTTGGTTGCATCACTTTAACCGTTCTAGAGTTATGCCCCTTTATAAATGGAAAAATTGCAAAATTTTTCATTTCCATCTCTAACTTAAGTTTGCCTCAATCAAATGTTATGAAACTATACACAATGCTTATTACCACAATACACAGATCAAGTTTGAATTTTGGGGCATCACGTTTTCTGTTCTAGAGTTATGCCCTTTACAAATGGAATTTTTTTTTCCCAACAATATCAATATCATTATTCAAGTAATTTTTAAAATTGGAGTTATCTTCCTTTGTCCATAATTATAGTTAAATCAACTACAATCAATGCTTTATACAATGCAATGTTTAATTTTGCCTTCCACTGATAAAACACAGATCAAGTGGAATAGGGTAGTGTCACTTTAACCATTATTGAGTTATGCCCCTTTATAAATCGAAAAATTGCAAAATTTTTAGTTTCCATTCTGTAACCTAAGTTTGCCCTAACCAAACATTATGAAACCTATACACAATACTCATTACCACAAAACTAAGATCAAGTACAAATATTGTTTCCGTTCTCTAACTTTAGTTTGTCTCAACCAAATGTTATGAAACTTATACACAATGCTTATTATTACATAATACAGATTAGTACGAAATTCTGTGGCATCACTTTTACCATTCTTGAGTTATGTCCCTTTATAAACATAAAAATAGCTGAATTTTTCGTTTCCTTTCTCTAACTTTAGTTTGTCTCAACCAAATGTTATAAAACTTATACACAATGCTTATTACCACAAAACTCAGATCAAGTTCAAATTTGGGTAGCGTCACTTTTACCGTTCTTCAGTTATGTCCCTTTATAACTATATGATATGCAAGCGGGGGCATCATCTGTGTCCACATGTGGACACAATCCACATTTATATCAATATGATTTTATTGTTACTATTTACCAGAACGTATTGTTGTGAATTTATAATAAATAGCTTCCTTGCTATAATGAGACAAACATTGAAAAGATCAAGAATTCTGTGTTTACAGGGGAGGTAATATTTTGTCACCTGATTTCCCACTGATAATCAGCGTCATCAACATTTAGGTTCAATCTGTGGTTAAAGTTTTTTTGACATTAATAACTTTGTCAAACCTACATGGAATTTTATGAAATTTGGACAGAAGCTTGTTTATGACCAAAATACACAATTTTTAAATATTTATTTTCATTTTTCCGTATTTTACTTATAAGTGGACTTATTTTTATTTTACATTTAAATTCAGATTTAGTCTGAGGTTAAAGTTTTTCAGTCATCAATAACTTTGTCAAACCTTCATGGATCTTGAGGAAATTTGGACAGAAGCTTGTTTATGACCAAAAGACAGTATCCAGATCATAATTTGGAAAATATTTATTTTCATTTTTCTGTGTTTTACTGATAAATGGACTTAGTTTTTTTTACAGTTAACAAGTAGATAAAGTCTGAGGTTAAAGTTTTTTTAGACATCAATAACTTTGTCAAACCTACATGGAATTTTATGAAATTTGGACAGAAGTTTATTTATGACCAAAAGACCGTATCCAGAGTAAAATTTCGAAAATATTTATTTTCATTTTTCCGTATTTTATTGATAAATGGACTTAATTTTTTTACAGTTAACATGTAGATACAGTCTGGGCTTAAAGTTTGTTACACATCAATTACTTTGTGAAACCTTCATAGAGTTTTATGAAACTTTGGTTTCTAAAAGCTTTTCAAAATGAAGAGATTATGTCTGAAGCAAACCTTTGAAAAAATATTTTTTAATTTTAGTATTTTTCTGATGGAATGACATTATTTTTTACAGTTAACATTTACAGACAGTCTGGGTTTTAATTTTATTGACATGATAAATTTGTAAACTGTCATGGATTGTTATGAAACTTCAACAGAAGCTAATCTTCAAGACCAAGAAATAGCATCTAAAGAAAAATTTGAATTTTTTTAAAATTCTGTATTTTACTGATAAATGGACTCACTTTTTAAGTCAACATTACACTTTTACACTATCAGCAGCAATTGCAGGTGACACAGGGTTCTGGAACCCCTTACAAATTTTTATTAAAGATTTCCCTTTTGTCTGTTTTACCTCTATAAAAAAAAAGGTACTCCAGGAATCATGGCCTCAGATTCATAGAAAAACAGTGTCAAGTTTTTCATGTGAAAATTTGTAGAGTTTGGTTTTCTGATTGCTTTGTGAATCTAGCTTGTTGTTGAACACAATACTAGTCTAAACCAAGGGCCTGGAAATGGTCATATTTGCCAGTCATGTCCTAAACTGAAAGCTATTTGTCATTAACGGCAGATTGGGATTTAGGACAAATTATATTTTTTAAAGAACAATTTGGTCATTTCATTGAGATCAGGTTTCTTTATCGCCGTTTTGCACTTGTTTTTGTTTTGTAATCTCTCTCCTGTAATAAAACTGCCACACCAGTTTTGTATGATAATAAGAAACGTTAGCCATGTCTGAGAAATTTATGATTTTGAGTCATTAAAATCATTTCAAAGTTGCATTACATTAACCGTTCTTGGAAGGTTTTAGAAAAACGGTAAGAAAATTCATGAAGTAAATGTGATGAAACAGTCAACACAAGTTTGTTGATGTTATGAATCTAGTGTGAATAATCTCGACAGTTTGGAAAAGGGTGCCCAACTATTAATTCATCTCAAAATAACCGAAATAGTGTAAAAAAAATTCTGGATCCTTGGTCTAAACTAGAAAAATAGCACACATTTGCCTTTTTTGGCCATGGTGAATTTTTTAAACATGAAAGTTATTGTTCAATAAAATTGATTTTAAGATAGCTGAAGAATAATATAGCCTTCAAAGTGGGTTTATATGAACATCAAGATTGTTTTTTGCTTGTTTTATAGGCCATTTTTCTGTATGACAGTCCGTATTTTCACATCCGTACCACCCATAGGTCAAACTTTTCAATTCAGTTTTATGGAAAAGTGAGGTGAAATGCATGAAATTTTTTTTAACCTCTTGATCGATAAATGTCAATGGTTTCAGAAGAGGTATCACTCTAATGGATTGAAATTCTACTTTAAACCAAATTTGGGGGATTTTTGTAACATTTTCACCCCCTTTTTGCAAAATTTTGTATCACATAAATGCAGATTGTTGCCACAGTTACACCAAAAAGAGATTATATTTCACCATTTTAATTATTGGAAATCAAATCTATGGAAGATGCTGTTTCCATGCATATGCACATACATAACACAAACAGTAATTCTTATTTGTTCGAAAGCAACGGAAAGAGGGTGGTTAAAAATTGTGAGTGTCAATTTTGAATTTTTTTCCTAACTGTGTATTGCTACCTTATGGCATTTGAGAAAGCACAGAATTGCTTATTTTAAAACAAAAAAATCATACCTCAGATCTATTGATGTTTAGATTATGTATCCAATTCTGAGGGAGAAAAATCTTTTAGGATGACAATCTGTGTTAATTTTGTTGTTTATTTTCCTTAGCAACCAATATAGACAGACTTGGATGGAGAGTTGTCTCATTGGCACTCATACCACATTTTCTTATATCTATTTTGACACAAAGACTTGGTTCGGTCATAAATTTATACTCTATTGGCTACCCCTTGTAACAGAGAGAATGCCCTTTATGTAACAACCTCAACATTGAACGCTTTATATTTTTATACCCCACGCAACGTATAATGTCCGTCAGTCCGTCCGTCCGTCAGTCCTGTTTCTTGTCATCGCAACTCCTCTCAAACCACACGACAGAATTTCACGAAACCTTTTTAGATAATAAGGACATACTATGTAGTTGTGCATATTGACAGGAAATTACGATTCAATTCTTTTTCTAGGAGTTACGCCTCTTTGAACTTATTTACTTTAATGTACTACTGCAACAGTTTGTCATCGCAACTCCTCTCAAACCACACAACAGAATTTCATGAAACCTTTTCAAATAATAAGGACATACTACGTAGATGTGCATATCGACAGGAAATTACGATTCAATTTTTTTCCAGGAGTTATGCCCCTTTGAACTTATTTGCCCAATATACTACTGCAACCTTTTGTCATCGCAACTCCTCTCAAACCACACAACAGAATTTCATGAAACCTTTTCAGATAATAAGGACATACTACGTAGATGTGCATATGGACAGGAAATTACGATTCAATTTTTTTTCCAGGAGTTACGCCCCTTTGAACTTATTTGCTCAATATACTACTGCAACCTTTTGTCATCGCAACTCCTCTCAAACCACACAACAGAATTTCATGAAACCTTTTCAGATAATAAGGACATACTACGTAGATGTGCATATGGACAGGAAATTACGATTCAATTTTTTCCAGGAGTTACGCCTTTGAACTTATTTGCCCAATATACTACTGCAACCTTTTGTCATTGCAACTCCTCTCAAACCACACAACAGAATTTCATGAAACCTTTTCAGATAATAAGGACATACTACGTAGATGTGCATATCGACAGGAAATTACGATTCAATTTTTTCCAGGAGTTACGCCTTTGAACTTATTTGCTTCAATGTACTTCTGCAACAGTTTGTCATCGCAACTCCTCTGAAACCACACAACAGAATTTCATGAAACTGTGTAGATAATAAGGACATACTAAGTAGATGTGCATATTTACAGGAAATTTGATTCAATTTTTTTTTCTGATACAATTTTTTTTTCTTACACTTATTTTATTTCTCCAATGACAATGTGGGGACGTGGGGTATGTGAGCGTGCTCACTAAAGTTCTTTCATTTCATATGAATAAATAAATTTTTAGCTCACCTTTCCAAAAGAAATGTGAGCTTTTGCGATCACTTGTTGTCTGTCCTCGTCCGTTGTCGTCGTCCGTCCGGTGTAAACTATTTCAAACATCTTCTCTGAAACTACTGAACCAATTCCAACCAAACTTAAGCTGAATGATCCTTAGGGTATCTAGAATAAAGTTTGTGTTTTATTTTCTGTTGCGTCAAAAAACATGGCCGCCATGGCTAAAAATAGACCATAGGGGTAAAATGCAGTTTTTGGCTTATATCTCAAAAACTGACATGGGGTAAAAATGTGCATTAGGTCAAGTTCTATCAGTCCTGAAATTTTCAAATGAATCTAACAACCCATTGTTGGGTTTCTGCCACTAAATTGGTAATTTTAAGGAAAAATTGCAGTTTTTGATTATTATCTTGAATATCATTATAGATAAAGATAAACTGTAATCAGCAAAAATGTTCAGCAAAGTAAGATCTACAAATAAGTTTATATGACCAAAATTGTCAATTGACCATTTAATGAGTTATTGCTCTGTAAGGACAATTTTACACAATTTGTTTATCATGTTGTCTAACTTTAAAAAATCTTCTCCTCTGAAATTACTGAACCAAATTAAACCAAACTTAAGCTGAATGATTTATAGGTTATCTAGAATAAAGTTTGTGTTTTATTTTCTGTTTCCTCAGTAAACATGGCCGCCATGGCTAAAAATAGTACATAGGATAAAATGCAGTTTTTGACTTATATCTCAAAAACTAAAGCATTTAGAGCAAATCAGACAAGAAGTTAAAGTATTCATTAGGTCAAGATCTACCTGCCCTGAAATTATCAGCCAAATCTGGTATCTGATTTTTAGGTTATTGCCCCTGAATTGATGATTTTAAGGAAATTTTGCAGTTTTCGGTTATTATCTTGAATATTATTATAGATAAAGATGAACTGTAAACAGCAAAAATGTTCAGCAAAGTACAAATGAGTTTATATGACCAAAATTGTCAATTGACCCCTGAAGGAGTTATTGCCCTTTAAAGACAATTTTTCACAATTTGTTCATCTAGTTTGTTTAATTAAAAAAAAATCTTCTCCTTTGAAACTGCTGAATCAATTTCAGCCAAACTTGGCCTGAATGAGTTTCTGAGTACCTAGTATAAATTTTGTATTTTATTTCCTTGTACGTCAAGAAAAATAGCCACTACGGCTAAAATGGAACATAGGGAAAAATTATTTTTTGCTTTTGAAGAAAATACAGTCGAACCTTGTTGTGTCGAAAACTCGGATGAGTGGAAGTAATTTCTCGGTCCTGGTAAATTCCCGTTTGATCAATGCATAATTACCTCTGATGAGTCGAACTCGGTTGATTCGAATACTCGGTTAAGTCGAGTAAATTTTATAGTCCTGTCGAAGTAAAATTAATGTAAATTGACCCCGATGTCTCGAACTTCGAAAGTAAGAGTTTTCGCAAGATGCAGACCTTATGATAAAAATTAAAATCGGATGTATTTCTTATGTCACCTAATCATTTTCAAAAGAGATTAAAGCTTAGTAAACATACTTGTTTGTATAACAAGTAAAATGACATGTTTATGGTGACCGCTAATTAACACCTTTGTTGATCGTTTAAGCGGAATGTTAGTGTGTTGAACATTTTTCACCTGAGATAAAAACGAAACGAATTTAAATGACCCAAGCCGAGATTAAATGAATCGTTGGATTTAAAACTCATTTATTACAATAGGTAAAAGGATTAGGACAATTATAATTAATTCATGATCATTTAATGTAAAGCAGACGACCTCATCAGAGACCGTTCAGAACTTATTTCGTGCTGCGAGTGATTTCATAATTTATAGTGACTGACCTTTGTAAATATTTGTGTAGACTATTAATTTTATTTGTGCATGATTTGTATCTGTACTTGTGTTTTTAATTATTACGAAGGACCAAAAATGGAGATTGAATACACTATCATAAAGTGTCATATCGAAAAAAGGCACACTGTTTATTGTATCTAGTTTACACAAATCTCATACCGTATTTCATGCATTCAAAATTTATGACGACACACTCGACCTTGGATGAGTCGAACCTCGGATGAGTCGAATACTTTGGTCCGGTCCCTTTGACTTCGACGCAACGAGGTTCGACTGTATGACAGATACAAAGAACATTTAAATGGCATTTTTAAGCCACTCAATAATATATATTGAAAAGCAAAAATAATCATTGATGAAAGATTTAAGCAAAAATTACAGGTGAGTGATTCAGGCTCTTGAGAGCCTCTTGTTATTTTTAGCAAGATATATTGTTACATTTTGGCATGAATTAAGTCTTAAGTTGTTCCCGCGGTTAGAACTTGATTCAGTAATTGCCAAATTTTTTACCAAGGCTTTGGTATTCTATACACAACAAAATTGAAATTCTAGAGCTTAGAATTAGGTTTAACTTGTACAAATTGTCTACTTTTAAGGTGACTTTAAGTTTTTAAACATGAAAAGACAGCAACAAGAGGAATAGTTTAAGAAAAATTTAACAAAAAAATTAGATTTTACAATTTGACACAGCATGTTTCTTCAAATCACTTTTTTGTTACATTTCAGTGATATCTGCTAACCTTCATAATATATTTATTTCTGAAAGATTTTAAAAACTAAACCAATTTACTCGTTTTCGCTAGCAGAACACAAAAACCATTAAAAGTGGATATTGAAAAAATGTTTCACCATAAGGTAGCAATACACAGTTATGAGTTTGGTTTCACATTTTGGTCATGGTGAATTTTTTATTTGTTAGAAAGCAAGGGAAAGAGGGTGGTAAAAAAATTATGAGTTTCAACTTTAAATTATTTTCCTAACTGTGTATTGCTACCATATAAAGATAGTAAACAAACACTGAAGTACATAAAATGAGGTTCATGTGGGGTTACAGAAAGGTTAACAGGAAGTGACGTCACAGTTATTGGTATGACAACATTAAAGAGAAAGTGAAAGTGAAAGTTAGTAATAGATTGGTTAGTATCATTTCCAGAATGGACAACACCTCACTGGACATTCCATACCAGTTCAACAATACTAGTCTGTATGGACAACATATATTGTATTAAATGTTCATCTATTCTTACATAGACTTTTAAATCACAATTATTTCAGAACTTTCTTATTTTTTCCATTTTATGTATGATAATATTGATTACAGGACCAAGATATAGCAGACATCATAATGAAGGAAGGGATGTCAGATAGTCATATACGGGAAATGAAAAGATTACTGGATGATAGCAATCACAAGTATGTTATAATATAATGTTTTTAATTTTTATATTAATCTTGATTTACCACAGTAGTGTTGTTATGTAATCTTTTCTTACTGTTTGATTTATACAGTGATATGTATCATTATTTACTCTATTACTTTCCATTTCCTTGGAAAATATTTATTTTGACAGAAAGCTGTAATGTTTAGTCTATTCCAGAAAAAAAAATGTAGGGGGGGAGGGGTTTGAACAACACTATTATCTACCCCAACAACCATAATTAATTTTTATTTTCAGTATTTGCTTTCATCCTCTATTACAGACAAGAAAAAATATCATGTGGTGTCCAACCCTTTCATAGATTTTTTCCTGGAAAAGCACTTACAATATGTGTTGTTGTAAAAGACTTCTGTTTCAAGGTGTAATCTCCTAAATGATATTAATGTGTGCAAAATGTAAGCACTAATCTATGTATTAGTATTCTGGCAAAAAAATATTACTGGTAATGGCTTAACATTGGCAACATTGAAATCACATTTGCCCATAAGAGAAGGGAAAGGACCAAATTATACCCCTTTGGTATAGCTGAGAAAAGGTGGTTTTATATTTGGGCCTTTCATTATTTCAATTCAATTTACTTTACAGATTATCTCAAGTCACAAGAGAATTGGATGAAACTAAAACAGATAAAGCTGGACTGGAAGCCAGAATAAAAGAGGCACAGAAAAGATAGTAAGTCAAGAGAACTTAAGGCGCATAACAAATATTTATAATATAAAAGTCTTTTGTCCCAAAAATTTCAGTTTAGTAGTTTTTGTCGAGCCTGTGACTTTTGTCGCAGAAAGCTCAACATAGGGATAGTGATCCGGCGGCAGCGTTAGCTAACTTTTTAAAAGCTTTATATTTTAGAAGGTGGAAGACCTGGATGCTTCATACTTTGTATATAGATGCCTCATGTTACGAAGTTTCTGTCAGTCACATGTCCAATGTCCTTGACCTCATTTTCATGGTTCAGTGACTACTTGAAAAAAGTTAAGATTTTTTGTAATGTTAAATTCTCTCTTATTATAAGTAATAGGATAACTATATTTGGTATGTGCGTACCTTGCAAGGTCCTCATGCCCGTCAGACAGTTTTCACTTAACCTCGACCTCATTTCATGGATCAGTGAACAAGGTTAAGTTTTGGTGGTCAAGTCCATATCTCAGATACTATAAGCAATAGGTCTAGTATATTTGGTGTTTGGAAGGACTGTAAGGTGTACATGTCCAACTGGCAGGTGTCATCTGACCTTGACCTCATTTTCATGGTTCAGTGGTTATAGTTAAGTTTTTGTGTTTTGGTTTTTTTTTCTAATACTATATGCAATAGGTCAACTATATTTGGTGTATGGAAATATTTTATGATCTATATGTCAGTCGCGCAGGTTTTATATGACCTTGACCTCATTTTCACGGTTCATTGCTCAGTTTTAAGTTTTTGTGTTTTGGTCTGTTTTTTCTATTACTATATGCAATAGGTCAACTATATTTGGTGTATGGAAATATTTTATGATCTATATGTCAGTCGCGCAGGTTTTATATGACCTTGACCTCATTTTCACGGTTCATTGCTCAGTTTTAAGTTTTTGTGTTTTGGTCTGTTTTTTTTAAACTATAAGCAATAGGTCAACTATATTTGTTATATGGAAGAATTGTTAACTGTCCATGTCTGCCTGGCATGGTTCATCTGACCTTGACCTCATTTTCATGGTTCATTGGTCAATATTTAGTTTTCTTGGTTAATATTAAGTTTATGTGACAGTTGTAATAAAGCTTTATATTTAGAACTATCAACATAATATCAATGATTAGTAAAGAAGGTGAGACATTTCAGCGTGTGCACTCTTGTTTAATAAAATTATTGAAAACAGATGTAAATATACCAGATAGATACAAAATATTTAAGTTTTGGTACTATAAAAAATGGTGATAATGTCACTGGGATATCATAATTGTTCACTTTGATGATGAACATTTTAATTTTGACTTATGTTAAAAACATATACCACAAGCATGCTCCAACACAAATTTTTTCAAGTCTAAATATTTACCTATCTGCAAAATCTGTGATAAAAAAATCCTTGTATTTGATCTGTCAAAAATACAAGAGGAGGCTTTTCATGAAAATAATCGCAGAAATGTAATAAAAAATATCCAAATTGAAATATTGGATAGGTTTATAAGTTTTTTAATTGTTCATAATATCTGAGGTCTCAATATTTCTCTCTCACCAGATTATAGGTAGGATAACTAAGCTTATGCATATTTGATTCAGGTCTGTTCCAGAATTAAATGTTTAAAGGGGAAAGGGCTTCTTCTATTAAAATTTGGTCGGTGGTGGTTATTTAAGAAAGATAGCCTGGACAAATATAGGAAAAAACAATTAAAATTTTTTATACCGGGGTATGTGGGGGTAAAATAAAAAATGCCTTCCGACCCCTTCATAGATTTATTTCTAGAACATACGTTGCATAAATTCAATTGGTTTTTCATTTAAAAGGAATTTTTTTGTAAATTGAAAAAAATGTTCTTGACATTTGAAACTAGGGAGATTGAAAGTCCTGGAAAATTACATTTTAGAATTTTATTTATTAAGTAAATATTAAGATAAAAAATGGATGAAACTTTAAAACTATTTCACATAAAACGTAAAATAAAAATCTTAAATTTGTCATATTTATAACATTTAATACTATTATTAAACATATATATATATAGTTGTCTTGACATTTACAGAATTTAAAGAATATTGTCTTGAATGGCATATTTTCACATAGAATTGATGAATTACTGAAATTATTTATATATATCGTAAAAATAGTTAGTTATTTGCGATTGTAAAGGTAGTTTCAGTAAGAACTAGATACTATATAACCTAGTACAAACACACAGATCATGTGACTATCTTTCATCCAATCATTATTCTTCCAGTGGTGATATGGAACAGAGAGAATTAGATGCTGTGGCTCAAGTCAGGGATGCTGTACAAATGGTAGAGAAAGCTATGATGGAAAAAGAACAGGTGGGTATATCTTCCTGCATTGATTTAATATACTAAAAGTTTAGCAACATATATTGTAATTAAAAAAAACTTTAAATTAAGAAATAATTCATGGAAGCTATAGATTTGTTGGAAATTTACACATGGCCTGGGCCGTGATATTCGAATTTTATCCTGAGCGTTAGCCCAGGCCATGCGTAAATTTACAACAAATCTATGGCTTCCATGAATTATTTCGATTCTAATAGGACAAATACGGTCATTAAAAAACTGAAGTGAGGGTGGGTATGCCGTGTGTGTGACTGTTCTTTTTTACTCCCTGTTTGATAAAACTAAAACATTCTAATAAATCTGTAGCTTGCATGAATTATTTTGTAAGTTAGGCTGCTCTGGCTCCCAAAAAGTTGGAGCCAGAAAAATAGCCAGCTCCTATATTTTGTCGCCAGTTTTGAAAACTTGGAGCAAACTTTAGAGCCAGCTAGAGTCTTTAATTCTTCTATCAAAATTTAAACTATGTTCAATTTAAATTTCTTATGCACTCAACCTGCACTTTACATCATTTAACATGTTACACTAAGTAAGTTATTGCATAGGGTTTCTATACATACAACAAAACTGACATGTGTACTTTATTTTCTTTGTCAGTATGTAGAAGAATATACATTAGCTTATGGTCTGTAAATGCTACAGAATAGAGAATTTTTTTAAACTAAAAAATAAAAAAATAGAAAAAAATGGGTAATTGTATGAAGAAAACAGAATAAGAGGTGTTTAGATTTACAGAATAGTGAAAAATTGTATTAGAAATAAAGAATACAGAAAAAGATGACCAAGGCACCCTACCAACCCTACCCATCCTGCTACTAAACCCCTCTTTAACTCTTCCCATAACTCAAAAGACCCAAACATATAAATTCTAAAGCCAGAAGTATGTAGCCATATCTAAGGCATGTCTTAAGTAGGTATCTCAATGCTAGGAAAAAGTAAAAGTGAGTTATCTAATTGATTCGGGTGTGCTCCCTCTTTGGAGGATTATACACAGTACGTAGAAGAAGTAAACATGACCAATAATGGCGGTCGTTTTTGTTATTTTCAGTATCATAACTGAGGGCAGTCAAAGACAAATTTCGTTTGAATTTGCTTTTTTATGGAAAACAAGTAAAACAATGTTTTTTAACAATTTGATTATGGTTTTCAACTTCCTGTCAATTATGTTTTCTTCGTTTAACTACGGTAAACATTGAAAATTGTGTTGTCGTATGAACATTTCTTCAAATGAAATAGACAAATGCAGATTGACCAATTCTATTTGAATTAATTAATGTTGATGATCATTAATGACCCTTCCGATAAATGGATTACTTGTAACGACAGATTATGACACCTGTTGTAACCGTTGATTAGCTTGGGGTTGTCAACAAAGTCATAAACTTGTCGCCAGGTAAAATTTTGTACAATTAATTTTTTTAAATTTTACCAATTAACATGAAGATCGATATTGTCAAGAAATGAAAATTTTTACATAGGAAAATGTTGGCGCCAGAAATATCGCCAGCAGCCGTATTTTGTCGCCAGATGAAATAAAAAATCGCAAATTGCGACATTGGCGACGCACAGCGCGGTCCCTGAAATAACCGCTAGAAAAATGTGCTTAATTCTTTTAATTCTCAAACCCAACATTTGCTCGTAAGCTACCGTCAAATCCAAAGTTGACATTTGGTAACTAAGGAGCCGCCATGTTTACTTGCTGAAATCAGTTAATATGCGAATAATGCAATAGAGTAGAAAATAAGTACCTCAAAAATCCATTTTAATGTAATATTATGCGAATTTCGATGGTTCACGTAACAGAAAAACCTTCAGCTTTAGCGTTTTCATTTGTATGACGTCATGTTTGGAAATGACTTGAATGCGCCAAAAGCATTAATGGACTTTCGCGGAATTTTATTTTATTTTTCTTTTGTAGATTTCTCTGAACTCTTGTGCATTAATTCTTTTTGTTATGCATCCGAATAAGAATAAAAGTTCTGTAGTCTTTTTTCAATTACAATTTTTAAAACAATAAAATTGGTATAACGTTTGCAAATAGGTTCCGATACTTGTGGATTTACGTGGGAGGTATATTGTAACATCCATTATTATGTATATCTATGAGTCTGCGCTAAGTATAGATATATATCAAGAATTTTATCACGGTGTTGTTTACAAAGCGAAAGAAGCACGTCATATTAGAATTAAAATTCCTTAATTTGGGAAATCAATTTTATAATCTAGTTTTTGTTGCAAAATTACACCTTATTGTTTATTTTCTTTGTTATTGTAATGTATTTATTGATATTTTTAGAATTAAAGATTATTTTTGAAAAATAAAATTAAATATATTTGCACTAAACTTTTATTTATCAGACTATTTCAACATCAAGTTTGCCATATTTTAATGTATCCCTGGATTAATATCTAGCTTTTCTATTCATGGTAACCAAACAAAATCTTTTGTTTAGAACATGTATTGTTGGGATGCTGTCTCAGCATTAAATCTCCTTATTCTCCTTGTACTTATATATCTGTTTTATTTAAGATCTTGTTTCTTGTTTATTCTATAGGCAGAGATAGATCTGAAGCAAAGAGAAGAAGAGGCTGACTCATTACAGGAAGCTATTAGCAAATTAATCAATGAAGCAGGACTTAAAACCAGACAAGAGGTCAGTATTTTATTTAAAAAAGTATAATCAATGTTTCCATACAATATATATGTTAAAGGTAGTTAGATTTTTCAATTTGCATCCTTCTTTTAAAAAAATGGAAAGGGAGTGAGGATATATCTTATTAATATTATTTGATTTTCACAAAAAATGTCAGGAATTGAAAGAAGATATTTGAATACATGTATAGGAAATTTAAAAAAAAATAAAAGGGATTAGAATTTTAAAATTAATTCTATTTAGTCCAATGGACTTCATTGGTTAAAGGGTGATAAAGAGATAAGTTTCATACAATTATAAAGTTTGTTTTTGGTCATAATCTGATAGTGGTTTAAATTTGATTCACTATTCTGTTTACTTACAGGGTATTGTACCAGGTATTGTACCAGGCCTCCATTAAAATTGATCAGTTTAGGGTTAACAGAAAAACATTTATTGTTAGGATTTATCTACCTTTGAGAAGAAAAGAGTTAGATAAAAATCCTTTCATAAAAGAATAACTTTTTAAATTGCATACATTAAGGGTAATTAATTTTATTATATAATGCTACCTGCATAATCAATACATTGCTTTCTTATCTAGTTTTGATTTGATATTTTCAAGGTTGATCTTGTAAGGAACCAGTGCAATGAAAGAATTACAAAACTTACTCAGGAATTAAATAACTTGGAAATGGTAAGTATTGCAGACAAAATTAAATACAATTTTCCAATATTCATCTTAATAATTTACTGACTATTTATTGTAAACTTCATATTCATAACATATTCTATATTATACACAGGCAAATTGTACTCACATGAATTTCACATGAATCTCACATGAAATATACTTCAAACAAGCTTATACATGAAACTCACCTGAAAATTTCAAATGAATTGAGACATGAATCTCACATGAAATTTTTATCGTGAACTTAACAAAAAAAAAAAATGGTATTTTTCATGATTTTAATTAAATTTGAAAATTTTGATATTATTTGAATAACTTTATTTTGAAAATTTATGTGAATTTCATGTAAAAAAAAATCATGCAGTTTTCACATGAGAGTTTCACATTAGATTCATAAGTAAAATTTCCCCGTGTACCCCTGCCTTGGAGTGGGGGCTATATTACAACTACCTCGTCAGTTTATCAGGTTGTCCAACAAATTTTGATGTCACACTTTTCTCAGATACTACTGATCAAAATTTCTCATACTTGTTCAGCAGCTTTACCAGGCCTCTACAATAACTTTTTTTTTCAACTTGCCCAATAGGACATACCAAAACTTACTTGTCCGAATGGAATTGTAACTTGTCCAAAATAACACTTTCTTTTAACCTTTTTTGCATTTTAGAATGATTTCACTTGTCCCGTTGGACAAGCTTGATATGGCTTTTACTTGTCCGTCCTTTTTTTCCTCTGGTACCGGACAATCGGACAAGCGTTATTGTTGAGCCCTGTTTACAATTTAACATACAACATACCTATTTAGAGAACAATGAAGTGAAATTTGCTTGTCTTCTAGTTAGATCATGAAATCAATATAACCTAGTTCTGCTTTTTAAAATGAAAGAGGGCTGGTAACAGTTGCTATCACAAGACAATCAAATGAAGAAACTGATAATAAAAGGGTGACAGAAAACTTTGGTATTTATATAATATTTACAATACTTCATAAAGAATTCATGTTTGCCTTGCAAAAGAGATAACTCAGTTTGTATGGATTGAGTTCATACTCATTCAATTTAGTTGTATTAACATTTTCCATAATTATGATAATTGCATTGATCTATCTTTTAGGAAGGTGCTGACTTAAAAGAACAAGTAACAAGAGCCATCAGGGATAAAAGAAATGTGGAAGCTGAGTTGGAAAAGGTATGGTTACTTTGCGTTATCATAGATATTGATTGGCAGTTGCTAATTTACAATAAGATACAAATACTTTAGTAAATCCAATGGAGGACCTGTCCAAAAGACCAAAAAAGTGAAAAGGTATATTTTAACAAAACGCATTTGACTAGCAGGTGGAACAACAGATGTTCTTAAACCCTGCTGACAGCCATGGTGATTGCCAAATAAAAGGATCACCAGATGTAACAAAATGGATCTTAATTATTGATTTAATACCAAACAGAAAACAATAAACTTGCAGAAAAGATGGTATACCGCAAACATAAGGTGCAAATATTGGTACACCATATCCGGATTTCGACAATTAATGTCTCTTCAGTGATGTTAGGAATCGAAATGGTATTTGGAAGGCCATATAATTTACCTCAATTAAGGATTGACTCTTGTACATTGAAGAGTTGAAATAGGTTGAACGGATTATATAAACCCGAAGGCAAATATAATACAAGCCCAAACAAAAAAATATAAACAAGTCTAAATTGAAAACACATTCAAACCTATGATTGCATTGGATAAAAACCACAATTTTGATATGTGTGCATGCAAAGCAAATTTCTTGGTAGAGGGGTCTAAATACAGCACAGACAACATTTTCCACATATATATATATATATATATATTCAATTTTGATTGAGAAGATCTTTTAAAAATATAATAAAAATGTTATGTGGGGTGTATGTAAATTTGACAGCTTCATAACAAATCAATAACAAAAAATATCTAGAGGTCAGTAGTATATGGTCCTTAACAATATATATGAAATTGTTAGTCTCTTACACAAATAATGTTTGTAAAGGAAACAATGATTCAATGCAAAAACAAAAGAAAAATGTGTCTTAGAGTTTGCACATACGCATGCACACCCACATTTTAATATTTCTGGATTTTCTGCTGTTCAAAAAATTACCAGAATTAAAAGCATGAAGGGCATGGGGGCACTTTTTTTTAGACCTGAAACGACCCATAATATAAAATGTATATTTTACCTATAATTCTTACAAAATTCTAAGGAAAATGCACCAACTCACAATATATTAATTTGAGTGTCTCCCATTCCTCAACCATGATCAATTCAGAAACAACCCTAAGGCCTTACTAAAAGAAAACAGGGCCCAATGTTTATCTGTTCTTGTTTAAAACACTTTAAAATAAATGTGAAACATTTCTATAATTATCTTGACAGTTCCATCATGACCAGAAAGTTTCTGGAGCTAAGGATAAAGCATCATTTGAAGACATGAACAGAAGAGCTATTGCTGCTGAAAGGGCAAGAGATGATCTTGAGGTCAAAGTTGAAAATCTTCATAGTGCACTTAAAAAGGCAGAAATGAAGTTAGTAATCATTTATAGTTATAGAAGTGATAATTAAAAAGTGTTAGAGTAAGCGAAGTTGTAGATCATTAATAGAAAAAGTGCAAATACAACATAGACATTTTCTAGGTGAAATATGCTAATGAACTACAGTAACAAAATAAAGAGGAACTAGTAAAGTCATCATTTTTATATGAAAAGCCAAGGAAATTAAATAAAATCTCACCATATTTTATGAAAGTCATATTTTATTTCTTATCTTGAATTATCACTGTTTAGTATGATATTCAATCCTATTGAAGATTAGATATGTCAAACATATCTCAACGAGTGCCTCTGCAAATCACTGCATATATAAAGAATACTGTAATGATATACATCCCAGAAATATAGCTTGTGAAACTTTGGATTAGAAATTAAAAATTTACCTTTTGCATTCAATTTTTTTAATTTTGAAATTATCATCTACAAATTTTTCATCCCTTAGATTCAGTGAAAATCAATTGATTAATTTAGAAGGTAATTTATAAAAAATCATATTTAAGCAATTTACGACTGTTGATATTATACAAAGTGGCACTTTTCACAAAAATTGGTAAGGACTCAGTTATACTGATATATTTATGACTTACAAAAGATTTTTCTACTTTAGATTTTTTGTGAAAAAAGTTTTAGAATATTATAGAAAGCATCTTTTTTTAAATTTTATAGCAACCAACAAATTTCCTCCCAGACGGAAGTTCAGTTAGCACAGTTGAAGGAGAGAATGTCAGGGATGGAGCAAGAGTTTGAATTCCTGAATGACGACAGAATGAGATTACAAAATGATAATGATGATCTGAAGAAACGAATGCTGGCAGCAGAAAAAGAAAAAGAATCCGCTCTTAGAAAATGTCAAAAAGAGGTACATTGTCAATATAATGGGTTTCATTTATCATTTCAACACGTTTTCTGTAGTTCATAGAAAACAGAAACCACTGAAAGGTTTTTAATTAAGAAATAATTCATGGAAGCCATAGATTTGTTGGAAATTAACACATGGCTTGGGCCATGATATTCGAATTTTATCCTGAGTGTTAGCGAGGGATAAAATTAACGAATATCACAACCCAGGCCATGTGTAAATTAACAACAAATCTATGGCTTCCATGAATTATTTCGATTCTAATAGACAAATATGGTCATTAAAAAACTGAAGCAAGAGTGGGTATGCCGTGTGTGTGGCTGTTCTATTTTACCCACTGTTGGATAAATGTAAAAAAAATCTAATAAATCTGTAGCTTGCATGAATCATTTCTTAAATAACCGCTAGAAAAAATATGGTTGATTCTTTTAATTCTCAAACCCAACATTTGTCTTTTTTAATTTACATTTTTTTTCTCGTAAGCTACCGTCAAATTCACTGTTGACATTTTGTAAACAAGGAGCCGCCATGTTGACTTGCTGAAATCAGTAAATGTGCGAATAATACAATAGAATAGAAAAAAAGCAACACCTACCTCAAAACTTTATTTTAATGCAATATAATCCGAGTTTAGAAAGTAAACGCAGTGGGAAAACCTTCAGCTTTGGCGTTTTCATTCGTATGACGTCATGTTTTGAAAAGACGTTAATGCGCCAAAAACATTAATGGAATTTTGTGGAATTTTAATTTATTTTGATTTTGTACATTTTTCCGATCTGTAATGCATTAATTCTTTTTGTTATGCCTCAGAATAAGAATAAAGGTTCTGTGGGGTTTTTCAATTGTATTTTTTAACACAGCAAAATCGACAAAGTGTTTGCACATAGGTTACGATACAGGTGGATTTACGTGGGAGGTATATTTTAACAGCCATTATTATGTACATGTCGGAGTCTGCGCTAAGTATAGATATATCGAGAATTTTATCACGGTGTTGTTTACAAAGCGAAAGATGCACGTCATATTAGAATGAATTTTAAAATTTATTTTGCAACGTAAAATTCTGTATAGAATGTAGCCAAATATTGGTTCAAAATGATGACATTAGAGGCTGTTGAACATGGTATTATCCTTTGTACAATATTTATTGCTGTTGGAAGTCATACAATATCATATTCATCTTTGATCAATATTCATCAATATTAATGATACCACTATAGTATGGTATAATTTGATCTTTTTGTTTGGCTTAAATTTTTATCATATTATATTTTAATGAAATTAATATATATTTTGTGTGTTGTTAAGTGGTTGATGTATAATATGTATTTTTTTTTTTAAAATATACATGTATGTGATTTCACAATACTGTAAACATTGAAATTGTTGCGAGGTTTTTTATTTTTGCAAATTGAAACCACATGAAAAGCACGAAAATATTCCCTGTACAAAATAGTTTGTACTAATTAACAATATTGATGTAAATGGCACACTTATCAGTCAATCCATGAATTAAAACGCCATACAAAATATTTATGCATTAACTTCGCTAAAATAACTATCCACCAAAATGTCCACATTTACCATCCATACATTAAAACATACCAACATATTATTTCAGAGTTTTTATTGAGATAATCCAAACATTGTGAAATTTTAAAACCGAAAAATATGACTTAAGGTATGTAGCAACAACAAATGGAAGTTTTTAACGACCTTGACTGGCTATACAACCCTTGCACGGTCGGCCCTGGCTTGCGCCTTTTTGAGCATTAAATAATTTAATTTTTACCATATGGTAATTGACATAATTTAAAAAGGTATGTAGCTGGGGTGTCTTCCTCCATTGTGGATTTTGAAATAGCAGATAATAATCGGTCTAGATCTTTAATGAAATGTGCAAATTTTGAGAGTAATATGTAATTCATGTGTAGAACTTTTGATGTTTATATAGAAAATTATGTGTTTTATCAGAATTACTGGCTGTATTTTACAAAAAACAGACTATTTTTGTTTGATTAATTTTTTTCAACTGTGCCATGTAAGGGGAGATAACTCAGATAAAGTAACTTTTATGGAATTTGTTGTGAATTTACCTATTTTATTATGTGGCAAGAAAACGAGTTTGGTGACCACATTTTTTCTTTCTCTTATCTGAAAGCATATTATTAGAGCTATCTTCTCATATTTTATCTTAAAATTCTATGATGTAGTTTTCTTTTCATCACACAAAATTGGGTTTTCCATGCATAATCTTACAAAATCTGACAATTTTGCACAACCTGTAGCATGAAAAAAAGCCTTATGAACCATACTTTTTATCATATTTTTGAAAAAAGCATGATATAAACTACATTTTGACAAATTATTAAAAAATTCTATGGATTTTGATTTAGACCCCCCCATCTACCTTAAATGGAATTTTGATTGTTGCTTATGTTTTAACCACAGAATATCATATTTATTTTTAGATGACAATATTTGAGCATGAACAGCAACAAAAATTACAGGAATATGAAACCAGACTACAGTGTTCAGAAGATGCGAGTCGATCAACTGTTGGCGAATTAAGAAATTTGTTAACAGGTCAACAGAGAATGTGTGCTAGGTAAATAAACTTTTATATCATTTTTTATAGACAAAAAAAATTGTAACTGAAAAGTTGAATAAATGTCAATAGGAATGTTGTTTGAGGGGTTATTTTATGAATTGTAACAATGTTGGAAAACAATGTATTTCAAAACTTGCTGATGTTAGTGGATAATCTAGTCTCTCAATTTGAATTTTCCAAAAACACTTTTGGAGATCTAAAAATTATATTTTCCAACATAAATGTAGTCCCGTTTATTCAAGCTCTGTATTTTATACAGCATTCAAAGTGATATCACAGAATTTCGAGTTTGCAGATTCAATAATGCATAATGTTTTAACATTTATAGCCTGTAATTTACCATTAGATTATTACACCATACAGCCAAAATCAACATGGATAAAAACAAATACTGCTTTCTTATATTTTAGATGGAAGGAAGAATGTCAAAGTATTACAGAAAAGTTTGAACAAAAAATAAAAGACGTTCGATCAGAACTAAGTCATGTGAAAAAGAGAAATGATGAACTAACATCTTTACTGAGAGAAAGTCAGGAGAAAACATTAGAGGTATTGAATTGAGCATACAACTTCATTTCTTAAAAATTCCTTCATAGTTACACATAAAAGTTATAGAAAATTGTTTTGTCGCAGTTAAATCTTCCAAAGGCAATCCCATGTTTTTTTTATTAGTTTTTAGGAAAACTCATTTTTCAAAATGAATAACAAGAAATAAGGGGATATATATCATTGAGTCAACAACCCTTAAACAATAAAACTAGAAACGACTCACTCTGATTTTATTTTTTTAAAACTCAAATCAAATTTTTTTCTATGTCAAATGTTATTTTGTAAGATAAGAATTAAAAGCTTCTTTTTTTCATTTTCTAAAGAAAATTCAAGTCATCATGCCCTCAGGTTATAGGTTTTCATTATACACAGGGTCATGTGTTACCTTTGACAAAACATGCAGTATATATTACATAAAAATTGTTAATAAAAGCAGAGAAGTTTTACAAATAAAAGATACTGAAGGAGGAGATATGATGAGAGTTAATATTTGAAACTGAAATTGAAAAGTTAGGAAAATTCTTAAATGTTTTCAGTATTACTTAAGTTCTATTGATAAATGAAAAAGAATATTATTTTCACACTTCATATTAGAATTGTCAGTTGCTTTGTCATTTTGACATGTTGAAATTGATTCATTTGACCTGAAGTAGCTATTTTACTCATAAATTTTGGTAAAATTAATTATGAACCAAAGCCTAATCAGAAAAGATATTGTATCTGCAATTACATTTTTATACGCCCGTTTACGGGACATATTATGGTATACCGTTGACCGTCTGTACGTCCGTCCATCTGTCCGTCTGTCCATCCGTCGTCAACATGTCGGACATAAACTCAAAAACGCTTTAACCAATATGCATGAAACTTTGATGAATTGTTTATATCTATTGACATGAGCTCCCTTTGGTTTTTTATAAATTTGGGATTTACCGTTTCCGAGTTTTGGGTTTTTATTCATTAAAAAAGGGGGGATTTTCCAGTTTGTGGACAATAACTCAAAAACAATTTCACCAATTTGCAAGAAACTTTGATGAATTGTTTATTTCTATCGACATGAGTCTCTTTTGATTTTTATAAATTTTAGACCATATTTATTCATTACAAAAAGGGGGATTTTCCAGTTTTCGGACAATAACTCAAAAATGCTTCCAGCATTTTTTATGAAACTTTGGTGAATTGTTTATATTTATTCAGTATTGATGTAAGCTCCCTTTAGAATTTTATAAATTTTAGATTTTACATTTCCGAGTTATGGGGTTTTATTCATTAAAATAGGGGGGATTTTCCAGTTTTTGGACAATAACTCAAAAACAATTTCACCAGTTTGCAAGAAACTTTGGTGAATTGTTTATTTCTTTCAATTTTAGACTATTCGTTTCCGATTTATGGGGTTTTATTCATTACAAAAAGGGGGATTTTCCAGTTTTCGGATAATAACTCAAAAATACTTTCAGCATTTTTTATGAAACTTTGGTAAATTGTTTATATCTATTGTTGTAAGCTCCCTTTGATTTTTATAAATTTAAGATTTTACGTTTCCGAGTTATAAGATTTTATTCATAAAAAAAGGGTTGATTTTCAAGTTTTTGGACAATATCCTTAAAGTACTAAGAGCAGTTTTCATTAAACTTTGATGACTGATTTATATCTATTAAGATATTCTCCCTTTAGTTTTTTATAAATTTCTGATATAATATTGAGAAGTTATTGTTTGTTTTTAGTCTGACAACAGATTTACTAAGTATTGCGCAACAGCACAGTGTATTGCACAACAGCAAGAAATCTTTAACTGAATATAAATTCAATTCATATAACCAATTTCAAGTTCTTTGACTACATTTATTCAGAAACCTATAATATGTCAAATATTAAATTACAATCAAAATTCAGACCTGTATCAAGCTTGAATATTGTGTCCATTTTTGCCCCAACTGTTCAGGGTTGGACCTCTGCAGGCGTATCCAGCTGCCTCAGCAAAGCAGTTTATTGCTTGAGCTATTTTGTAGCATTATATTTTCTTGAGTAAGGCCTTTGCTCATATCTAAATATAAATGACAAGATCTCAAAATGAGACTTTTTATTTTTGAATTGAAGGAGCCAAAAGTGGTCTTATCAGACAATTTCCTTAGAACCAAACTATGCTTCATCTATATTTAAAACATTTCAAAAAAAAATATGAACATCAAACAAAGTCATTTAAAACATCTAATAGCAAATGATACATTTAAAAACCTCCATAATTGCAAATTTTAGGTAAATAAGTAGTTGCAAAACTTGGAATTCCTTTTTCAGTTCTAATTAAATCAAATTCTTGTTTCATTTATTCTGCATCCTATGACTTTAAATATTTCAACAGGCAGAAAGAATGATAACAGATTATGCCAAAAATATAAGAAGAATGGAAGAAAGAGTAAGAGATTCAGAAAGTAGAGCATCAGAAGCTTCTAAACAGGTATATTTTTATGTGGCAGTTTCAGCTAAGCTGTAGCCACACATTGGGATCACTTCTTTTGGCGTCTGCTTCGTCACTCTTTGTCACACTTTATGTTAACCTGCAACTCTTAAAAAATGGCTTGACAGAATACCACCAAATTTGGAAAGATTCTTCTACAGGACATGAAAATGTGTTCCTGCTATTTAAATTTTGATCAGAGTTTATTATAATTAAACTGACATCACAAAATAGTTTATTGAAGTTTTAATATACTAAAAGTATTAATATAAGGAGATGTGGAGTAAAATGCAATGAGCCAGCTATCCCAAAACACACAAAAAAGTTTAGTATTTGAATTTAAGGTTTACCCAAAAGTACTACACTGGGTCAGAATTTATTTTGAATAAATATATCATGTATATAAATAATGTGTAAAGTTCTACCATTGTATTCATTCAGGTATAATGTTCATCCTCTCAAGATGTATAGAATTTACAGGTTTGAAAATTTATCTATTCTGAGTAGTCATCAAGAATCTAACGCTATTTTCCTAAATATCTGATCTTATGAAAAATGTCTCTTGTTCATTCTTATATCAATTTTCCTCCAAAGTATTGTTAAAGGTTTAAATCAGAAAAAAATAAGGGAAAGTATATGCTCCTTAACATATTAGTTAATGCACTTAGGAAGTGTTTCACCTAACAAAAAGGAGAGAAAATAAACATTTCATAAACATTAATCAGTTCTCTTGTTGTTAAGTGTTTATACTGTGAAAAACAAATATAGACAGTTATAGTGTGTCTTTCTATGTTGTAATGTTACACTACTATTTCAGGTTAGGGTGAAGGTTGGCACCTGTTAAAACATTTAAAACCGCTGCATTTGTTTGCACCTGTCCTAAGTCACTGTCAGGAACCTGTTTCAGTGTTTCTTGTTTCTCGTTTTTTTATATAGATTAGACCATTGGTTTTCCTGTTTGAATTGTTTTACACTAGTCATTTTGGGGCCCTTTATAGCTTGCTGTTCGGTGTGAGCAAAGGCTCTGTGTTGAAGGCTGTACTTTGACCTATAATTGTTTACTTTTTACACATTGTGACTTGGATGGAGAGTTGTCTCATTGGCACTCATACCACATCTTCTTATTTCTATGTTCATCAGATTTAAGTTTTCTGTGTTGTGTATTGGAGACTGTTTGTTTGTCTTTTCATTTTTTTTTTTTTTTTGCTATGGTGTTGTTATTTTGTCCATGACTTATGAATATCCCTTTGGTATCTTCTGCCTCTCTCTTCCTGACAATGCTTGCAAAGTGTTCCACTTGTAATATTTCAAACATAATCACTGTAATGAAGAATTAAATTCTTTTTTTCAATATTGGTGGAATTTATTCTCTTAATTTTTTAACAATGAATGAATATTTTAGAAAGAATTTTACAAAACATATAATATTTTTCTTTTTCAGTTGGCCAGGCATTCTATGAGAGAAAGAAAAATGCAAAATGAAAGAAAAAGTTTATTATTAGAATTGAATACTTCAACAAGATCTGTAAGGTAATATATGTTGTAACAATAATAAAACATAGCCTCTGAATTGTTATTGATGATCTTAGTACTTCATGTATTATTTGAAATATTATTGGTTACGAACATTGCATTAATTAATGAAATCTGGTTTAGCATTTTGTTTTAGTACAAAGCAGTATATACTCGTATCTCGTTAACATGTTATCATCCTGGATATACATGTGATATTTACCACTGAATTTGTTTGTAGCCATTAATTCATTATTGTGTACTCAACATGTTGTGGGAACAGTATTCTTCGGTCATGCTTGGGACAAAGAATTTGGAGAACTTCCATTTTGTTCATCGTAACTCACCTTAACCAATCTCAAACTGCTCCATAGAACCTTTCACTTTTTTCTACAGCATTCTTTTTGATTACCTTTTTTCTTTGCATTTCAACTCCGCATCAGGGCACACTCTAGCAGGCGACTGAACATCTCTTTTTAACAATAAAAAGTAATTAAAACCTATATCATGGTTTTAAAAACATATTTTAAATAAATTTAATTTACAGCAGTATAATCATTCTTCAATCATTTGTGTCATACATGTATACTGTATCTGTAAATTCATATTATATTTTAGTGTACCAATCTTGTAATTACTCATGGATTCTTCCAGAGGTACCATTATGGTGAATAATTTGTGGAAATTACCTTTATTTGCTCCCCCTTCAGTTATTTGAGTTTTTCTTCATCACCCATCAAATATTTTCACTCAATATTTCTCAAAGGAGGAGGCAGGATAAGGGCTAGGAAAAAATAATGAATCTGATTTTATTTTTTCCATGTAAAATGATGTTTTACTGGCCCAAAAAATGGCCATTATCCTACCTTGTCTTTTGTTGTGTTATGACAGCATGAATGTTTCAAAATTTACATATATACTCAACACTGACCATTGTCATTTTTCACACTCCTGAAGATCCTGTTTTCTCAGTGTCAAAAAATCTGATTAATAACAGATTATCTATAGTTTTGAAAACAAGAAGGAGTTTCTCATCTAAAATCTCATGGAAGGGCAATAGCTGCAATTGAGAGGCCATAGATAATCTGTTCATTGCTATTTCAGTAGGTAATGCTAATGGCATTAACTTATGACGTCATCCTGTACTCACTCTACTCGACTGAGAAAAAACATTCTCAGTCAAGTTGCTTGAGATGGAAAGTTATCACACAAAAAGATCAAAGCAAAATTTAAAATAAGAGTGATTTAACCTATTTAATTATTTATGGAGCACATAGTTTGTTATCTGTGATTTTGTCTATGTATGCTTTACATAAAAAAAATAGTAAGCTTGTATAATAACACCGAAATTAGTAGCCGGTACTGGTTGCTGAATACTAGAATTTAACAAATCTGAAAATTGATAATATGAATTATTATATTATTTATTTTGTCAAAATGCTACTGTACACTTGCAATGCAATGGCTCCAATGACTTGAATCTCTAAACATATAACAACTATATGTATAGATAACAACATTTTCACATGTTTCTAATTGTGTACAACTCAAATAAATACATTAATTATATATAGACACCACGAAAGGTATGGTACCAATGTATTTGTGCACTACACATGTTTCTGGTCTAACCGTGATAATTTGAATAATAAAAGTAATACCAGGTTACATATTTTCATTCTTTCTTTCAGAAATAATGATCTGTTGATAGGGGGATTAACATCTAGTCCAAAATCAAAGCTACAAGACACATCATATTTAAACGGCAGCATAAACAAAGAAGATCTATTATCAGACAGATGATATTAAAACTACATTTGTATTTAATGCAATGTTAAACTCAGGAAAAAATTCATATCAATGTTTAGGAATGAGTTCCATGGTATTTCCATATCTGTGATAAATGCAATAGTGCCATGCTGGAAGCTTGTATGGAATCAAAGAAGTTTTCCGGCAAAGACTGATTGAGATGCATTTTACTATAGTCATCAGTTACATTTGAAAAAGATATATTGATCTATTAGAACTAAGATTCTCATATTTAATGAAAGGTTGCATAAGCTTGCAACATTATATTTGAGCCATATTTTAATTGTATAGTAGATTATATGTTTAACCAAAGAACAGTTAAAGTTGAATTATATACTCATGGCATTTGTTAGTAGGAAACAATTTCCTTGATAGAGTGGGCTGGCACTATGATTTGGTTTTCATAAAATGTTCTTAGCCATTTTTATAGGTTGTGTTCATGAATTTCAGTTAAAGATAAAAAAACTTATTGCTTACAGTTACATTTGAGTAAATCATGTTCTATTCTAGAAAGTATTTAAAAGTGAATTAAAAATGTTGATGGTATTAATGGCATTATATTTTCATATTTTTTTGCTGCAAAATTTTCAAAATAACAATTTTTTGTTTGATTCACTGTTATATATCTTCTCATGTCTAGATTTAAATTTGATCACCAGTTCTTTTAAATATTTAGCCAAAATGGTAAAAAGAATGTATGAAACAGTTCATTTTACTATATATTTAAATTCATGATAACTATGAGATATTGTTGTAACTTGCAATAAAATCAAACAAATGAAACTAGCCAACCTTGTAGTGCTATATTTAATATCCCTCATTGTGAAAAAAATGTATTTTTATTTTTGTAATGGTATTATTTACAAATATATTTAAATATAAATATTCAATATCAAACAGCTTGTGTATCATTATTCATTAGGCCTGTTTTATCTTTCATTATAGTGAAATAAGTCTTGTGAAGTTTTGTCTTTGGTTTTATGTTGAAAGAACGTAGGCTTGCTTTGGGTTGCCAGAAACACAACAACACAAACAAGATGTACTCAGGGAAAGAAAGTTATTATAGTTTGGGTATTAAACATACTATTATTATTATTCTAGGGTACTAATTTTCATGGATTGGGGGGTTAACCATGACTTTAAGTGTTCCGTAAAATACAAATTTTCTGTATGCAGAATATGTTAACACCATGCAGAATATGTTAACACCATGTTAACACCATGCAGAATATGTTAACACCATGTTAACACCATGCAGAATATGTTAACACCATGAAATCAACTATCCACAAAAAATGAAAGGCCAGGTGAGGTTTTGTCATCACTAGGCATCTGACTTCATCTGTCCTTGGTTTATTAACTTCAAAAATCTTCTGTTTTAGACTACAGGACTAAATATTACCAAACTTAAATTAAAAGTTCCTTAGGGAATCTACTTTAAAAATCATATCCAGGGCTTTGATCCAACAACCTAACAGCTGGGCTTAAAATAGAACATAGGGGTAAAATGCAATTTTTTGGCTTATATCCTCAAAACTGAAGCAATTAGAGTAATTCTATGGAGTTTTAAGAAAATCAGACAACCCATTTTTGAGTTATTGCCCTTGAAATGTCAATTTTTAGAAAATTTCAGTTTTTTCTCAATAACTAAAACAGTTAGATCAAACCTGACCGGGTCAACATAATCAGCAGGTCAAGGTCTATTTCCTATGTAAATTTCAGAAAAATCAGACAATTTTGGAATTACTGCCCCTGAAATGCAATCACTCTTATAGAATCACTATGAAGGTGCAGGTGTAGGAAACCTCAAGTTATATCATCTATATATATGGAGAAGATTTATAAATCTGAATCAAAATGTTCAAGCAAATAGGTTGTTGCAAATTGCTGGCATAATGAGAGGAAAATATAGATGCTATCA
The DNA here is from genome assembly GCA_017311375.1 of Mytilus coruscus. Lineage (NCBI taxonomy): Eukaryota > Metazoa > Mollusca > Bivalvia > Mytilida > Mytilidae > Mytilus > Mytilus coruscus. The sequence goes on from CM029597.1 coordinate 47,364,642, forward strand.
GCATTACTGAGTAAAAAATAGAGGCTCCCAGGAGACAAACATATACAACAATAAAATCATAGCAACAATGGCAACCAAGGTTCACAAACTAAGTAGAATTGTGACAAGGTTTATATCCAGATTAGATTGGAAAGTTTTTTCATAAAAAATGTTCAAGTAATTTAAAGACTTTAACCCACAAAAAATGTCAATTGACTCTTTCCATCACTTCATTTTCTTTTAGATTTTGTCTTGCTGATCATTTTTGTTATTTTTCTATCTATTACAGTTTTAAAGATAATTGCAAAAAATTGTTAAAAATAGATATTTAGGGCATAAACTCCTATAAGCAGTCGATCCACAAATTATGTTATGTTATGATATTTGTAGATCTTTTCCTGCTGATGGTTTTTGCAGTTCACAGTGTCTATATAATATTGTTCTCAAGATGATAGCAAAAGGAAAAAAATACACAAAAGTATGGTGTAAGAATGGCATTTAAGGGCAATAACTCCTACAAAGAATTGATTGAAATTTTGTCATATTTGACTTGTATGTAGATTTTATATTTCTTATTATTTTTAGTTGTTTACAATTTCTGTTATAGTTTTCAAGATAATTGGGGAAAAAAATAGACAAAAAATTCTATTTAGGGACAGTAACTCTTGTAAGGAGTTGGATCATGAATTATGTTATGTTCACATATTTGTAGATCTTATCTTGTTGCATGCTTTTCTTTGAATAGTTTCTCTCCAGCTAATATTATTCTCAAGATAATAGCAAAAACATGGGTTTTGTCAAAATTGAATTTAAGGGCAATAACTCTAAAGGGTTGATTGACAATTTCAGTCACATTTGACTTGTTTGTAGATTTTGCTTTTCTTATTATTTTTGCTGGTTATCATTTAACTCTATCTCTTATAAATTTTGAAACAATGGCCAGAAAAAAAAGCCAAAAGTAGTGAAAATTGTCCTTCAAGGCTGGGGTTCAAGGGCAATAACTCATTTAAGAACAGGATTTTAGATTTATGTGTTGTTTGCATATCACATGCTTCCAAGATGGTAAAAAAAACTTGTCCTTCCTTGCTTATTGGCCGGATGTAAGATCACCAATTGATTAACCACATGTACATACACTGATATTGGACAACATGTTGATGATTACAAGTTTGACTGAATGCATCAAGAATTTTTGCTTAAAATCATATTGAACTGAAACAACAGAAACAAAAGCAGGATGTAGACGAACATACAAAAGAACCAATTTTAATACTGTAAATTCAGAAATTATTGCGATGTTTTTATTATTGCGAAAAATGCGACAGGGTTATAATCGCAATAATTAAAACTCGCATTTTGAAATTTTTTACATAAATTAAACAGGATTTTTCTCAATATCGCAAAAATTAAAATCGCATTTTAGTCTAAAATGACAAAATTGCAATAATAAATGCACGCAATAATTTTTGAATTTACAGTATTGGACACAACGTTTGGTTATATTTACCTCTGTGAAAGTCGGGCTGTGAGAAACTGGTACACACGTGTGAGTGGATCACATCGTGTTGTATTCAAAACTTATGTTAATTATAAAATATAGAGTTGTAATAATAAGGAAACTCCCCAAAATAGTCAATCGTCAAACAGATTCTTAATTAAGATGTTTGTTGACCGTAACGATATTCCATGATCGAGTAAAAATGATTGAGTTCATAGCTGATTGTGAAGTTAAACAAGCTAAGGGGAGGACCATTTGATATTCTTGGGGCCAGGGGAATTTTCAGCAGATATAACTATTCATTTTTATCTGTTGATAGGCATGCTTATTTTGTCATCATGTCCTGGGCAAAACTATTCATTTGCAGCTCCTACCAGGCCAGGATATTCATTTGAACAACCCTCCTGCCTCTCCCCGGCCTCCAGAAAACCAAATGATCGTCCCCTAATGAAGATTATGTCTAAGATACGGAAAAGTGTGGAACTATGTCAACTTTGGAAAAGCGGTGAAGATGGTCGCTTAATTAGTGTCTATAGATCCTTTGTAAAATTTAAACATAATAAAAACGAAACTTCGTGGATCATCAGTGGTCAGATCAGTTAATTTCTGACCAGGTTCTGGAATGTGAGACCAAACTATAAAGATCGTGGTGCTTCATTTAGACAAAAGATATATTAATGTTACTGTCGGTATCATGTGATGTAAATACTGCGTTTTAATATGCACAAAAACATGTGGTTGTGTTGTAAATTAACAGACAATTTCAAGTATTTGCTTCGCCTAAACGTTATATTTAGTAATTATTTTTGAAGTTACCTCCCTGTTGATAATATATGATCATATATGCATGTAGAAATACATATAGGTGTAAAACGTGCATTCGAAGGCAAAGTACACATGTTTAAAAATTTACAATGAATGTATATATGCATGACTAAACCCTTGATGCAAAAATATAATTGCACAATATCAAAATACTGCGTTGTTTTTTTATCTCAAGCTTCAAAGTAGCGAAGGTATGTAGTTGTTGGCCAGTCCCTCCGTCTGTCCGTTAGTCACTAACGATCTTGGTTTCCGGTGGGGGGGGATAAATCAAATACAAATATCGAATTGCAACCTAGGTTATTTCGATATTTATGAAAAGTAAAAAGATATGGTGTGATTGCCAATGAGACAACTTTCCACCAGAGACCAAACTATTATAGAAAAAGAAAGATGAAAGATACCAAAGGTACATTAGATTCAAACTAACTTGTCAAACGCAAACTGACAATGCCATGGCAATAAACTAAAAATGACTAAAAGATAAACAACAGTATAAGTAAAAAACACCACATAGAAAACCAAAGACTGAGCTACAGGAACCCTGCCAAAAACCGGGGTGATCTCGTGTGCTTCGGAAGGGTAAGCAGATCCTGCTTCACATGTGGCACCAGTCAGCAAGTAAGCAATTATTGGTCACCGTACGGCCTTAAGCATCGAGCAAAATCCATACCGCGCAGCAAGCTATGAAACAACTCAAACGAGATAACTAACATGCTGAAAGTAGAGAAGAAGCTGGCAACGGAGACCAGGAACCTGAGATCAGACGATCAAAGACAGTTACATACGAAAAAAGAAACGATATACTGAACAGTGTGGACACTTTGTAATTTCCTGTTTCAACATAGGTCGCTGGACACAGTGCATGCATATGTAGTCGCACTATCTAGGACATAATAAATAGTTGACCATATGGGGTTCTGTATAGATTTATAAGAAGCTTCAAACGAAACCCTGTGATATAATATCACATTTAATAACAACATGTATAAAACTAATTCTTTTAAAGTGACATGTATTATATCAATCTGATAAATTTACGTAATTACAAAAATTAACCAATTAACTGTAAAATACTTCACAGTTTAGGAAATTAACAAAATGTACAATTAAACCTTATCTTATCAAAATATTACTTCCTGTGACGTTCGAAACAGAATTTAACTTGTCAAAAGAGCAAAAATAGCCGGAATATAGTTTCTCATTTAGCAATAATATTATAATATACGAAAAAAAACCATTAAAACTATAAACAAACAGTCTAAGCAAAATATGCATTAGTAAAGCCAATAGCGAAAATCAGTTAACTAATAAAGCTATGCTAACCAAAGCAAAATTTCTAAGCTAATAAAATTTATAAGCAACTATACAAATGAACACTCATTCTTACCTCGTACGAGGTACAAAGGTTGTGCCTCAACGTATATCTACATCATATGCAGAACTCTGTCATAATACCTGTATAACAAATACTAAATCATAGTTACTATACATATACTTATATATTATAATCGACTTTAAATCTATCAATCTGAGACAAAAATGTTATAAAAACTGAATAGTTTTTATCAAGTTTACGTTTTACTCATTTACTCTCGGACTCATTCTGCTCAAATATTCGCCATGCATATCTTTACACTTATTTATTTCAGGCTTACATTATCATGATTATGTCACTCAAATGTAAAATAATGATGTGCCTGTGATTAAAGTTACGTTAACCTTTTAAATAATTTGCATCATTCCTTCAACAACAAGGGTGTCATTCGGTTTATCGAGAGAAATGATCGTGAAAGAATACCTAACGGTGGTCAAGCATTGCGATCGGATCGTGAATGTAATTAATTGACATTCTACTTCAAAATCTGCGAAAAATCTGTTGTATTTTCAAAACGCGGAACAAATCCGAAAAATAATTATGTCTGTCAAAATGACTCAACTTTCTCAATAATACTGTGCAATCAGATAAATAAAATATGCAGTACTTTATGAGAAAACACAAAAGGCGCATCACAAGTCTATGGGATTCATTAAAAAAATAACACGTTTTGTACCTATAATGACTACTTTCCAAAATATAATGATTATATTTGAAACTGAATCTTTGGTGTGACAGATAATACAGTAATATAAAGGGTTTTTTTTCCTTGAAACCGTTCATTTTGTTTTTAAAAACACTGAATTTTGTTGATTTTACATGCAAATTGATCGTGAAAGATCGGGCAACGCATTATCTCGATCATGAAAGACAATGCGTGACCAGACAGACGCAGGACGTTTGTGCTTTTTTGCCTGTAACACTAAAGGACATTTGCGCTTTTAACTTTGATACACCTGAACAAAATTGACAAGACATTTGCGCTTTTTACCAATAATAGTTGTATACCTGTAATCTTTAAAAAAATTACCAAAGTCATGAAAAGATGTTCACATTTTCTTTGAAATTTCAACCGAACAAACGAGAAATTCAGAAAAAAATATTCGGATAAACCAGACAAATTATAAAGAATATAGTATACGTTTCTGGGGGCGCATTAGATTTGCGCCCATTTGGGGATTAATTTCTGTTTACGTTTGCGCGTAGCATTTGCTTGCATTTGCGAATATTTCAGAATAAATAGCATTCTGTCATTATTTCACCGAATGGCAATTTAATGAATAATTTAATTCAGTTTGTAAAATTACACCAAGACACACACATGGAGTTTCGTTTGTCAGAAACAAATCGGGGGAGGGGGTGATTTGTCTACGATGGAATTAATTTCCGTAAAGACAGAACACTTAAGTCAGGGTATATTTCATAGAGATGCATCGTAAATAATTGCAAAGGTAATTCCACCGGATTCCCATTTTCCTCCAAGTCTTTGGGCATCCAGCAGAATCCAAGCGTACTACGTATATTTTTGAGCATGTTACGACGTGTGAAATTAGTATTTTTAATCTTTAGATTTACTATTTTCTGCATCTGCATATTGTTCCAGGAATAAGTGCGTGTGTATAATAAAACGGACTTATTGATTGATATGATTGATAATTTAGTCTTAGATGCATGATTTTTTATATTAATTTTATTGGCTTTGAACTAGCTGTCAGCAACTGCGAGTACTCCCAGACCTGTACTTAGTATCTTTTTGTTGTTGGGATGTACAAGTACCCGGTCACGTCCACATATTTTTGTTATATGTATTTTTATTTGTATCCATCTGATGAGTTAAGCCTTTTTCAACTGATTTTTATAGTTCGTTCTTATGTTGTACTGTTACACCACTGTCCCAGGTTAGGGTGAGGGTTGGGATCCCGCTAACATGTTTAACCCCGCCATATTCTGTATGTATGTGCCTGTCCCAAGTCAGGAGCCTGTAATTCAGTGGTTGTCGTTTGTTGCTGTGTTACTTATTTGTTTTTCGTTCAGTTTTTTTGTACATTAATTAGACCGTTAGTTTCCTCGTTTGAATTGTTTTTCATTTGTGATTTCGGGGCCTTTTATAGCCGACTATGCGGTATGAACTTTGCTCATTGTTGAAGGCCGTAGGGTGACCCATAGCTGTTAATATCTGTGTCATTTGGTCTCTTAAGGAGAGTTGTCTCATTGCCAATCATACCACATCTTCTTTTTTATATTACCCTGCTCGAAAATATTAGTTGAATAAATAAATAAGTATAATCTACCTTATTTACCTGAGTTTACCTCTAAAAGAATGCGCGCAAATGTAATCAAAAGCTGTGCGCAAACGTAATGATTTTTGCGAACAAATGTAATGGTAATGCGTGCAAGTGTAATGCACCGGTTTCTCGGTAAAAACCTAGTCGGTTTGGTATTATAAGATAATCAGATCCAGTGGCATTGAACGATTATAGCCCTAAAAATATTAAAATATAAATTACCATATAATTATTTAATGAGTTGAACGTTTTCGTAGCATCATATCTTTCACGATCCTTTTCACGATCTTCAAAAAGCGGTACATGATCTTTCACGATCCAAAAAATCAATTTTTTGTAAATATTTCCATTTTTTGCAAAATTTCTGATTATGCTAACACAAAATAACTATAAGAACCATTTGAATTATTAAAATGGAATGTCATTTTTCAAAGAAAATTTGTTAAGTCATTCGAATTATGAAAAAAATCTTGTTTGTTTACATATTTAATGTCATTGAAATGTCCATGACCAATCTGCCTTTTGTAGTTTTGTAAGAACGGTTTACTTTTAAACCTTTACTTTTCTCAGATACTGATTATTATGTTGAACCATTTTGACAGACAGTTTTATTTATTTGTAAATTTTTCCGTATAATTCATTATATTAGATTAGTAATTGACCTTGCATATGTCTTCTCGATAAGATTGAATTCACGATCCTATACCAGAGCTTTCACGATCCAATCGTAATACTTGACCACGTTAGGTATTCTTTCACGAACTGTTTCTTCGATAAACCGAATGACACCCGTGAACAATCACACATAATGTCTGAGACAGCATGAATCACAGGTAAAAGACGAGGTTTTTTCATATATGTATACAGTGGCAGATTTAGGCGGGGTGCCCGCCCCCTTTATGAAGCTTCATTTATGGTTAAATTATATTTTTTAATTACCGGTTCCACTACAAATTTTGTTTAGTTTGCCCTCCCCTTTTTTCAAAATCCTTGACCGCATCTGATGTATATAAAAATCTCAACTTGTACCTGTGTACTGAAGGACAAAAAATTGCAACTGAAAATTTGAAGATCTAACAATGTTGCGCTAAATTACAAACCATGCAAGTATATGTCTTGATGAAAGAAGCTGTGAACAAAGGAAAACAAACAAGAATAAAAATGATAACAGCGCAAAATTATTCATAGTATTTGACTGTCCTTCTGTCCTTAGATTTTAGCTCAATATAACAACTGCACTATTCCACCTTCAGGCAACCAATCTGTGACAAAGACATGACAAAAGTTACAGAAATTGCGATTTAAAAAAAGCTAAGTAAAATGAACGAACAGACATGCATATGAAAATTAATATAAAATCATCAAGATTGATGACTTTCTTTTTAGTTTGATAATTTATCACTGTTGTACCTTGAGTAATATAATCCGACACGTTTCAACTTTTGGGAAATATAATGCGACACGTTTCAACTTAACCATGCTCTCTACACCGTGCATTGCATCAGATGTGTCTTAATCTAGATATAATGACCTTTTTATTTAAGTTTAATCAAGTCTTACGTTCAAGAAGTTCCAGATTCACAAGTTATATATACACTGAGACATATGTAAGTAAGTTATTTGTTCTGTGAATGTCCTATCAATTATACCCCTCGGATATAAAATGTGCTAATATTAATAAGAACATATGATATAAACGTGACTTTTTTGTGTCCAAAAACGGAAAGACTTGAAACAATTAATCAGTAAAATTCAGTAATGTCCAGGATTATCATTGTCTGCTGGAGATCAAGGCATGTTAATGACACAAAATAGTTTTGAATACAGTATTTATATACTTCTACAGTTTTATTCGTGTTTTTCATGAATCCGCATTAAACCAGGAGGGTATCCAGCAAAAAATCAACAATATAAAGGAGGTAAAAGCGAAAATGCATGTTTTATTGCTCAGACCTGTTTCTATGGTCATTAAAAGTCTAAAGCTGTCGTATATAATGATCTATATAATAATTTAAGATTTTTCTACACCGACACGCAGGCTATACTATACTACCACCATTGTCTCTAATAATATATAGTTACACTCAAATTATAGTACGATTCTAATAGATACACTATTTTTTTTTAATCCGAGAGATATATGCATGTTGTCACAAAAGTGATTTTGAATGGTCATAGATTGATGTTAGATGCCACGCAGACACGTTGATCACATGTTACTGGCATATATATCGTTTCCTCCCTTGACGTCGCATCTCCTAAATTGTCAACAAACCAAAACCAGTTCTAAAACATTTTTGTTTTGTTTAGTTATTCTAGTTTTGAATTTCACAAAAAACGTATGTATTTCTCACAACAGATGGGATTCGTTGCTTCACGAATGTTTCAGTTTAAGGTTCAGCATTTAGGTTCATAATTTTATTTTAATTGTTTTAATTTTTGAGATTTATTTTTTCAAGTCTTATACAGAAGGATTTGAATTCAGGTCGATCCGGTCCAAGTAGATTTGGCCCTCATTTAAAGTCGACCCGGCACCAAATTATGAAAAAAATATTTACAAGAGATAATTATGTATGTATTTGACCTGGGAACAGTATATCTATCAGAACTGCTCGATGAATTAACCACATACTTCTAATCGTAAATAAATACAAGTTTTATCATAAAGTAGATATATTTTGTCATATAAAATGACCAAAATAAGTGTGATTTATTTGATGTGAAGTGTTTTATAATGTTTTTGAATTTGGGAATGCTATCAGCGCCATTTTTTTATATCCCTGTTTGCATGCTGTACCATTCTGTGATAAAATGAATGACATTATAACAAATTTGAAGTGACAGAATACAAGTTTGATACACTGCCATCACTGTAAAACTAGTTTGAATGACATTTTATTAATATTATCAGAAATTATTAGGATAATAGCGAGTACGTTTTTAACACATGTCCGTTTCCATATCGTATCTTTATTACCTATGACCCGACGATAAATCGGCTACAATTAGCTAGTGTCAAGTCCCGTCAATATATATGTTCCTGATTTGACATATCTATTAGTTCATAAATATTAATGACATGTCATGGTTTTTCAAAGGTGGCAGATAAAAAATTGTGCCTTTGATGCATATTCAAATATATAATTTACATTTTCATTCTAGGAGACATTTTTTGGAATATTGTTTTCAATATTTATATTTAGATTTCATAATATCAAAAGGTACTATTTTTTTATTGTAAAATATTTATATTAAAATCATGTTATCAGGGAATGGGACCACTACAGGCTATTTAAGGGTGGAGCTCCTTCATATAGACATATAGAGTTTAATGATCCACATGATTTTGATAAAATATAAACGGCTACGGATGAGATAAATAATGCCCTTTCCCAGCATTTTAGCTCCATAGGTTCCTTTCAAAATGAAAATGGTGAACTTGAAAAAGAAGTTAAAAACCTAATAATAAATATTGACGAAAATTTATGAATATCAGATTCTCCCCTATCGGTTACTTTCGACGAAATTAAAATTTCACAGACTTTACACATTTCACACAATGGTTGAAGGCGCAATGTATCCACTGGTACACAGTTTTATTCCAGCCAAGAGCGAACTAGTATACATGTACACAAGGTTCCTGACTTTACTCGAAGATGCATGTCACCAACACCAACTACAACTTCAGCCTACCTCTATCTTCCTGGACTATGAAGTCGCCATCCAAAATGCAGCATATTATGTATTTCCTTACATCAACGCAAACCACTGTTTTTTCCATTATACACAATGCATCTGGAGAAAAGCACAAGGAACAGGGATTCAGGTTCCATACAAGAAAGACAACAACATTCATCAACTAGAACGCCATATGCCGCTGTCCTTCCACTTTTACCTACTGCTGAGGTCGAAGATGTGTGGTTTAATACCCTAACCGACATAGATCAGATTGATACTAACAGTAGCTACACACCCTTTACAGACTATGTAACAAAATACTGATGAGACCATTACACAACTAGGGGACTGAGGGATGGCAAAGCAAGCTGATGAAACATGTCCAGCACTCACAATCAAACATCTTTAAACTTATAAAACTACTGAAACATGAGGAAGCTAATCCCTGACCATGATCCTGTATGCAGTCGATGGGAAGAGAGAGGCCCAAAAACGAAAGTATGTCGAAATCAACAACAGATTAGAAGAGCTGATGGATAGATATTGCAACTAGGAAGTCACAACAGTACAGTTTGGTGATGCAGCCTCCCACCTTCTTCACGTTGAATAGATTATTAAACATTAATAGACTTATATACAGTGAATCTCTAATGTGTATGCTACAATGTGTGGTTTGTTTTAGTGCTGTTATCTTGTATTGTGTGTTTCATATTATAATGCTTGTTTGAATGTACTGTTGAATTTGTGTTATAAAAGAAATAAAATAATTTACTTATATTTGTTTCCATTTCTTTCATATTAATTTGAATTAAAAATATAGAATTCATACACATACAAAAATAACCTTTAACCTAACCAAAAAAAAAACACTTGTCAATTAAAAGTTGATTAAACAATGTTTATACAGTATAATCCTTTGTTTGCACAAGTTTTCCCCCTATTCCCACATGAAATTTTAACTTTTCTTACCAGATTTATTAAAAGTGGGAATAGAAGGAATGAACCCTATAAAGATCTTGTGTGATTGTAATTTCAATATAATTTTTTTTTGTGAACACTACCCTTAAAATAAATTCTGTGGTGATCCCTGATGTTATCACCTTAATGAGTAGGGAAGATTATTTATGTTAGTTATGATTTTTTTTAGAAGTTATAAAGTTATATATCAAGAATATTGGGTATGCATAATTTAAATCATAATAAAAACATGCATTTAATACAGAAGTTAGTGCAATTATTAGTCAACATTAATCAGCAATTTTTCATGTGACTTTGAGTCTTTGATCTTTAAAATAATCTTTTCAACTGGTCATGGTAATAAAATTTGGTTAATTCACACAAAGCTGATCCTTAATTTAATGCACAGAAGCTTCTTTCTTTAAAAGTTATAAAAATTACTCAAATTGAGAAATATTGTTTGATTTGCTGATAATAATCCTTTCATAAAAAGTTAATAACCTTTTGTCATTGATCATCAATACTTTTTCCTAATAAGTATTCCTCTAATCAGCAAAATTTACACGACTTTTTCATGTGCAAATTGCCACTTACCCTGAATCAAATATTTCACAAAAAACTCAGACTTTTATAGTAATTATTCATTATTTTATTATGGAGCCAGAATATCTTGAGGTCGGAACGACTTGGGCCAGATCAACTTTGGGCCGGATTGGTTTGGGATGGGAACGACCTGATACCTATAGAAGATGGTAAAATAAAGAAACACCGACATAAATTTCACTTGATGTGGTCAACTCAGTCAGTTACACAGTTTAAAACACCTGTAGTGTGTAGATATCTACAATGTATTGCCCATCTACATGTATTGTTCATTTCAGTCAATATAACAAAAATTGCTTTTAAAGTTTATTTATTTAGGTCCAGCCATGCCTTATTAATTCCAGGTAAACAGGTTTGTCTTGCCTCAGAGTAAAATGTAAACTCTAAACACAGCCATACTTAGGAATTTCTTATGATAAATCAGGTAGGGCAATTGGTAAACATGATTGTGTCTACACCTTAAATTGAAAAGTACTATCATTTAAATTTGATGTTTATTTTAACTTGATAATTGGCTGAAAATAGATGAGACATTCATTTTACTTAATTTATTGTAGAATGGAAGAGTTTAATGACCCTGAAGTAGAGGAAACCCAGGTCAACATTCCAGACATGTTAGAACTCCAGTTATCAGAGATTGAGATGCTACAAAGTATGTTTCCAAACAGTGAGGAATTGAGATTAGATGACCCTGCAGTTATAGCAGAGATAAGACAATATCTTGATGGCAAACTTGCTTATGAATACCTACAGAACAGGATAGGGTTTACACTGAAAATAACCCCAGGAAATCAAAAGGTAATTTATAGGAATTTTGCATTCTTTTACACTTAATTCATGCATTTGATAAACAATATATTTAACCTGACAGAAAATAAATGTATAGAATACAAAAAAAAAAAAAAGAAAAAAGTAAGACCCTAAATGGAAGGGAAAAAAATACCAAGTGGAAAGTCACAAACTGTAGGTTAAAGAAAGACAAACAATACCATGGCCAAAAGAAAATAAAAGTTGTATGGACAAACAATAGTCCTCAAAACACTACACAGAAAATTGAAGACGGAGAAATATGAACCAACCATAAACTTTGGGCAACTGTTTTCTGATGATTTTGTTGTGTATAGATAACATAAAACAGTTAATTTATTCCCCAAATTGCACCAATCGTAAGCTTGATTTTACTTTTTTAGTTGCTCTTACATTTGTACTTGACTGAGTACCAGAATGTCCTACTGCAGAGTTGCTAATCTGTCTAAAAAATATATACTCTGGAGTCAAAAGTCGGTAATATGAAAATAGTCTACTTGCTATACAAATGTGTTATATCAAGATTGCAAAATCAATTGATCATAAAAGGGTGCTATATCAATTGTAGGTGACTATTGAAGTTGTATGCCTTTATCCACATGAATATCCAAGTGTTGCTCCATGCGTCTTTACCCGTTGTGAGCAGATGGACAGAAACAGCCATAGTCAATTAAATGAGGATTTACAGCAGTATATTTTGGGAGTCGATAGAGGAGAAATTTGTATGTTCTCTGTTATAGAATGGATCCAAGAAAATTTTGTTAAATACTTGAAGAAACAACAACCAACAAAGATTAAAAAGAAAAATATTGAATTTGACAAAACTTTCTCAAGACTTTGGATTTATAGTCATCACTTATTTAGTAAATTTAAACGTAGAGACATTGTAGACTGGGCTCATGAAATGAAACTTACTGGTTTTAGTTTACCTGGAAAACCAGGAATAATTTGTGTGGAGGGATATAGTCAAAATATTGATGATTATTGGTCAAGGTTAAGGGCACTGCCATGGAAAAAGATTGTTATTCGGGAAAGAGAAGATAATGCAGTTGGGAAGAAAAATATCAATGAGTTTCATAAATTTGATAAATTTGAAGAAAAAGTTTTTGAAGTGCGTGCTGCTAGAGGACGGGAATATCGTATGGATATGGGTTTATTTTGTGATTTTTTAAATGAACATAATTGTGGACATATATTTAGTTGTTATTTTGGTGTTGATGGGAAAGGGACTGCATCATCAGTTACCTGAAATTTTTTTTTTTATATAGCTATGTTTTAATTTATTTATATTTTATTTTTTCATGTTCTATTAATAGATGTCAATAGTGTAAATAAAATTAGTTTCAGTCTTTTTTGTGGATTTTATCTCCCCTGTGACAAAAAGATGCAGGATGTCAGACATAGGGAATTCAATCTTGCAGCAGCAAAGGCGTAAACTATTTTTATAAATTTTTATATTTCAGGGGGTAGAAGACACCTTATGTTACAAACTTTCTAAGTCTATCATATATGTCCACTGTCCTTAAACTCATTTTCATGGTTCATCCACTGCGTGAAATAACTGTATATTTTGATTTTTTATCATCAGACAGGTTCTCCTAACGTCAATCTCATTTCATGGATCAGTAATCAAGGTTAAGTTTTGTGGTCAAGTCTGGATTTTATGTTTTTTTATATAGTTGTCTGTTTCTCAGATACAACAAGTAGTATTTTAATTTTATTTGGTTTGTGGAATTATTGTATTAAAGGTGTACTTGTCTTTTCTGGCAAGCTTCATCTGACTGTGACCTCAATGTTCATCGTTCGTTGTTTTTTTTTTATGGTTAAGTCTGTTTCTCAGTTCCAATAAGCAATAGGTTAACTATATTTGGTGTATGGAATGATTGCAAGGTGTACACTTCCATCTGACTGTGACCTCATTTCCATGTTTCATTGGTCAAAGATTAGTTTTTGGTAAGGTCTGTTTCTTTCAGCAATATGTAAACTATATTGGGTGTATGGAGTGATAGCAAGACCAACATGTCTATCTGGCAGTGTTCATCAGACCATACATCATTTACATGGATCATTGACATTGTTAATTTTATGTAATGTATGTTATATATGTAGGTCTCTAAAGTGTGATGGGGACGCTAAAACGCAATGGTCACGCTAAAGTGCGATGATATGCTAAAGTGCCATGGTTTGATACGCTAAAGTGCAATGATCTGGGCTATTCTATGGAATATGCTAAAGTTAGATGCTTCAATACGCTGAAGTGCGTTTATCCGCGAAATAGCATTTGATAGCGAATGTATAGACGTTAACAACGTCACATGCCGTTTGTATAACTAACAAGAATGTGTCCATAGTACACGGATGCCCAACTCGCACTATCATTTTCTATGTTCAGTGGACCGTGAAAATGGGGGAAAATCTCTAATTTGGCATTAAAATTAGAAAGATCATATCATAGGGAATATGCATTCTAAGTTTCAAGTTGATTAGACTTCAACTTCATCAAAAACTACCTCGACCAAAAATTTAACCTGAAGCGGGATGAACGGACGAACAGACGAACGAACGAACGGACAGACGGACGCACAGACCAGAAAACATAATGCCCCTCTACTATCGTAGGTGGGGCATAAAAAAAGACATGCCGGAAAATGAGAATGTTTGTCCAGATGAAGGGTTTTCATTAGACAAGAAAAAAAAAAGGAGAGAGAAACAAATGATCTCAATCTGGATTATTTTTGGTCAGGGCTGGAAGAGGTTAACTTTATTTGTAAAAAGAAATTTGATCAACACAGCTAGAGTGCCAAAACAAAATATGACTTAGAAACTCTTTCTCCATTTGTAATCTCATGTCATTTATGTTAGTTGAAGGGATGGATATTCGTCAACTAGACAGTAACCTCATGACAATAGGTTTAGCATCATATGATTGCCAATAAGACAACTCTCCATCCAAGACCAAATGTCATTCATGTAAACAACTATAGGTTAACACATGGCATTGGCTTAAACCGCATAGTATTCTATAAAGACCAAATGGCCTCAAAACGACCAGTGTAAAACAATTCAAACGAGAAAAAACAGCCTGATTTCTATACAAAACAATATAAGAAAAACAAATATGAAATAAAGCAACAAACGACTACCACTGAATAATAGCTACTGCAATATGTAACCATTACACTTTTAAAATAACTATCGTACTTTAAATAAAAATAAGAGGATGTGGTATTGTCAATGCAACAACTATCCACCGTAGACCAAATGTCATTGATGTATGCAACTAATAACCGTACGGCCTTCAACGTGGAGCCTTGGCAAACGCTGCAAAGCCAGCTACATGTATATATAAGGCCACACAGTGACCAGTGTAAAACAATTCAAGAGAATGACAGCGGCTTGATTTGTAAAGAAACCATTAAACGGAAGACTAATAGGAACACAGCAACAAATGAAAACCATTGCCTGAACTCCATTTTCGTTACACCATCGCACTTTAGCGTGTTATACCATCCCACTTTGATGTGTCATACCAACGCTCTTTAGCTTGTCATATAATTGCGCTAATAAAACAAAGAACCATCACACTTTAGCTTTTAACACCATGGCACTTTAGCTTAGACCATCGCACTTCAGCGTTACCATCGCACTTTAGAGTCCTACATATATACTTTTTGTCCAAGATTTTCAACATAAATTCTATCATGGTCAGTAAAGCAGGAAAAACATTTCAGCATGTGCACTCTTGGTTTTTTTCTTCCATTTCATACACTGAAATAAGAGTTGTTACCCTGCCTTTAACTTTTAGAACTCAAAGTAAATATTTTATACAAATCTTAAAAGAACTTAATACTTTCCTTGCTTTCAAATTGACCTACCAATTGTTTCCTTGGATAATTAAGATCATGAGACATCTATAAGACATAGGAACAACCGTTAACTAGACAAAGTGATGCCCCCGCACTCCACTCTGAAGTAACTGTATTATAACAAAGTCAATGTAGGACTTTCTTTGAGATATTATTGTGTCTGGGAGACACAAATGATACCTGCAGATGCAAAGTGTTATTTTAAAATACACAAAGTTGAGCATGGGAGCACATAGGTTTATGGTTCACTGTAGGAGTTATCCAGAAACACTATGCACCTCTTATGCAAAGTTCAACTGTCTCCCAAAAGAAAAGATATTAATAAAAATCAAAACCCTGACCACATGCACACCTTCGATACATGTACAAACAGCCAGCAAAGTGAAAACTTCCTAGCATTCAAACTGTAGGAGGAGTTATCTGGAATAGCTATATACCCATAATAAGACGGATGGACAGGGGTAAAACAATGTTTATTTGTTAGATTAAATGGCACTTACTTTACATTTATTTTAATTCAAGAAAATCATACCAAATTTGCTCCAACTTTCATGATTATTCATCAGCAATAACCATGGATCACTGACCTATTCCAACAACAATTGAATGGATGAGTGCATCTGGATGGAATGTTTAACCAGAGGTGTTATCCCTTTTCAAATTAGAATCACATAAAATGCTCCGCTGGGCGCAGCTTGATACGACCGCAGAGGTCGAAACCCTGAACAGTTGGGGCAAGTATGGACACAACATTCAAGCTTGATACAGCTCTGAATTTAGATTGTGATTAAATATTTGACATAGCATAGGTTTCTGACACAGAATGAATGTGGTCTAAGAACTTAAAAATTTTTAATTTACCTATTATGGTCCAATATCCAAAATCTAAATACATACACAGTTAGATTCAGCATATCAAAGAACCCCAAGAATTCATTTTTTGTTAAAATCAAACTAAGTTTAATTTTGGACCCTTTGGACCTTAATGTAGACCAATTTGAAAACAACCAAAAATTAAGAATCTAAATACACGGTTAGAATCAGCATATCAAAGAACCCCAATATTTCAATTTTTGATGAAATCAAA
The DNA here is from genome assembly GCA_017311375.1 of Mytilus coruscus. Lineage (NCBI taxonomy): Eukaryota > Metazoa > Mollusca > Bivalvia > Mytilida > Mytilidae > Mytilus > Mytilus coruscus. Next base: position 47,381,602 of record CM029597.1, read on the forward strand.
CCATATCATTATTTGCTTTTATATATAAATCAAAAATAACCAACTTATAATGGAAAATTTTAAAGAAAAAAAGGAAAAAAAAATCGCCCCTAATTTTTGAAATCCCTTATGATTCATCTACCCCAAACTCAATCCCAGCCTTCCCTTTGTGGTATGGTACCTTGCAGTACAATTTCAGAGAGATCCATACACTTGAACACAAGTTATTGTCTGGAAACTGTAAAAATGCTTGTTTTTTGGCCCCAAATTCATAAACGTTTAGGGCAATTACCCCCAAACTCAAACCCAGCTTTCCCTTTGTGATATGGAACCTTGTAGTACAATTTCATAAAGATCCATACACTTACACACACGTTATTGTCCTGAAACTAGAAAAATGCTTGTTTTTTGCCCCTTTTTGGCCCCTAATTCCTAAAATTTTGAGGCAATTACCCCCAAAATCAATCCATGCCTGCCCTTTGTGGTATGGTACCTTGCAGTACAATTTCAGAGAGATCCATACACTTGAACACAAGTTATTGTCTAGAAACTAGAAAAATGCTTATTTTTGGCCCCTTATTCCTAAACGTTTAGGGCAACTACCCCCAAACTCAAACCCAGTTTTCCCTTTGTGATATGGAACCTTGTAGTACAATTTCATAAAGATCCACACACTAACACACCAGTTATTGTCCTGAAACTAGAAAAATGCTTGTTTTTTGCCCCTAATTCCTAAAATTTTGAGGCAATTACCCCCAAAATCAATCCCAGCCTTCCCTTTGTGGTATGGTACCTTGCAGTACAATTTCAGAGAGATCCATACACTTGAACACAAGTTATTGTCTGGAAACTAGAACAAGAGGGTCTCAAGAGCCTGAATCGCTCACCTGTGTTTCAGAGGAGAAGATTTTTAAATGTTAGCAAACTTGATGAACAAATTGTGTAAAATTGTCTTTAAAGGGCAATTACTCCTTAAGGGTCAATTGACAATTTTGGTCATATTAACTTTTGTAGATCTTACTTTGCTGAACATTATTGCTGCTTACAGTTTATATAAATCTATAATAATATTTAAAATAATAACAAAGATACAGCTCTGAATTTGGATTGTGATTAAATATTTGACACAGCCTAGGTTGACACAGAATGAATGTGGTCTAAGAACTTAAAAATTTAAATTGGACATTCACCTATTATGGTCCAATATCCAAAATCTAAATACATGGTTAGATTCAGCATATCAAAGAACCCCAAGAGTTCAATTTTGATGAAATCAAACAAAGTTTAATTTTGGACCCTTTTGACCTCAATGTGGACAAAGTTGATAACGGGCCCAAAATCAAAAATCTAAATACACGGTTAGATTCAGCATATCAAAGAACCCCATATATTCAATTTTTGTTGAAATCAAACAAAGTTTAATTTTGGACCCGATTTGGACCAACTTGAAAACTGGGCCCATAATCAAAATCTAAATACATGTTTAGATTCAGCATATCAAAGAACCCTAAGAATTCAATTTTGTTAAAATCAAACTAAGTTTAATTTTGGACCCTTTGGACCTTAATGTAGACCGATTTGAAAACGGGACCAAAATTAAGAATCTAAATACACGGTTAGATTCGCATATCAAAGAACCCCAATAATTCAATTTTGATGAAATCAAACAAAGTTTAATTTTGGACCCTTTGGACCTCAATGTGGACAAAATTGATAACGGGCCCAAAAATCAAAAATCTAAATACATGGTTAGATTCAGCATATCAAAGAACCCCATATATTCAATTTTTGTTGAAATCAAACAAAGTTTAATTTTGGACCCGATTTGGACCAACTTGAAAACTGGGCCCATAATCAAAATCTAAATACATGTTTAGATTCAGCATATCAAAGAACCCTAAGAATTCAATTTTGTTAAAATCAAACTAAGTTTAATTTTGGACCCTTTGGACCTTAATGTAGACCAATTTGAAAACGGGACCAAAATTAAGAATCTAAATACACGGTTAGATTCGGCATATCAAAGAACCCCAATAATTCAATTTTGATGAAATCAAACAAAGTTTAATTTTGGACCCTTTGGACCTCAATGTGGACCAATTTAAAACGGGCCCAAAATCCAAAAACTTAATACACGGTTAGATTCAGCATATTAAAGAACCCCAAGAGTTCAAGAATAAAACCCCATTGAAATTGGTCAAGAAATAAGCAATTTATACAAAGTATCTTCTTTTGCACAATACTGTGCAATTGAATATTCTTGCAATTGCGCAATACTGTGCAATTGAATATTTCTTGCTATTGCGCAATACTGTACAATTGACAATTTCTTGCTATTGCGCAATATTGTGCTATTGGATATTTCTTGCTATTGCGCAATACTGTGCAATTGAAGATTTCTTGCTATTGCGCAATACTGTGCAATTGAAAATTTCTTGCTATTGCACAATACTTGTTATATAATAATTTACACATCCTGTTTGGTGTGTATCTCCTGCCATATCATTATTATTTGCTTTTAAATATAAATCAGAAATAACCAACTTAAAATGGAAAATTTTAAAGAAAAAAAAGGAAAAAAGGAAAAAAATCCCCCAATTTTTGAACCCCTTATGATTCATCACCCCAAACTCAAACCCAGCCTTCCCTTTGAGGTATGGTACTTTGCAGTACAATTTCAGAGAGATCCATACACTTGAACATAAGTTATTGTCTGGAAACTAGAAAAATGCTTATTTTTGGCCCCAATTCCTAAACGTTTCAGGCAATTACCCCAAACTCAATTCCAGCTTTCCCTTTGTGATATGGAACCTTGTAGTGCAATTTCAGAAAGATCCATACACTTACACATAAGTTATTGTCATGAAACTAGAAAATGCTTGTTTTTGCCCTTTTGGCCCCTAATTCCTAAAATTTTGAGGCAATTACCCCAAAATCAATCCCAGCATTCCCTTTGTGATATGGAACCTTGTGGTACAAAGTCAGAGAGATCCATACACTAACACACAAGTTATGTCTGGAAGTTACAAAATGCTTATTTTGGCCCCTAATTCCTTAACTGTTGGTACCATAACCCCAAAATCAATCCCAACCTTCCTTTTGTGATATTGAACCTTATGGTAAAATTTCATAGAGATCCATTCACTTAAACTAAAGTTAGAGTGCGAAAACCAATGCGTCTTGACGACGACGACGCCAACATCATACCAATATCGACCACAAAATTTTTTGCGGTCGATAAAACTGCAAAATTTTGTGTTCGATTTGTCTGATAATTTCAGGGCCGATAGATCTTGACCAATTAAACAATTTTACCCCATGTCACATTTGCTCTAAAAGATTTAGTTTTTGAGATATAGGTCAAAAACTGCATTTGACCTTATGTTCTATTTTTAGCCATGGCGGCCATGTTTGTCGATGGATACAAACTTGGATACAATTTAAAACAAGATACCCTAAGGAACATTCAGTTAAAGTTTGAAGGTAGTTGGCCCAGTAGTTTCAGAGAAGATTTTTAAATGTTAGCAAACTTGATGAACAAATTGTGTAAAATTGTCTTTAAAGGGCAATAACTCCTTAAGGGGTCAATTGACAATTATGGTCATAATAACTTTTTTGTAGATCTTACTTTGCTGAACATTATTGCTGCTTACAGTTTATATATATCTATAATAATATTCAAAATAATAACAAAAAACTGCAAAATTTTGTTAAAACTACCAATTCGGTGGCAGCAACCCAACAATGGGTTGTTCGATCGTCTGAAAATTTCAGGGACGATAGATCTTGACCAATTAAACAATTTTACCCTGTCACATTTGCTCTAAAAGATTTAGTTTTTGAGATATAAGCCAATAAAATGCTCCATGAGGGCGCAGCTTGATACGACCGCAGAGGTCGAACCCTGAACAGTTGGGGCAAGTATGGACACAACATTCAAGCTTGATACAGCTCTGAATTTGGATTGTGATTGACAATTTGACACAGCATAGGTTTCTGACACAGAATGAATGTGGTCTAAGAACTTAAAATTTTAAATTGGACATTCACCTATTATGGTCCAATATCCAAAATCTAAATACATCGTTAGATTCAGCATATCAAAGAACCCTAAGAGTTCAATTTTGATGAAATCAAACAAAGTTTAATTTTGGACCCTTTTGACCTCAATGTGGACAAAGTTGATAACGGGCCCAAAAATCGAAAATCTAAATACATGGTTAGATTCAGCATATCAAAGAACCCCATATATTCAATTTTGTTGAAATCAAACAAAGTTTAATTTTGGACCCTTTGACCTCAATGTGGACAAAGTTGATAACTGGGCCCAAAATCAAAAATCTAAATACATGGTTAGATTCAGCATATCAAAGAACCCCATATATTCAATTTTGTTGAAATCAAACAAAGTTTAATTTTGGACCCCGATTTGGACCAACTTGAAAACTGGGCCCATAATCAAAATTTAAAGACATGTTTAGACTCAGCATATCAAAGAACCCTAAGAATTCAATTTTGTTAAAATCAAATTAAGTTTAATTTTGGACCCTTTGGACCTTAATGTAGACCAATTTGAAAACAGGACCAAAATTAAGAATCTAAATACATGGTTAGATTCAGCATATCAAAGAACCCCATATATTCAATTTTGTTGAAATCAAACAAAGTTTAATTTTGGACCCCAATTTGGACCAACTTGAAAACTGGGCCCATAATCAAAAATCTAAATACATGATTAGATTCAGCATATCAAAGAACCCTAAGAATTCAATTTTGTTAAAATCAAACTAAGTTTAATTTTGGACCCTTTGGACCTTAATGTATACCAATTTGAAAACGGGACCAAAATTAAGAATCTAAATACACGGTTAGATTCAGCATATCAAAGAACCCCATATATTCAATTTTGTTGAAATCAAACAAAGTTTAATTTTGGACCCTTTTGACCTCAATGTGGACAAAGTTGATAATGGGGCCCAAAATCAAAAATCTAAATACATGGTTAGATTCAGCATATCAAAGAACCCAATATATTCAATTTTGTTGAAATCAAACAAAGTTTAATTTTGGACCCCAATTTGGACCAACTTGAAAACTGGGCCCATAATCAAAAATTTAAAGACATGTTTAGATTCAGCATATCAAAAACCCTAAGAATTCAATTTTTGTTAAAATCAAATTAAGTTTAATTTTGGACCCTTTGGACCTTAATGTAGACCAATTTGAAAACGGGACCAAAAATTAAGAATCTAATTACATGGTAAGATTCAGCATATCAAAGAACCCCATATATTCAATTTTTGTTGAAATCAAACAAAGTTTAATTTTGGACCCCAATTTGGACCAACTTGAAAACTGGGCCCATAATCAAAAATCTAAATACATGATTAGATTCAGCATATCAAAGAACTCTAAGAATTCAATTTTGTTAAAATCAAACTAAGTTTAATTTTGGACCCTTTGGACCTTAATGTAGACCAATTTGAAAACGGGACCAAAAATTAAGAATCTAAATACACGGTTAGATTCGGCATATCAAAGAACCCCAATAATTCAATTTTTGATGAAATCAAACAAAGTTTAATTTTGGACCCTTTGGACCTCAATGTGGACCAATTTAATAACGGGGCCCAAAATCCAAAAACTTAATACACGGTTAGATTCAGCATATTAAAGAACCCCAAGAATTCAAGAATAAAACCCCATTGAAATTGGTCAAGAAATAAGCAATTTATACAAAGTATCTTCTTTTGCACAATACTGTGCAATTAAATATTTCTTGCAATTGCGCAATACTGTGCAATTGAATATTTCTTGCTATTGTGCAATACTGTACAACTGACAATTTCTTCCTATTGTGCAATATTGTGCTATTGGATATTTCTTGCTATTGCGCAATACTGTGCAATTGAAGATTTCTTGCTATTGCGCAATACTGTGCAATTGAAAATTTCTTGCTATTGCACAATACTTATTATATAATAATTTACACATCCTGTTTGGTGTGTATCTCCTGCCATATCATTATTATTTGCTTTTAAATATAAATCAGAAATAACCAACTTAAAATGGAAAATTTTAAAGAAAAAAAAAGGAAGAAAAGGAAGAAAAAAAAAAAATCCCCCAATTTTTGAACCCCTTATGATTCATCACCCCAAACTCAATCCCAGCCTTCAATGAGGTATGGTACCTTGCAGTACAATTTCAGAGATCCATACACTTAAACACAAGTTATTGTCTGGAAACTAGAAAATGCTTATTTTGGCCCCTTTTGGCCCCTAATTCCTAAACGTTTAGGCAATTACCCCAAACTCAATTCCAGCTTTCCTTTGTGATATGGAACCTTGTAGTACAATTTCAGAAAGATCCATACACTTACACAAGTTATTGTCCTGAAACTAGAAAATGCTTATTTTTTCCCCTTTTTGCCCCTAATTCCTAAAATTTTGAGGCAATTACCCCAAAATCAATCCCAGCATTCCCTTTGTGATATGGAACCTTGTGGTACAATGTCAGAGAGATCCATACACTTACACACAAGTTATTGTCTGGAAGTTACAAAATGCTTATTTTTGGCCCTTTTGGCCCCTAATTCCTTAACTGTTGGTACCAAAACCCCAAAATCAATCCCAACCTTCCTTTTGTGGTATTGAACCTTATGGTAAAATTTCCTAGAGATCCATTTACTTAAACTAAAGTTAGAGTGCGAAAACCAATGCGTCTTCGGACGACGACGACCACGACGCCGAGACTACAACGGCGCAGCAACGCAACGATTTGTCTGACGACGACGACGATAGATCAACGTTAAACAAATATCGACCACAAAAATTTTTTTGCGGTCGTCAAAACTGCATTTGACCCTATGTTCTATTTTTAGCCATGGCGCCATAAAACTGCATTTGACCCTATGTTCTATTTTTAGTCATGGCGCCACGTTTGTCGATGGATACAAACTTTGGATACAATTTATAAACAAGATACCCTAAGGAACATTTAGTTAAAGTTTGAAGGTAATTGGCCCAGTAGTTTCAGAGGAGAAGATTTTTAAATGTTAGCAAACTTGATGAACAAATTGTGTAAAATTGTCTTTAAAGGGCAATAACTCCTTAAGGGGTCAATTGACAATTATGGTCATATAAACTTTTTTGTAGATCTTACTTTGCTGAACATTATTGCTGCTTACAGTTTATATAAATCTATAATAATATTCAAAATAATAACAAAAAACTGCAAAATTTTCTTAAAACTACAAATTAGGTGGCAGGAACCCAACAATGGGTTGTTTGATTCGTCTGAAAATTTCAGAGCTGATAGATCTTGACCAATTAAACAATTTTACCAGGTGTCAGATTTGCTCTAAAAGCTTTAGTTTTTGAGATATAAGCCAAAAACTACATTTGACCCCTATGTTCTATTGTTAGCCATGGCGGCCATGTTTGTCGATGGATCAAAACTCCGGATAAAATTTATAAACTAGATACCCTAAGGAACATTTAGTTAAAGTTTGAAGGTATTTGGCCCAATAGTTTCAGAGGAGAAGATTTTTGAAATAGTTTATGACGACGACGACGGACGCCAAGTGATGGCATAAGCTCACATGGGGCCCTTCGGGCCCTGGTGAGCTAAAAATGCTTATTTTTGGCCCCTTATTCCTAAATGTTTTGGGCAATTACCCCCAAACTCAATTCCAGCTTTCCCTTTGTGATATGGAACCTTGTAGTACAATTTTAGAAAGATCCATACCCTTACATACAAGTTATTGTCATGAAACTAGAAAAATGCTTGTTTTTTGCCCCTTTTTTGGCCCCTAATTCCTAAAATTTTGAGGCAATTACCCCCAAAATCAATCCCAGCATTCCCTTTGTGATATGGAACCTTGTGGTACAATGTCAGTGAGATCCATACACTAACACACAAGTTATTGTCTGGAAGTTACAAAAATGCTTATTTTTAGCCCCTAATTCCTTAACTGTTGGTACCATAACCCCCAAAATCAATCCCAACCTTCCTTTAGTGGTATTGAACCTTATGGTAAAATTTCATAGAGATCCATTCACTTAAACTGGTGTGAAAACCAATGTGTCTTCGGACGACGACGACGCCAACGTCATACCAATATACGACCGCAAATATTTTTTGCGGTCGTATAACAATCGATGACATTGGAGAACCAGAAATATTGTAAGATATACAGATAGGAAAGAATCACTATACAGTGATCCAAACTGCATTATCAGTTAACTGGTATCCAATTTTTTTTTGTAGTATCATGATGAACTTGTGAAAAAGTTAACAATGACCAATAAACAGATGAGAATAAGGTCTGATGAACCTTGTCATTGGGACATTTATACCTCCATGATTTTATACATATATAAATAAATTTGGTGTATTTACTGTCTTCTGATTGGTTAAAAGTATTACTTTTATTTTCAATGTTGTCAATTTTTATGGCGACACGCCCACTCTGACGTTGTGTATTCATACGTCAACATGTGTGTACGTTGTTATTGTTAATATAAATAATATAAAAAGCTCTTTGAGCCTTATTTTTGATAGAAATTTATTTATAATGAATGGCAATAATTTATTTTGAATTTATTGAACCATAAAATTAATTTTTGACTCTTCACATTTTACATAATCCGCTTCACGGATTATTCAATGTGAAGAGTCAAAAATTAATTTTATGGTTCAATAAATTCAAAATAAATAATAGCCATTCATTAAATAACAAAAATTCAATTCTACCTGTTATCTGCAGTAATTGAGAAGACATATTTTCTGTCAGTAGTATCAAGGTTACACTGACTCAACAAAATCCTCTCCCCCTCCCAAATATAGTCAATTCAAACAAGTTTATCTGAAAAGACCATCATATAGTACAAACCAATATTTTACTGAGATGTTTAATGAGTTTATAGTACAATGTACATTATCTATGCATGATGTAAAGAAAAAATATATATCAAATATCCATCAGAAAAAACATCCATAATATTAGCTTATAAAGAAGACCTGTCAGAAATATTTATTTGTATTTTTACAGGATAAGAAATATTTTAACAGCATATTGCCTTGATTGTTAAACAAATAAAAACATGTTTTTCATATAGCACTGAAAAACAAAGAATTGAAAAACAAAGATATAAGAAGTAATGTAAGTCAACAATCATAGAATAAAAACTAAGTGTGATTAAAGACAATTTGAACAATAAATGCACAAATAATTATAAATAGAAAATTTTGTAATCCCACAAATTTACATAGTTTTTTAACTGTAAGTAATTGTTATTGTAACAACCATAAAACAAAGAAAAGCTTCTGCTTTGAAAAACAAATAAACATGCATAAACTTTATATTCTACAACTTCAAATATAGTTTTATACAACCATTTTACTCTATAAAATAATATAATACTCCTACAGACAGAAGAGATAGTTTTTGAAAATAGGAAAATTTACATTTGTTTAATGTTAAGGGCTATTCCATTAAAATGTATGTGGGAGGGTAGGAAGGGACTTTCAAAATATCCCTACAACCAAGAACCATTTTTTAGAGAATTTTGCATAATGGTAATAGACGCATACTGAAAAAAGACCCATGACCCACATTCAATAATTAAACTTCCCTTCCTACCCTCCCACATACATTTTAATGGAATAGCCCTAATTTACAAAAATAAAATATTACCCTTACAGGTAAAACATTTGAACATAGAGACTTATACTATGCTTGCTCCAAAATCCAACAAATTCAAAGGAAGTAATAGATATAGGAATAATGTGAACAAGTCTTGTAAAAGATCCTAAATTCAGCTGATGTTAAATTCAAAGCAAGGTTATAAATATGGGGATGGTAAGCAGATGACTTGTTACAGTAAATCTATTTGTTACTTATCATTATGACTGATGACATCTGCAGCTCTTTTCACAATAAACTGCTTCGCTGAGCACAGCTGGATACGCCCACAGAGGTCCAACCCTGAACAGTTGGGGCAAAAATGGACACAATATTCAAGCTTGATATAGGTCTGAATTTGGATTGTAATTAAATATTTGACATATTATAGGTTTCTGAATAAACGTAGTCAAAGAACTTGAAATTGGTTACATGAATTGAATTTATATTCAATTAAATATTTCTTGCTGTTGTGCAATACACTGTGCTGTTGCGCAATACTTAGTAAGTCTGTTGTCAGACTATAAACAAACAATAATTTTTCAATGTCAGAAATTTATGAAATACTAAAGGGAGGTTATCTTGATATAAACCAAGCACCAAAGTTTAATGAAAACTGCTGAAAACATTCTTGAGTTATTGTCCGAAAACTGGAAAATCCCCCTTTTTTTAATGAATAAAACCCCATTACTTGGAAACGTAAAATCTAAAATTTATTAAAATCAAAAGGGAGCTCATGTCAATAGATATAAACAATTCACCAAAGTTTCTAGTAAATTGGTAAAAGCATTTCTGAGTTATTGTCTGAAAACTGGAAAATCCCCCTTTTTATAATGAATAAAGCCCCATAACTCGGAAACGTACAATCTAAAATTTATTTAAATCAAAAGGGAGCTCATGTCAATTCAATTGATATTAACAATTCACCAAAGTTTCCTGCAAATTGGTAAAAGCATTTATGAGTTATTGTCCGAAAAGTGGAAAACCCCCCCTTTTTTAATGAATAAAACCTCACAACTCGGAAACGTAAAATCAAAATTTTATAAAAAACGAAAGGGAGCTCACGTCAATAGATATAAACAATTCACTAAAATTTCATGCAAATTGGTTAAAGCGTTTTGAGTTAATGTCCGACATGTTGACGACGGACGAACAGACAGACGGACGGACAACGGTATACCATAATACGTCCCGTAAACGGGCGTATAAAAAATCTTACGAATAAAAATAATACTTGTTACACATGAACATTTTAGTATATCTTGTGATGAATTTTAATCGTAAGATTTTTAGTGAAAAGAGTTGCTGAACATATAACTGAACGTCATTCAAAACTTTTATAAAAAATATTAAAATTAATATATGAATTTTAGAAATATTATAGAAAGAATGTGAGGTCGTTAATACATGTATAACAAGTATTTGTTAAATAAGAGAGTTTAAAAACTTTAACAATGTAATGCATAGCATTCAAATATCTATTGTTTAGTTTGAATTTTGAATACAATAAAATGAACTCACACCATAAAGATATCACATACATTTATTATAGCACAATTTGATTTTGTTCGAAACAACAATTTGATTATGTAATAGTCAAACAAGAACCGACTCCTAATAAAATCTTGTTCAATAAATTCAAACAAAAGTTTTTCTCTTTTGAAGTTGAAACAAATGAACTATTATTCAAACACACCGCTGACAGGATTTCCAACAATAGATAACAACATATAAAAAGACGTCCATTCAAACAATGCACTATAGTTGACAGGAACAATATACATGACATTGACAACACATCAAACATTAGGACAATACACTACAGACAAAATATCAAAAATTATTTCAAATCATGGAGAATTTTGTATTCTATCCAAATTGAATTGATATTTTGTTTTTAGTAAAAATATTCCAAATTTTGTTGTATTTTGTTGAGTTACTGCTTCTACAGAGTCATGTTTTGTGTTAAATATTTCTTTTAAAATTCAATCTAAATATGTCTTTCAATTTTTTGTTGTATCATTGTTAAATTTTTAGTATATCACAAAACTGATTGGTAACAAGTTCAGTCAATTAAGACCATGCTTTGGCCGAACATTTTGGTGAAAAATTACTTAAATTCACTTGTATTTGTTATTTTACTTTTTTTTCTTGTATAACTAAATAAATGGAGAATGTGTCCATGGGACACAGATGATGCCCCTGCTTGCATATAACGTTATAAAGGGGCATAACTCGAGAATGGTAAAAATGACGCCACCCAATTTGAACTTGATCTTTGTTTGTGGTAATAAGCATTGTGTATAAGTTTCATGACTAAAGTTATAGAAGGGAAACCAATTTTAGGACATACAGACGTACAAGGGTAACACTTAATACCCCCTCTTGTGACGGCGGAGGCATAAAATTATCAAGCTGATTTTGGTAGTTACGGAATTTACTCCATTCTTTTTTTGTCTACCATAGTGATAGCACTATAAATGTCAAAGCATGTATATACTTTCTACTTGTTAGTGCAGATACAGGAGATAATGGATCAGGATGAATTAAATTAAAAAATAGTATTAAAAGAAAAATCACTGGCAAAAACAGTACATCTTAGGGCTGTACCAGATTTAAATGCATCATGGGAGGCACTTTTTTTTTTAGACCCAACCACCAATAATATAAAATTTTCATTTTACTTAAAATTCTTGCAAAATTCTAAGGAATATGCAACCATCCACAATTCATTAATTTCAGTGCCTCCCATCCCCCCATGCATTTAAATCTTGAACAGCTCTTAACATAATGTCTGGCAAAGTTTTACATGTCAATGAAAAGACGGTCAAGTGAGAGCTTTGGAGCCCTTCGAACATATTCATATTCATCAGCTTTTGTTGGTGTATTACCAAGGTTACAAATGAAAAGTCTGTACTATTTAAGAATTTCTTATCATTCTAGATAACTGCAATATATAGACGACACTGATTTGTCACCAAACAATATATAAGAAATATTCAATGGTTTTTTTCTCAGACCGACAACGTCACAACAGCTATCATGCTTACATACCAAAGCACATTACATACAAACCATTTTCTTTCACAACATAACATTTCAGATCTTGTAACAACTATATTTGTAATTTGAAAACAAATAAAAGTTTGGCAGATTTAAGTATTAATCGTTTAGTAATCATTAATGCAGAAAATACTTTATATTAACAAAATAGAACATATAAAATTGCATATATCTATATAAAAATTCAAAATAAATTCTAACACTTCATGCATAACATAGCTTTAAATTTTTAACAATAAAATTTATTTAAAGCAAACAAGGTTTTGGCAATTTTCATAATAACATATAGCAAAATAAAACAAATCTTAACATTTTTTAAATTGTAATGCAAAAGTCACCCTTTCCCCCTTATTACAGTTACCATGGTTACTATTATTATGTTGTCTACAGATCTACAATTCCCATATTCTATCATGGCAGCATTTTATATTATTCAGTTATTGTCTTCCCACAATTCTGTGCATTTTGTTGATATAATGTTATAAACAAACTTAAGGCAGGGACAAAAATGAACAAGCATAGAATTGACTTGCCCTGTTAAAAGTGTAAACAAAGTAAATAAATTGGCCTAGCAGGCAAGTTTAACATGCGTTTAAGCTTGCCCTCTAAAATTCAGCAAAAATTGTCTATAGCGAACTTCTATCCCTATTATAACATAAACAAACTAACGACCAGCATTGTAAAATATACCACAAAATGAACCGACAGATGCACATTCAGAAATCTATTACATAATATTTGAAAAAAATAGGATTGAAAGTAAATTTTTTCTGACGATACACTAAAGATTTTATTCTTGACCATTAAATCTCATTATTTATTTTTGAAGAAGTTACTTGTTCAATAATCAATAGTATTGTCCTGGTATCTCAGAACATTTTCATACTTCACAGATTCCTATCAGAGAGAGAAAAAAAAAACCAATATTATAATATATAATTTCAATTTGACTTCATTTATGGCACATGCTTTGTTTAATGCTGTTGACAGCACCTTCTGTACTATAAAATAAAACTTGTAGAAAAGGAAGACATCTTCTTTAAACAAAGGAAAAACTAAAAAAAAAAAAAAGAACACATCATCTTTAAGTTTTAGGTTTTGAAATAAATTAAAAGGTAAAAGCTGTTCAATTCAGTCATGTGAAGCACAAATGTAAAGTACTTGCAAAAAAAAAGTTTCACTTAGATTTAGCCGCTGCAAATATCTAACTTAATTTGATCACAATAATTGTCTGGCATTTCTCAAAGATGGATCTTAATTATCTCCCCTTTACTCACTGTCAGATCAAATGATGCTGTATAAAATTCAAATACTCTCTCCTATTGGCTATGAATCTAATCAAACTTAATTTTCAAGTATTTTTGCAACATCCCTTGTAATTCAAAGTGCTTTTTCAAAATACCTTAATCATTTGAAAGGATAAGTCCTGAATCATAAAAAAAACCCTATTTTCCATATACATTTCTGTATTTTAAATTTATTTAGAACATTTATCTCTATTTTTTCCACCTACCCATTATGCAAATATATATTCTCTATTCTGTAAACCCCATTTAGACCATCAGCTATTGGTTAACATGTTTATGATAAAACACAAGTTCAAAATGGAAATTTTATTGATGATTAATGTTTTCACTGCTCAGCAGCTTTATAAACAAAATAAAAGTGTATGAAAAAGAAATGCTGTTTATCTCGAACAAAACCTCAAATTTTTCTCACTGTACTTTGTACTATAATCAGTTAATGTAAAACTTTCAAAATCATACAGACAAGCATTTTATGTACATGAAGAAAAACCCTTTCTCAATCATATTTAAATTAAAAAGAAAAAGAACAAAAACAAAAACAAAAGTACACATAAATGACGTATAAAAAGCATAAAAATATTGCAAAATGGTTTGTTCAAAAAATGAGATTGACTCTGTGACATATGAATAAATGCATATATAACACATGATTGCTGCAAATGTTTTTGATCATACATATAAACATGAAAATGGACCAAAAAAGATCATATGGAACCAATTCAAAAACTGATCCAAACTTCTCACTACACTCTGTTCATAATTGGTGTGAAGTTTGCTTTAGAACTATTCCACAAAAATATTCATACCCAACATACAAATGTACATTAACTTGATATCCTGAGCATCTTTAATATTTGTATGACTAATATTTCTGATCAACATTTTTTAACAATATCTTACTTAATTTTGTCTGATCTACAATTATCAAAGAAGCATACATATAATTTCTTTCATAAATTGTGGTTTGGCGTTAACAATCGTGTTAGTTTAACAATGCTGTAAGTTCTCTGGGTTTCTCTACGATGTTTTCTAAAGTCATTAACAACATGAATGGAATTTACTGTAAAAATATGTAAAAGTTCTGATTATTGCATGAATTCCTTGACAAACTATGTGGTTTATGTTCAGTTCAAAATTTAGGTTTTAGCAAACATCCTTCACATATAAAAATGGTCTGGAATCATTTTAAGTTTTTTCCACAAAAAAATTGACCAATTTCTTTACATATCAATTAATATATAAATCAGTTTCTACTACCCTATTATGACCTTTGCACTTAAATGAGATTGCTAGTCACACGACTTTTATTATGATACAGACGATATTGGATTATGTGGCGAGCCCATTTGTGTTAGGACTTTATCTAACCACTGTAAAGGTCCATTCAAATGAATTTCAATCCAACATGGAGTACTTGTAACGTCCTGTCTGTGGTACTCAGCACCCCATCCTTTAACGAAGCTCATACGAATAGTACACATCTTAGTAAGTTCATATACAGCTTCAAAACCATGGTTTACTGACTGACTTAGAAGTGCTGCAAATTCTTGGTTGTTGAAGATCTTTAGACTACATCCAGGAGGAATTTTACAAACGGTTGTAGGATGAAAACCGTGGTGATAGTTACAGTTACGGCTCTGTACAAAAATGCTGCTGTCACTTAAACATTCGGCAAAAACTTCACCTCCAACATAGTAAAGGTGTACACCTGAAAACAAAATCATATTTTTTACTTTTTAATAAAATTGCTTTTTTTATTATTTTTATATTTGTTGAAGGTCGTACATTGCTTACATCTACATCATTTGGAATCTGGTGAATAGTTGTCTCAATGACAATAAAACAACATCTCCTTACTTTTATACTAAAATATTTTATACCCTTCTGTTCAGTAGTCTGAAATCTGCTAATTATTTTCCCTCATTTTCCATTTTATTGTTACATCAGTTTATTTTATAATTAATAAAAATGGGGAATGTGTCCATGGGACACAGATGATGTCCCCGCTTGCATATAACGTTATAAAGGGATATAACTCAAGAACTGTAAAAGTGACGCTACCCAAATTTGTACTTGATCTGAGTTTTGTGGTAATAAGCATTGTGCATAAGTTTCATAACATTTGGTTGAGGCAAACTAAAGTTAGAGAGCAGAAACAAATATTTCAGGAATTTTTCCATTTGTAAAGGGGCCTAACTCTAGAACGGTAAAAGTGACACCACCAAAATTCAAACTTGATCTGTGTTTTGTGGTAATAAGCATTGTGTATAAGTTTCATAACATTTGGTTGAGGCAAACTAAAGTTAGAGAACAGAAACGAAAAATTCAGCAATTTTTCCATTTGTAAAGGGCATAACTCTAGAACGGTAAAAGTGACGCCACCAAAATTCAAACTTGATCTGTGTTTTGTGGTAATAAGCATTGTGTATAAGTTTCATAACATTTGGTTGAGGCAAACTGAATTTAGAGAACGGAAACCAATTTTGGGACGTACTTACAGACGGACAAGGGTAAAACTTAATGCCCCCTCCGCTACGGCGGGGGCATAATCAGGAAATCGTGGTAAAATATTCCTTTTTCACATTTGCTTGCAAAATTAATGGGATTTCATGCAGTAAATATTTTGTAATTGAGCTAGCCCATGAAAATAAATCTGCCGTAAATAATGATATACCTTTACTTATATGACGTCTAGTATTTTCTATTGTTGAATTTCTATTGACATTAGACAAGAGACCTAGACAAAATCTATCTGCATTGTTTGATGGGTCAGTAAATCCATCCACTACAATACTGGTCTGTGAAGCATGGAATGCCTCCCCTACTCTGTTGTTCAGTTCATAGTATACTATAGAGCACCAGTACTGTGGTTCTTGGTAGGTAACTGGCTGTAAGTCCACTGAAATTATAAATCAATTTTAAATTGTTACCAAATGTATTAAGCTTGCCAAATAATTTGCTATTTTGCACAGTACAAACTGTAACAATTCATTAAATAACTTTTAAATTGTTACTGAGCTGTTAATGTTTTATGATATTGTGTAATCACTTGTTTTTGCTAATTATCTCTGCAAGAGTTCTATACTTACAATTTTTGTCGACAATATACAACTACATAAATCAGGGTGTCAGTTTTCTCGTTTGAATTCTTTTACATTTTGTTATGTCTGAGCCTTTTTTAGCTTGCTATGTGGAATAACTTTTCCTCATTGTTGAAAGCTATACCATGACCTATACATGGCTCACACTACTTCAGAATCAAAGGGAGAAGTGACTTCTCTTTTTGAAACTGATAGGGAGAAGTGGTGAGATTTGAAAGAGAAGTGCTCCTTCGTGCGCTGCGCTACAATGTTTTGATTTTACTATGTATAAAGGGTCATATGTAAATTATGTTCTTTTTATATTGTTCAATTCATATCTGAATATACAATTAAATTAACAGTTCAAATTCAAAGTTGTTTAAGTTTAGGTTCTTGTGAGAAACTACTAACTAAATATCTAGCACTAAAAAGAAATTATAATGTATGAATTACAATTCAATTAAAAACTATCTTGTTTATCATGTTATGAAATTCAGTGTTTCTCATCAAAAGATATACAAAGTTAAGCTGGGCCATACTATATTGATATTAGTAGTTAAGCAACTTTAATCAATATTTTGAAACAATCCATATAAATTATATGAAATTATATACATTAATCAATTAGATCAAACCAAAAATTTGTTAATGCGTGTGGAATGCGTAATTTTTCCTTTTGGGATCAATATTCTTCTGTCAGCTTTTCCATTCATGTGTCCGTAGTTATTATTGTAAAAATACGGATTTCGGTCATAGCTGGTCCGGTTTCGATCCGTAGTTAGTAAACGATTAATGGCGGACGAAGAAAATTTACAAAAATAAACGATGTTTAACAAGCTATTTGGAAAGAAATATGACGTTTTTAATGCAATAAATGGATTAAACATTTACTGGAGGCAACTTTTATCACTTTCAAATGAAGTAACAAACTTATTTTGCCGCCGAAAGTAAGATTGATGTACGCTCTCTGAGTAACAAGTACCGGAAGTGCATGCAGTGATAAAAAGTTGTCTTTTTATTAAATAACCTGCTACACACTGTAAAGTCAATGCTTAAACCTCTTTTCTTAAGAAAATGAATCGTGTATGTCTGAATTTGGCTATAGTTGATTACATATACGTCATTTGGTCTCTGGTGGATATAGTTCTCATTTTCAGTCATACCACATCTCCTTATTTTATATAAAAGGGATATGTAAACTTCTTCTAAGTGAAAAAGACACTATAATTGCAAAGTCCATTGGTAAGCTTATACAATTCAATATACAAACTCGTAAAAAACAATGTGTGGTCTACCTAAAAAACTTATTATAAATAACGTCATTGTTTTTTCAATGGAAAGAAAGAGACATGATAAGCATTACAAACATATAACAGCATTGTTTTATCAATGGAAAGAAAGAGACATGATAAGCATTACATACATGTTTAATTCTGAATTTAAATTTTCTGTATTGTATCCACAGAAATTGCAACCATTAAAAGATTACTATTTTATACTATTAATTCACATACCTCCTGATGGCATGGTATCCATTGGAGTAGGTGGTGGTCGTCGTGTACCATGCTGTAAGTTCACAGTTTGTTGACTATGTGGATTATGCGAGTTGTCGTCGTGTGGTTGATATGCAGGTGGAGGAGTGCCAGCTGTAAGAGTATATAATATGTTTAATATTCATTTATAAATGTTATCTTAAAATATTCTTTTAGAAATGTAAAACAACTAGAAAAGCTACTGGGATACTGTAAATTAACTCATTTTCATGACATTTGCAAGTAGGAAATAATGTGATTATAAATAGTATTGCATTTTAATGTATTTTTTATGTATAATTTAGTGTGTCAAATGGGTTTACCTCTTATATTTCCATTTTATACCAGATATTTATGCAAATTTTTGGTAGTAATGAGCATTGTGTGTAAGTTACATAACTTTTGTTTGCGGCAAAGTAAAGTTAGAGTGTGGAAACGACAAATTCAGCAATTTTTCCATTTATAAAGGGACATAACTTGATAAGACACCACTTAAATTTGAACTTGATCAGTGTGATTGGTAAACCACAAGGGCTTCCTGGTCCAGAGCTACTTACCTGGTAAACCATAAGGACTGCCTGGTCCAGAACTACTTACCTGGTAAACCATAAGGACTGCCTGGTCCAGAACTAGCAGGTGAATGTGGTCCCTGTTGTGACTGTTGGTGGAAGCCATTTGGATCAAAGCTAACATTCTGTGGCATAGAAGGTTCAGGTGACTGTTGGAAAGGTGGTAAGGATGACTGGCCCGGACCGGATGGGTACTCACTATACCTTGGGACTAACACAGGGGGTAGCACTGAAAAATTACCACATAGATTACTTAGTAAGCTCATTTACACATTTATAACCAGAAGTTTTGCCTTGTTTTCACAATTCTTATCATGTATTATCATATTGTTAAACCCCATTTTTATCACACTTTCTGATACAGTGGAAACTTTGATAAGTTGAAGTCAATTGCAAAGAGACCTAGCATAACTATTCCCCCTATCCAAGGTTTGAGTTATCCAAGGTCATGAGTTACATACTGTTTTTCTTCTTTAATGTACCGCAGTACATTTTATTGTCAACCTGGTAAAAATGTATGTTCAGGTGGAAGACTTGTTTTAAATTTGTATTCCACTGCATTGATAGTGTTAGAAAATACATTTAATTCATACAATGCTGGTCAATAATTTTATTTGTCAGGTTATTCTGTTCATCAGGTTCACTTTAATAACCTTTCAATCAAATTACATGTACATTGTAATTACAGTCATCATCATAACATTAATAAAACAAGAATGTGTCCATAATGCATGGATGCCCCACTTGCACTATCATTTTCTATGTTCAGTGGACTGTGAAATTTGGGTCAAAACTCTAATTAGGCATTAAAATTAGAATGATCATATCATAGGGAAAATGTGTACTACATGTTTTAACACAAAATTTTATTACACTTTGTCAAAATAATATTTTCACTGATCAAAATGTTTGTTTTTTCCAATGAAAATACACATACAAACAATAACCTCTACATGTAAAAATGTGTATGCATACTATTCATTTCTGTACTCAATGATGGATCAGAAAATGCAAAAAAAAGTAAACTCATCATGTGGATTTTTACATATTTTCGATCTGTTCAATTCTTATTTCACCTGCCAAGTATTTAAAACATCAAACAGAAGAACCATGTGTTTCAAAACGAAAATTAACTTTCTGATCAATATCTAAATGCAATATTGAAGAATTTATCACAAACATATATCTGTTGTCATTCAAATCTTCAAAGGACATGCTGTCAGTAAACAGAAACTAGCGTTTTAAAACTTATTTATTTTTTACAAAATTCCTAGCTCTAGGATACAGTAAAGGGCATTAATAAACTGGATCCAATACATGTCTTAATGTATAATTTTTTTTTGAAAATCTGCTGTAGTACATGTATGAACATTTAATGAGTACAAATTATATAACAATTTATAATGCTATAATCGCTAGCCTGAATTTATAAAATACATGTACATCTATGTAATGAGTACAATTTATATTTATAACATGTAATTAGTTATAACGCTACAATCCCCTAGCTTGAATTTTCTAAAATAAATTACCCAAATCAAATCAATAAAACTTCCATGATGTTATATCATCTTGATTAAAGATATTAAAAAAACAATCAGATAGACCTGTGGGGTATCAGTTCACAACTATCTTTATAGATAGACCTGTGGTGTATCAGTTCACAACTATCTGTATAGATAGACCTGTGGGGTATCAGTTCACAACTATCTGTATAGATAGACCTGTGGGGTATCAGTTCACAACTATCTGTATAGATCGACCTGTGGTGTATCAGTTCACAACTATCTGTATAGATAGACCTGTGGGGTATCAGTTCACAGCTATCTGTATAGATCGACCTGTGGGGTATCAGTTCACAACTATCTGTATAGATCGACCTGTGGGGTATCAGTTCACAACTATCTGTATAAATCGACCTGTGGGGTATCAGTTCACAACTATCTGTATAGATAGACCTGTGGGGTATCAGTTCACAACTATATGTATAGATAGACCTGTGGGGTATCAGTTCACAACTATCTGTATAGATAGACCTGTGGGGTATCAGTTCACAACTAACTGTATAGACCTGTGGGGTATCAGTTCACAACTATATGTATAGATAGACCTGTGGGGTATCAGTTCACAGCTATCTGTATAGATAGACCTGTGGGGTATCAGTTCACAGCTATCTGTATAGATAGACCTGTGGGGTATCAGTTCACAGCTATCTGTATAGATAGACCTGTGGGGTATCAGTTCACAACTATCTGTATAGATAGACCTGTGGGGTATCAGTTCAACATCTGTATAGATCTGGGGTATCAGATCTGTATAGAAAGACCTGTGGTGTATCAGTTCACAACTAACTGTATAGATAGACCTGTGGGGTATCAGTTCACAACTATCTGTATAGATATAGACCTGTGGGGTATCAGTTGACAACTATATGTATAGATAGACCTGTGGTGTATCAGTTCACAACTAACTGTATAGATAGACCTGTGGGGTATCAGTTCACAACTATCTGTATAGATATAGACCTGTGGGGTATCAGTTCACAACTATCTGTATAGATAGACCTGTGGGGTATCAGTTCCCAACTATCTGTATAGATAGACCTGTGGGGTATCAGTTCACAACTAACTGTATAGATAGACCTGTGGGGTATCAGTTCACAGCTATCTGTATAGATAGACCTGTGGGGTATCAGTTCACAGCTATCTGTATAGATAGACCTGTGGGTATCAGTTCACAGCTATCAGTTCACAGCTATCTGTATAGATAGACCTGTGGGGTATCAGTTCACAACTATTTGTATAGATCGACCTGTGGGGTATCAGTTCACAACTAGTGTTGTCTATCAGCTATCTTTAGATAGACCTGTGGGAAAGTTTCAGACTATTTGTATGAGTGTTACATATAGTGTTGTCTATCATTTTAACACGTACAGAAAGTTTCAGACCATTTGTAATTGTAGTTCTTTAAAATTTTTACGGAACAATCTACAGTATGTTAAGATTACAATAACTTAATCAAAATATCATATTTTCAAGGCATTATAAATATATTCCATTCTTTTCAGTCAATTTCATCGAGGCTTAGATTTCACCATTTGAAATGTCAAGATATGTTTATTAATGGTAGTAAAAATCTGATCAAAAATGTAATTTTTATCAAAGGCAGATCCAGGATTTGATGTTGGGGGGGCACTGAGAATTAGGGTTTGGGGACCTTATAATGAACAAAAAATTTATCTTCAAATCACCTTTTTGACTGTTTTAGGGGGTGGTGCAGGTGCGCCATCTGAATCCATGCCTGTGTATACATTTTTTAATTCTAAATTAATTTTTCACTTAACTCTGATACCAAAATTTACTGCATACATGTACATGATGTACTTGATCTGTAAAATATTTGTTCCTAGTTTTAGATAAAACTTATCTGAAAACAACATCCCTGTCATAGAAATCTCATGCCAAGATTTAAGGTTCTAAATACATCTGATGCACATGTGTATTGATTGTGCACCTATTTGTTTCTTCTAATATCTCTAATTAATCTGATACACCTAACAAACACCTGACATATGCTACAAATTGATAACACACGGTTTTAATTACAAAATTGTATATATCGCCCGATAGTATACACAATTTTTAACCAAAATTTATAAATCAAATTAATATCTAACGAAATTAATACCTCATAAAAGCAGGTGAAGAGTCACATGTACGTTTGTAAATGATTTCAGCCTATTATGAATCATGTATGTATCAACTTTCAAGCATATCAGTAAAACTACATACATGCATGTCTGTAACAGATATTTCACATTTGTGAATAAAAAGAGACAGTAGAATGCCTCTGTACATGTATTAAAGTGGCTTTAACATGTAATGACAATACATCACGATAACACCATGTAATGTTAATACATCTCTATAACTCAGAAGTTTATTCAAATTTTAGTAATACATTTCATGTTTTTATGGTACCAAATAATTGATCAATTCTTAGAATGTTAAAGGCACTACATTTGCCTTTCTAACAAGACATTTTGTCTTCCATGTGTTACAAATGTATATGGGCAACCGTAGTTGAATCAGTGAAGGTACAATGTGGCCAACTTGGAAATAGGAATAAAAGATTAGGGGTATACACAGTCTTTACAATAAAACCACAAGCCAATTTTTTTGAGTTAAATGAAAACACAGGACCATTTTGAAGTTTTTTAAAGAGGAGTTGTGAATATGCATGTAGAAATTTTGTTAAAAAAAAAATAATTTCACACCAGAACACTGAGTACATAAAATTGTTTTAGCAAAGACTGAAAACATCAATGAGACAGCAACAGAACAACATAAACAAAAAGGCAGCTAGAAGACAATATATGTATTGCTAAAGTCAAGAGTTCTCAATAATTCCATGAGTCTCAGGCTGGTCTCACCATTTTCTCAGATGGCGAGTATGAATAGGCCACCAGATTTTATAGACTACATTTTAATTACAGTCATCATCATATCATTAATAAAACAAGAATGTGTCTATAGTACACAGATGCCCAACTTGCACTATCATTTTCTATGTTCAGTAGACCGTGAAATTGGGGTCAAAACTCTAATTAGACATTAAAATTAGAAAGATCATATCATAGGGAAAATGTGTACTAAGTTTCAAGTTGATTGGACTTCAATTTCATCAATAAAATGCTTCGTTGAGCGCAGCTGGATACGACTGCAGAGGTCCAACCCTGAACAGTTGGGGAAAAAATGGACACAATATTCGCGCTTGATACAGGTCTGGATTTGGATTGTAATTAAATATTTGACACATAATAGGTTTCTGACACAGAATAACTGTAGTCAAAGAACTTAGAATTGGTTATATGGTTTGAATTTTATATTCAATTTTTTTGCTTTTGTGCAATACACCATGCTGTTGCGTATTGACCCCCCCTCCTTTATTTGAAAAAAAAAAAAATATTTGAAGAAATTTTCTTTTAATTTCTGAAATCTGAAATGAGAAAAATAAATTGCCCCCTTTTCCCCCTATGCCTCTATGCCTCGGATCTCCTTGGATTTGAAATTTAAATACATCATCAGGGGTTCAAATTAAAACCTTTTTGCAAGAGGACTATGCCGATTTGAAAGAAAATAAAATTTTACTTTTTATAAAATTTTCAAATAAACGATTTCAAAATTTATTTTCATCTTTTATTATTCATGACAGCGATGTTCATTTTGTTCAACCGCTAGCTTTATACGAAAATAGCCGACAAGTAATGTGTAAACCGAGTAAAATCGTATCTGACTGACAAAACAACATTGAAAAACAATGCATGCCAAAACCGAAATGAAGACAATTACTATACCGGATCAGATTCCAGGGACGGACAAGGGTAATTCCGGGTTTGCCGATCAAATACAAAAAAAAAAAAAGAAAAAAAAATTCCAGGCATGTGACAAAATCAAAATACATCTATGATGATGAAATATAAACACTAGAATTTGATATGGAAAATAAAGAAAAAGCATGAAATATTTTATACAGAAACTCAAAATACATTACAATGTGACAGTGATTTTCTTTATCATTATAAATGGTGATATAACATGTAGATGTTTTTAAAGTGTAAACATATTACTTCGAATCCAAGGGGTAATTTCTTCTCAATTTTGAAGGGCCAGTAAAAAGCTGGAAGTTTCTTACTTTATTTTCACAAATAGTGCAGCTAGATATGATACACTTGAACAGATTTGAAATTGAACTGTTACTTTAATTGTATACTCAGATATGAATCTAACAATATTACGACCGCAAAACCCTGAATAGTTAGTATGGACACAACCTTCAAGCTTGATACAGCTCTAAATTTGGATTGTGATTAAATATTTGACACATAGGTTTCTGACACAGAATGAATGTGGTCTTTATTTCATAGTCCAATATCCAAAATCTAAATACATGGTTAGAACATTGAAGCAAGATAATGGTATGATTAGTAATTAATTACCAATTGTTGAGACAACACACCAATTTTGTTAAAATCAAACAGTTTCATTTGGACCCTTTGGACCACAGTTACACCATATCAAAGAACCCCAATAATTCCCAATGACCTCAATGTGGAAAAATTGATAACGGGGCCCAAAATCAAAAATCTAAATACATGGTTAGATTCAGCATATCAAAGAACCCCATATAAAACCCCAGATTATTTGAATTCATAATATACAAGACAATTATAATCTATTATTGAACATGTTATACAACAGTGACACTGACGATGAAACAAGCTAACCTAACACCAAAAGCAGGGTAATTTTGTATCTATACTGAGTTATGAAATATTTCAAGTAATATTTCATAAAAGTAGGACCTATTGAGTTATGAAATATTTCAAGTAATATTTCATAAAAGTAGGAATTTAGGTTGTGGACCTTTCAGTTTGGAGTGTCAAAGGTCCTGGATCTTCCAGTACCAAATGTTAATTTGAACCCCTGTCATAAAAGTCTTAAAATAGAAAATGACATACATAATCATGGCTAAAATTAATATTCCTTTAATAGTAACTTCTAAAAATTAATTGACAGCTAATCAACTCAAGACAATACAACATCTTTATACATAGTTTTAAAGCAATGTAAGGGTGGTAATCCAATTTTTTTAATACTTTAAATGTATTTGGATTACCTCCCTTACACTGCTTTTAAATTGTTCATTAACCAGGAAACCCTTGTTTTTCCCCCTTTTTTGCCCCTAATTCCTAAACGGTTTGAGCCATAACCCCCCAAAGTCAATCCTAACCATCCCTTTGTGGTATGGAAAATTTTGGTATAATTTCAGAGAGATTCATACACCGTGACCGTTTCACAAGTTATTGTCTGGAAACTAGAAAAATGCTTATTTGGGCCCTTTTTTGGCCATTTATTCCTTAATTGTTGGTACCATAACTCCCAAAATCAACACCAACCTTCCTTTTGTGGTATTGAACCTTATGGTTAAATTCATAGAGATCCATTCACTTAAACTAAAGTTATTGTGCGAAAACCAATGTGTCTTCGGATGACGACGACGACGCCAACATCATACCAATATACAACCGCAAAAATTTTTTGCGGTCGTATAAAAACTACC
This sequence comes from Mytilus coruscus, assembly GCA_017311375.1. Lineage (NCBI taxonomy): Eukaryota > Metazoa > Mollusca > Bivalvia > Mytilida > Mytilidae > Mytilus > Mytilus coruscus. Next base: position 47,407,939 of record CM029597.1, read on the forward strand.
TTGACCAAACACTTTAACCTAAAGCGGGACAGATGGATGGACAGACGAACGGACACACAGAGCAGAAAGCATAATGCCCTACTACTATCGAAGTGGGGCATAAAAAACCTCAAATGTTGATATTCTACTAAATTTTTGTTGGTACTTTAATTTTACTCAAAGACTTAAATATTAAAACAAAAAAAAAAAAAAAGTATTACCTTTAGTCTAGGAAGGATATAGTTGTCGCGTTCGTAACCTTACCACAACTCATTTTTTTCAAATCAATAATTTTTTCTTTATAGCTGGACTTTAAAAGACAAATATGGGGATTCCCTTGACCCAAAATGTTTCAATAATTAAAATGTTGTTCGACAATTAAAAAATAATGTCTTAATGATCTTAAGAAACCCTGGGACCTGAATCGCTCACTTGGCAAACATTTTTCAGGATGACATTTCCTTTCTTTCTTTTTTATAATCATTTTTTTCTCAAAACAAATTCTTGATTTCATTTACTGTGTTATCAAATCATAGTGTGTGAATGTCAAAGACCCTCATTTGGAATAATGAATATTTGTATTCTGATACATGTACATGATGTATGCAGCTTTTCCAATGCATGTAATCAACCTTATCAAATAACTTACCTGGACTTTCTACACGTTTATAATGGTAAGGATTAATACACACTTCCTTCTGTTTAGCACTAAATGGAAAATCACAACATTCTAACGGCTTGAGTTCATGGTGGCTCTGTAGATCAGGCCATCGCCATACACGGCAGTATATAACATGTGGCAGTCCTTTTCTGTGAGATACTTGGAGTCTTCCATCTAAAGAACGTGGAATGGTCACACATTTACTTGATTGTCCAGGACAACTTAAAGCTTTTTCTAGATCCTCGAGAGCACCTTTCTTTTTCTTCAGTTTTTTTACAAGAGAATCGACAGCTTTTTCTGCCCATTTTTCTTCCTCATCTCCTTGCTTCCATCCTAATAATCTTTTGACAGCAGGACTTGTGAAGGAGAATAAACTATTTAGACTGGATATTGGGGAGGACATCCCTCAAATCTGAAATTATAAATTAAATCAAGCGTTAAAAAAAAAAGTTACATTAATTTCCAAGGTTGCAGGAACAAAACCTCACAAAATGTCCAGTTCAATTCACAGTAATTCATAAATGCAGTACACGTAATTAAACTGACTGGCATACATGTGGATTCATAATAACATTTACTTAAATTACATGTATATATATTGTGATTTTTTGTATTAAGCAGATGTATCCAAATTTTTCAGATTTCGATCCAACTACCATGACTACTATTTATATGAATAGAAAATGTCAGGTGCATATCATAAGTGATACAGCAACCCAAAAACATTAAACATCAAAACTAATCAGCAGATAGCGTCTTCAACAGAACATAAATATCTTACCAATATGTCAACCTTACCTTGTAAAAAATAAGGAGAAATGTTTATCAAAACTGAAACACATTAAACAACAATATTCTATTGCAGATTCTTTTGTCAACTCCTTCACTTAGTATGCCGAACACATCTTAGTATTACTGAGAAAAGTGTACATTGTGAAATGTTATACTGCAGTTCAAAGTCAGGGGGCACCTGTTGTGTATTACATCAAAACATTCAGGTGTACATTACATGATGTATGTTACAGGTGCACAACTATTATTAAACAGAACTTGACCTAAACATTACTTCATCTACAGGATATGGTAATTGAAACATTTAATCACAGCACTTCTCACTTTCATGCTGGTTTAACAATTCAAAATTTAAACTTTTTAGCATGCAACTTCAATTTTGAAACTTAGTTGTTTTTTTGGGGTGGGGCAAATAAAAAAAAAAATGTTTGTAATATATATATATATATATAACAATAAATAAACTGTGGTGTGACATTATACTAAATTCATTTTAAAATAAATTTATATGAAATGACTGGCATTCAAGTATAAACATTAATTAGGCTTCTATCTAGTTTAAACCCTGAGAAAAGATGTCCGCAAAGAAAAAGGGTCTGATATCTAAAAACATTCTTTGCAAGATATCAAAGCAGTTTTCTTCATCCAAATCCCCATCTGTAAACAAAACTACTAATAAAGAATACTAAAGTTGAGATTCAGATTAAAGTTAGAGAGTCATGTCCCCAAATAACCCCCCTCAGAGACATTCTGGCTATGGGCCTGTAGTGCATTATGGCACATCATTTCTAAGCTTGAAATATATTATAACTTTGTTTAATGGTAAAGGCACAAAAGACTATCTGTACTCTAACACAACATGACCCTATAGTTGACAATTTTATTAGTGTTTTACATCAGTGTCACAATTCTGACAAAACTTTCTATATTTAAAAACAACTAGGTCAACAAAAATGTTAACAGACAAATGACATAATATGAGGCCATAAAACAATACGCAAATTATAACTTTTGCACTTACAAATATTTCTGTAAAAGTTTTAAAATATAGAAACAAAAATACAAGAAATATGTATAAATTAAGAAATGATTTAAAGGACATTTACTTTCAACTGAAATATTGAAATTTTATCATCACTAAAATAACAAAAATAAATGTGGACTGTATTAAACAGAATTTCTTTCATTAGAAATTAATAAAATTTGTCAACTTCATCTGAGAAATAAATCTCTCATAGTTTTAAGAGACTAAATTTTTCATAAATAATTCATCTACGTACAAAAATTAAATACAAAAATGAGCTAACTAAATATTTTCAAACTGACATAATTTCTTTTACTGTTCATGCTGTTGAAGGGGAGACATTAATATACATAAACATTCTCAATTTAATTGTTTCATATTTTTCATGTTGGGGCCTTTTATAGCTGACTATACTGTATGGGTTTTTCTCATTGTTGAAGGCCGTATGGTTGCCTATAATTGCTTACATTCACTTTTTTGAACTTGGGTGGATAGTTGTCTCATTGGCAATCATACCACATCTCTTTATCTTTATATGGAAATATATATGTACATTTAAAAAAAAAAGAAGAAAAATCTAAATACAAGATCCTCAAATACATGATAATATTAATACTTACATACATACTATATACACTTAAATGACTTTAAGTCAGCTTACATTTAGTGAAAATAATCCACAACAAATATATTTTACATAATATAAATCAGTAAGCAATGAAAGAAACTACTCACAGAAAGATAAAATCCCTTTGGTGTGTGGTTTCCCTTCAGGGTAATAACACATAAATAAAATATCATGTTTAAAATTTTATTGCCTCTTGCTGACTGTACTATTACACAATAAAAGTGGAAAAAACAATTTACATGCAAGACAGAAAATTTATGTTACATTTGTTATCTGTACAGGTATTCAGAGAATTGAGACGAACCATATTTAATTGCCACTCTACCTTTACCATGAAAATGGGGATGACATAATAAATTTACGAACAATCAAGAAAGTCTTAACACTGATAAAACTTGATAGATTATTTCACTGTTGAACAAACATATAATGTTCAAGTCAATTAGTACCTATAAGTCTAGACACAGGGGCTCACTATAAACTTTTATGGGACAAAAAGGACAGAAGCAGCCAAATAGAGCTAAAAATATCATGATTTTCATCTAAAAAATATTAAATAAATATTGAAAGAAAAAAATCATGGAAAAATATAGATTTATTGTTTTTTGTTACAGAATAATGAGTTTAAAGCTACACCATGTACACCAGTACTTTTTATCCTTATTTAACATGTTCAATGGTTAATGACTTTAAAGCTACACCATGTACACCAGTACTTTTTATCCTTATTTAACATGTTCAATGGTTAATGACTTTAAAGCTACACCATGTACACCAGTACTTTTTATCCTTATTTAACATGTTCAATGGTTAATGACTTTAAAGCTACACCATGTACACCAGTACTTTTTATCCTTATTTAACATGTTCAATGGTTAATGACTTTAAAGCTACACCATGTACACCAGTACTTTTTATCCTTATTTAACATGTTCAATGGTTAATGACTTTAAAGCTACACCATGTACACCAGTACTTTTATCCTTATTTAACATGTTCAATGGTTAATGACTTTAAAGCTACACCATGTACACCAGTACTTTTTATCCTTATTTAACATGTTCAATGGTTAATGACTTTAAAGCTACACCATGTACACCAGTACTTTTTATCCTTATTTAACATGTTCAATGGTTAATGACTTTAAAGCTACACCATGTACACCAGTACTTTTTATCCTTATTTAACATGTTCAATGGTTAATGACTTTAAAGCTACACCATGTACACCAGTACTTTTTATCCTTATTTAACATGTTCAATGGTTAATGACTTTAAAGCTACACCATGTACACCAGTACTTTTTATCCTTATTTAACATGTTCAATGGTTAATGACTTTAAAGCTACACCATGTACACCAGTACTTTTTATCCTTATTTAACATGTTCAATGGTTAATGACTTTAAAGCTACACCATGTACACCAGTACTTTTTATCCTTATTTAACATGTTCAATGGTTAATGACTTTAAAGCTACACCATGTACACCAGTACTTTTTATCCTTATTTAACATGTTCAATGGTTAATGACTTTAAAGCTACACCATGTACACCAGTACTTTTTATCCTTATTTAACATGTTCAATGGTTAATGACTTTAAAGCTACACCATGTACACCAGTACTTTTTATCCTTATTTAACATGTTCAATGGTTAATGACTTTAAAGCTACACCATGTACACCAGTACTTTTTATCCTTATTTAACATGTTCAATGGTTAATGACTTTAAAGCTACACCATGTACACCAGTACTTTTTATCCTTATTTAACATGTTCAATGGTTAATGACTTTAAAGCTACACCATGTACACCAGTACTTTTTATCCTTATTTAACATGTTCAATGCACCAGAGTAAAAACTTACCCAACCATGATTTGACAAATTTCGTGACAATGTTTATAAACTTTCAGGTCATATAGTACTTCATATATTAGGACAATTAACAGAGTGCAAATGATGTTTATTAACATGGCGGACAAAAAAAAAACCAACATGGTTCAAATTTCGAACAAATAAAATAGGTATTAAATAATAAATGTCCGCCCATGACTTTTATTGTTTACCACTATTTTGGAAAACAATTTTGATTTATTCATTATGAACAAATCTTTATATACATTGATATAACTGACTATTTGTTACAGTGTCTACTTTGGACCTAGATACAACTCATCTGGTTTGTTGATGAATGAAAAGTATTAAATATTTACCCCATTGCTGACAATTTTATTTTTAGCAATTACATTTTTTTTGGTGGAAAGACCTATTGATTTAATTCTGATTATTATTTTTTTTTCTTCTTCTTCCACTTTTATTTCTTGCGTGTAATTTTTGTTTTGCAAGATGTCGCTTACATGTTTGGTATATGATATTGCACAGTTTATGTGCCTTTGAAGCTGACCCTGCTTAACCGAATACTCTTCTTTGTAAGATGTATCTCCTGAATACTGTTTTACTTGTGAGTGCATCTCCTCTGCAACCTTTATAGAAATTTACAAATTTATTTTACCAAATTGCAAGTTATATCCTCAGGTTGTTTTGTCAAATTTTAACCGAAGGGATACAATGACTCCATATGAGAGTTCTTTCCCCTTCTGTGTTTGACATAAGTGATATATTAATAAATCGCATATAGGTAAGTGATAGAGACCTAAGGTATTCTGATTTGAGGTCCTTGGTTCAAAAAAATGAATTTGAGGTCAAGGTCAAAGGTCAAGGTCATGTTCTCAATTTTGTTTTTTCCTTGTTTTATGATCTCCTTTGAAACTTTTAAAGATACATTGTATATATATATATATATATATATATATATATATATATATATATATATATATATATATATATATATATATAAAGAACTAGTGCAAAATGTTTGCTTTATTGTGATAAAGATATGATACATTTGGATTGAAATAATCCAATGATATCTTATAGAAATTATTACCCCTGAAATGTTTTAATATAAGGTGAATTGATTATTTCTTCAACTTGGTTCATGATAAAGCTAAAGGGTCTTTTTCAAAATGTTTGGTGAGATATGACCTTGAAAAATGACCTTAAGTAAACTTTAAGTAGCCATTTTTGCTCTTTTTTCATGGAAAAGTACCTAGGAACCATATATTTTTATAAAAGGCATCCACAAAACCTATCATTTTAGACAGAAAGTGACTTCAATAAACCGGAAGTAGCCAATTATCTCCCTTATAACAGGCAAAAGTATATAGAATCCATATATTTTTGGAATTAGTGTAAACACAGCAACTATATGAGACCAGAAATGCCATTTTCTAAACCAGAAGTAGCTAATTATCTCCCTTATTTCAGACAAAAGTTAAAATTCAAATGTATAAAGAAACCATATTTTTTTAATCAGTATGGAGAAGTCTTTGAATGGACGCCAATTGTAACTTTGAGTAAACTGGAAGTAGCTTCTTATCAATTATTCAGAAATTTAATGTGGAAAGACCTTCAATTGTTCTCTGAACAATTGATTTTTAATTATCTCTACATAACTTTCCCTTCATAACTTTATTTAGCATGTTTAGTACAATGTAACCTGATGCCACATAAACAAGGATAAAGTTTTGCATGAAAGGGACTCACTGTCATCATTTATTAAATGTTGAAAATATATGGCACAAAGAAGTTTCATTCACATACCCCACATCTCCTTTTACTGAATATCAATAAAAAGACGAAAACATGATTTCCAGTGTTAAATATGAACCATTTGAACAGCCTCATTGTTATGTGAATAAAATAAGGCGTCTTTTTAAAGGGCTCTCCTAATCACATAACAAGAACTTGAGTCCCTCACCTGGTAAATGATCATAAATATAGGCCATGAACATATTAAATTCAATTTCTCTCTAAATATTAACAGTTACATTTTAAAGACAACTAGATTGAGATGGGAGCCATCTCTGTTGGCCCCACTGTAAATAACAGTTGTCAACTGAAACCAAAGTTTTTGACCTTGACCTTTGACCTAGGAAGTTGTACAAAGATTATGACACACACCCTCTGGTGTTGGTTAATATACATGTCAAGTATAAAGTATGAAATTATAACGGTTCTCTAGATATAGAGCAGACACAATTTGTAACGGAGGGACAGACTGATCACTATAGGGCGACCTGCCACTAGGTGGGGCCCTAATGACTCCAAATTAGATTGTCCAATTTTTCTGAAAAATTGTGTAGGAGATAGATATTGACCTGCAAGTCATTTTACCATGTCAGCTTTTTCTCTAACTAGATGCAAGCCAAAAACTGAAATTTTCTAAAAAAAACATTTCAGGGGCAATAATTCCCAAATTGGTTGTCGGTTTTTGTCTGAAATTTGATAGAAGAAAGACCTTGACTTTCTGATCATTTCTACTTTTTGACAGTTTTGCTGCAACTGCTTTTGTTTTTGAGATATAAGCCTAAAACTGCATTTTACCCCCAACATTCTATTTTTAGCATCAGTGACAATGTTTGTTGATTGATTGAATCCCTGAATACAACTTTAAAACCAGATATCCTAAGGAATTTTCAAGTAAAAATTGTTAACATTTAGCCAAGTACGGTAGTTTCAGGGATGAAGATTAAAAAAAGTTTTATTTGGACGAACACCAACGTGGATTGCAATCGCTGGCAACAGCTCACTGGGCCACATGAGCTTAAGTTTACCCTGTTTTAGTCCAGGGCTCATACTACTGGGCTAAAAAGTCGCTTTCACTCTTAGGTTAAAGTCAGTCAAGGTCATGTTGTAAGAAACTATAAACGTTATCAACAGTTATTTTTCTCCTAAATTTTCAACTGCAACATGCCAAATAGAAATATATGTGTGGTTCCAGTTACTCGACCAACCCTAGTTTAAACCCCCGACCCTAGAACTTCTATTTCCATTTCTGAAAAATAAATTTTGAAAGATTCCCTTTTGCATTTGTTTTATGGAATGTGAATTTTAATAATTAAATTTACAGACTTCTGTCATCTGAATTTCCATTAGAAGTATCCACTATGGCTAAAAATGCAACAAATTCTAAACAGAATGCAACAAAATTAACTAAAAACTCTGTTTATTTTACAACTAAACATATAGAAAATGGCGAACTTCCAGTAGTGGCGTGTATAATACCAGAATCAGACTTGGTGAACACATGATTTTCCCCAGATTTTGACAATCCCCCCCCCCGAAAAAAATGCCTACCTACTGACCCTATTTCTTCTCAGGATGTAACTGGAATCACACATATTTTTATATTCTACAATATATTCAGTTGTTTGTGGTACAGCAACAACTGATAGTTTTCTCCCCTGGAAAGTTTGAAACACGCTGTATGGTGATATAACTAATGAACCATACAAAGCAGACACTGAAGGTCTTTTAAATTTAGATTCATGACTTTTGACCTTGTAAATGAGGTCAAGGTTACTTGACCTACTAAATTATGACCTTTGCTATAAATCGTTACAGGTACATGATAAAACCATAGGGGTTTTTGCATAAGGTCTTCAAAGGGGTCAATCAGAGGTGACCTTGTGTTAACTGGATGAAGCCATATTTAACACTAAATTCATGTAAAGTCACTAAAACCTTATTTGGATCAAAAGAAAACATAAAAAACACCATACATTTTATAAATCACTACTACATAAGCTTATATTTTCTATCAGAAGTAACATTGAGTAAGGCAGAAGTGGCTAATCAAATCTTTCATTTTGTTAAAGTACTGTAAGCTATTTTTAGAATTAGTAAAAGCTATATTCTGACATCCAAAATTTAATTTTCAATTTTTAATCAAAAGATGTGTATGGGGTGGAAGACCTAGAGAAAAAAATGGCTAAATCAAAAGCTCAAACACATCAAATGAATGGAAAATAACTGTTATATTCCTGACTTGTATTATGGTTTTGCAAGATGTTGAAAGGATATTTGGCATATGATATTGACCATTTATTGTGCTTTGGAAACTCACCCTCTTTACAAAATACTTTTTTGTAAGAGTTAACGCCCTGAACACTGTTTTTCTTGTTATCTCTACTCCTTCCCAACTGTAAAAGAAACTGATTAATTTTTCCTCCAAATTTCTCATTATATCCTTATCCTCAGGTTTTTGAGAACGATTATCACTGAAGGGTCTGTAGACTGAGTATGAGAGATATTATTTAAGCCTGTTATATTTTGTTGGATAATGATATTGTTAAATAATTTAAGTTAATTTCCATTTCTTCCATGTATATATACATAATATACATATGACAAGAGAAAAGAAAAGTATCATGAAACCCTTCTATTACTCTTTGTTAATATATTTGACATAAGTAAAATGTAATTGTAACTCATAAACCCTAAATTGAAGACACCTTGTGTCTTTGATTTGCGCTCCTAAGTCCACCATTAAGAAAATGAGGTCACAGGTGAAGGTCATATTCTATAAATTTTGACTTTTGCTTGTAATGGCTACTCCTAGTAACCGTAAAAGATGACAAAAGTTTATTATTCCAAATTTTTTAGTTGCAACATGTCATAACTACAATAAATTCATGACTAAATCTATTATAGTTTTAATGATGATAGGCAAAACATTATAAAAATCATCATATAAGGGCAATAACTCATATATATATATATATATATATTCAATGTTGGACCAGGCCTAGAGAAACACCGACAAAACAAGCCTGTTATATTTTGTTGGCCAATGATATTGTTAAATAATTTAAGTTAATTTCCATTTCTTCCATGTATATATACATAATATACATATGACAAGAGAAAAGAAAAGTATCATGCAACCCTTCTATTACTCTTTGTTACATACAAAAAACTAAAATTGAAGTATAAAGGAGGTTATAAGTGACATAAGTTTAATTTTACGAGTAATAGAGAATAAACTGCTTCGCTGAGCACAGCTGGATACCACCGCAGAGGTCAGATCCTGAACAGTTGGGGCAAAAATGGACAGAATATTCAAGCTTGATACAGGTCTTTGGATTCTAATTAAATATTTGACACATTAAAGGTTTCTGACACAGAATAAATGTAGTCAAAGAACTTGAAATTGGTTATATGATTTGAATTTTTTTCAATTGGAGATTTCTTAAATCTTGAAGAAATTTTTTTTTACCCACCGGTCCCCCCCCCATTTTTCCAAAAAAATAACATTTGAAGAAATTGTCTTTTTGTAAAATGTGGTACAATCAAAGAGACATCAATACACTTGGACACAAGTGATTATCTGAAAACTAGTAAAATGCTTGTTTTAGACCCTTTTTGGCCCCTAGTTCCTGAACGGTTTGGGTAATTATCCCCAAAATGAATCCCAACCTTCTACTTGTGGTACAATTTCGGAGCAATCAAAATACTTATACACAAGTTATTGTCCTGAAACTAGATAAATGCGTGTTTTGGGCCCCTTGTTGGTCCCTAATTCCTAAACGGTTGGGACCATCACCCCCAAAAACAATCCCAGCCTTCCTTTTGTGGTATTGAACCTTTTGGTAAAATTTCATAGAGATTCATACACTTAAACTAAAGTTATTGTCCGGAAACCAAATGTCTTCAAACGACGACGACAACGCAGACGCTGCCGACATGATAGCAATATACGACCCCAAAATTTTTTTGCGGCCGTATAAAAAACTGACAAAATTCAAATTACTGAGAACGTCCATGGAGGACCAAAACAGCCAGACTCTGATTAATGACAAGGTGCTGTTACTTAAGTATTTTGGCATCACCTACTTTTTATTTGTTTTAAGTTTAACTTTAATTTACAGTTTTATCGAACATGTGATTGTTCTTTATTTAGCTGTTCCACAAGATCACTTACCTAGAATAGAGTATGAGAGACATAAAAAGTATATCATTCATGTAAAAAAGCACTTCATTTCAGATAAAATTTGACAAAAATAAGGTATTTCTACGGAATAAACTTATCATACCAACAAAACAGACTCAACTAAGACTAAGTGCTGAAAAAACTTTAAAGGTCTTATCCATATGACCTTTCAGTAAGGTTCCAGACCTTATGCCTCTTCATTTTAAAAAGATACGATATATTTGACACCACAATACAAAAGTATGTATTGCATTTAGTGTTAGATCAGCATGGCCAGGTAAAGAAGATTGCAAACAGCAAACAAAGGTCTAAAAGTACAAACAGGCCCTATAGTTCCCTTATTTTGGAAACTGAAGAACTTGTCAACCTTCTATTATAGAAGAAACACTGACATATGTACTGAAGCTCTTACAGATGTAATCATAACATCTCAATTATCAATTATGTTTGTTTAAATTATTATAATACAAATGAAATTTAATTCTTATTTTGGACAACGTGTGGAGTCCTAGACAAACTGTGTTGACACATTCACAAATGTTAAGATAATTACATTTCTACCTTTTGATGTGTTCGCTGTCCAGCCAATCAACAATTAATGCCTTCAGTTAATTATTGGTCATTAATTAATCGATCAATTTGGAAGTGTGTTGAGATAATTGCATACAATTTCCACTGTACTGTGTATGGCGACAGAATGACTGAGAACCGAATCACTCAAATACAATCCTTTGAATTAATGCTCATCCGGAAGTAACATCTCATTTCCCGTGATTTTAAGAAAACAATAATTTTGATATTATACTTATTAGTACACAGATCCTTATATCTAAACATACCATCGACATAAAATATACTAAACTTAACTTTAAATCATAGATTTTATCGGGAAAGATACTATGACTGCCGAACTCATTTTAAGGCGGAAAGGTTCTAAACAAGATTTGTGATTAGGGGGCACTGGCGACAGGTTGACGGCTTCTAATAAATTCAATCCAGTCCTGATAAATATGCACCCATAGCTCTATAAAAGGTCAGAAAAACACACGCCAATTGTAAAAAATAAAATTTAGTTTATACATTTTCACACTGACAATTTTACCTGTTTGGAGTAAGTTGTTTCCCGTAATTTGTTCTTACCTCCCCTTTCAGGGATTCCCCCTCTTTAAATAGATAAACAAAGATTTGCACGTGGTTTTTTTGACAGAAAATAAAGGAATCTGTGGTCATGATGGTTGAAACTTTGAACTAAAAGATCGTTGCATGATCGTGGTATCCTTATATAATATTTCAACACATTAATGGGTGTAAAGCAAATTTGTTCACAAAATATTTTAAGGTGGGATAAAACCGCTGTTCATGTTCTATAATAACAATATATGCCAATAATTAAGTCCAAATAGTTTTTTGTGTCTTTATACCTTTATATCTTTATTTTCTGGTCCTTAAATAAGCCATGGGTTCTACTAACCCCTCATCTTGGAATGTCGTAATGAAATTTCTCATCTGTGTCTTGAAAGGTTATTTTAATTTTTTGCGTCTTGATTTTATTTTCTTGCTGTGGTCACAGCAAAAAACTGAAATAGCCTTTCAAGACATCATAATTATTTGGACTACTCGGTAACCTAGAGATTGAATCTTGGAACCCAGGCATTATAATAATAATATGAATTATAGTCATTTTGTTCCATAACAATAAGGCACTGGCTACTTTTATGTTGAAAACGAAACAATAACAAAAAAGTTATAGTTACATTGGACACTAATTGCTGGAATGCTAGGTTGGGTTAGGAACCGATCAATTACAAACTTAACAATAATATTATTTCTGTCTGTTTCAATGTAATCGTAGCCAGTGCCTAACAATAACCATTTTAACCAGAAGGTAGACATGCATGTATCATTTTCCTTACCATTTAGGAGTCTCCTGTATATTTTTGTCAATATAAACATGTAGGCCATCTGCAAGTATTCCATTCTGTACCATGTACACCACCTCAGTGTATGCAATATTATCATATAAATCGCCTGCACATGATTGATTTGGTACAATTTATTCCACCTAACTGTATACCATTTTGTACCAATGTAGGCCTACTATGCCTGAAGAATATAACTTGATATTGAAGTATACTAGTATTTTTGGTTGTAAAGAATTAGTTCACAAGTTGTTACTTTTTAAAATCTTGTGAAAAAATTATAGTCATAAGATTTTAAAATGTTGCTTTGGGTGCTGGACAGGGATTTTCTGGAGGGGACACATTGAAACAGTATAAGTGCTTGTTAAAAATTGTAAGAAAAAAACAAAGAGTAGTCAGGAAAAAAAACATCTGTTTTATACATAAACACTCTATTTGGCCTAGCATATTATATTACCTTGATTACAATGTATATATAATTGATATGATGCATTGATTTAATTTACTGTGTTTAATAAGTACTGTTTTATTTTGCAGATTCTGGCTGAAGATGAGAATGAACTAGATAGAATATGGCTTCCAACATAATATATCTCCACGGAAAAGTGGTTGATGATGAAACAATTTTAGTTCCATTGTCGTCTGCTGCCCTTCTGTTTGTTGTTCAATACTGCAGCCCTGAATCATTTAGTTTAAAATTTTCAAATAGAAATTTGGAAGAAGGAAAATGTTTTAAAATCAGTCGAGATAGTTTAGATAAAACAGAGTATGTGTTTGACACTAATGATGAACAAGACTGTACACTTCCAGTTATACGACAGATAGATGATATTTGGGTCAGATCAGGGTTATGTGGAACCATAAGATATATCGTGTCACAGGCACATAATTACAGACCGCAAGAGCATCTAGACGATCTTTTGGTATGGATTATTCATAGCTAAATTCTCTTTCTCAACAAGGAAAATTCTCTATAAGAATTTTTATCATGATTATCTTTGGTTGATAAGACAAATTATCTGGAGTTTTCTTTTTTCATCAATTTCAGCTATTTTGAAAGTTTGAAAATATTTCATATTCAGCCTCATCTCAAAGGTTGGATAAGAAGTGATAGCACCTGTACTAGAAGTATTAAAGAATCTTTCAAATTCCACAAAATACATTTATTGAAATGTAAGCAAAAGTTTTTTAGTTTTCTTATCATTTAATATCAACAGTTTTTTTTTTTTTCAATTTTTTGTTTGAAGCACTTCTTTTGAATTGTGAGTTATTAGTTGATTTTTCCTGCATTCTTTTAAAAACTACTTTGAATATAATGCTGTTGCATAAATAAGATAAAATTAGAAACTAAAGATTGTAAATACAATATCTCTTTTACCAAGTTTTCCCTATCTGTCACAATATACAATTAAGAATGAAAATAAATGCCAAATATAGATATAATGTAGTGGTGGTGTGATGCATATACTACACGGAAGTTCTTCAAACGAAATTATCAATTCCTCTACATTCAGGTCCGTTCGCACCACAGAGAGTCAAATCGTTAACAAGCATACCACTGCCACTACCCAACTTAAAGCATCTTCCGAACATTTGAAAGTCCCTACCATGTACTGGTTACCGAAATTACACAAAAACCATTTAAATTCCGTTTCATCTCCGATCGAGTAAGTGTTCTACTACTTATCTATCAGTTCTTCTAACTACCTCCTTACTACTATCAAAGAACTGGTTATTAACTTTTGTAATAAAGCTTATGAAAATAATGGTATTAATTATTTTTGGAGTGTTAAAAATTTTTAGAGGTTTTAGATAAAATACATGCTTTTGATGGTCCTTATAATTCTGTTGACAGTAATGATTTTTCTACTCTGTACACTACACTTCCACACAATCTTATAAAGAAAAGTTTTTGTATTTGATAAAATGGTCTTTCGAAAAATCTCATTGTAATTTTATTTGCTGTAACTGTTTAAAGCCTTTTTCTGTAACGAAAAGGAAAGTATGCTAGATACACTTACTGGAAATGTGAGGATATGATTGAAGCTTTAAATTTTCTGCTAGATAACATTTATGTACGTTTCGCGATAAAGTGTATCGTCAGGTAGTAGGTATTCCTATGGGCACTAACTGTGCCCCTTTAATAGCAGATTTATTTCTATATTGCTATGAATCTCAGTTTATGACCAAACTCAGTAAAGACCCATCATTGTTATATTTAGTTGATACATTCAACAATACCTACCGTTATCTGGATGATATTTTTCGTTAAATAATCCAGAGTTCTCTAAATATACTTCGAAATTTACCCAAAAGAACTTACTTTAACTAAATCTAACATAAACAGCAGCAGTTGCCCTTTTCTAGATTTAGACATTTCAATTTCTAACGGAAACTACATACTAAAATTTACGACAAAGAGACGATTTTCATTTCCTATTGTTAATTTTCCATTTTAGACGGCGATGTGCCTTTGGCTCCATCATACGGTGTTTATATATCCCAACTCGCTCGGTATGCCCGTGTGTGTTCTGATGTCATAGATTTTAACGAACGTAATCAATGCATCACTGGGAAATTATTGTGTCAGGGATTTGATACCATAAATTACTTAAAACTTTTACTAAATTCTTTCATAGATACAAAGATTTGATTAGAAAATTTGGCTGTACCTGTAGAAAACTTATTAAAATGGTATTTCACATCCTAAATTTTACGGTAATATTGTACTTAAAGCGAGGAAATCACTATGTGATCCGTGTAAACTCATCGAACCTTTAAACAAACTTATAAGTAAGGGTTATCGTACCAATATTGTAATTAGATCTCTGAATATAGTTTACATTGGCACTAATATCGATTTTGTCATTAGCAAATTAAAACATAACTAAGTTGTATCTTCTTTTTGAGGCGGATGTTTAGAGACACACACGTTAATTTTATCTCTTAAGAAGTAGCTCCTCACTATCCTACTACCTGTCGATACATTTATTTTGGCATTGCACAAGTCATGTCTTCTCTGACTGTTCATGACGTTAAAATACTAAATCCCTGGGATGTGTTTTAGTTGATTTTAGTCTCTGATGCATGATTTTTATCATTAATTGTTTTTGGCTTTTAACTAGCTGTCAGTAACTGCAGTACTCTCAAATCGTACTTTCTTGTTAATTCGACCTGTTGATACTATTTTAATACTTTTTGTTATTTTATATTAATATGGATCTTGTCTGTATACCAGCTTTGATTATTTGGAATATCTACTAATTTTCACTTCTTCGTACTACATTTGTATTAACATCAAGATTATTCTCCTTTAATCTGTACAGGAAGTTTTATTGTTGATATTTACCCTTATGTATCTAGTGTTAAATTAGGTATTTATATGACAGACCTTTCTTGGTATTCCTAATTATTGGAAGATTTTATATAGACAGAAAAGTATACCTAAAACGACAAAGTTATTTTTCATTTACCTGTATATATTATGAAAACCGGTTTTTCAAAAGTGATTATTTTCTAAGGGTTTAATATTTCATGGTAGTGTTTTGCCATGGCTTTATTTGGACTTGTTTGTTTGCTTTTTGGCCTTGAATGTTTGTCCCTAATATTTTATTAACTATGTATTTACTTTCAGGTATCACAGATCGAATTTATTCGTTCATAGTGTGTTAATTTACGTTTTGATTGAGTTAAGCCTTCCAATTGATGTTTTATCGTGTGTTTTTCTATGTTGTGATGTTATACTATTGTTTCAGAAAAAGGGAGAAGGTTTGGTACCATTAAAACGTTTAATCCCGCTGCAAATGTTTGCACCTGTCCTAAGTCAGGAATCTGATGTACAGTAGTTGTCGTTTGTTTATGTAATTTATACGTGTTTCTCGTTTCTCGCTTTTTTATATATACTAGACCGTTGGTTTTACCGCTTGAATGGTTTTACACTAGTACTTTTGGGGCCCTTTATAGCTTGTTGTTCGTGTGAGCCAAGGCTCCGTGTTGAAGGCCGTACATTGACCTATAATGGTTTACTTTTATAAATTGTTATTTGGATGGAGAGTTGTCTCATTGGCACTCACACCACATCTTCCTATATCTATATAGAAAACATTTTTTGCTCTTAATTGTGGACATAACTAAAAATTATTTCTGAAAACATCTGAATTAAAATTTCATTATAATTTTTGATTTCTATCTCAAATATAAATTTTATATTTGATGTAGATTTTGAGTTACGGAAATAGTAAATTTATGCTTTTTAATCTTTTTATATATATAACTTGTACCAGAAGCCAAGATGAAATCTCTTCATGATCTTGTAATTTTAGTTTTTTTTTTCTTAAATAAATTCAACTTATATAAATATTATTCTATCAGCTAAGAACAGTTATAATCCAATATGTTAAGCATTTTGAAAAATGGCAGTTTATTATTCTACCTGATTGTTACATATTATACCGTACATTAAAATATGAATTTTATTAATGCTGAGCTATGAAATTATTCTTTATTACAAATAATGCTTTAACATTTCAAGTAGAATAAGCCAATTAAAATTCTGGAAGTTTTCCACTCAGAGCCAATTTTTCGACACATGGTATGAATTGATAAGTGTTTCCTGTCATTGTTATATAGTTACATTGTAATTTAATTAGAAAAAAGGTGATTCATATAAGTAAATCCACTTTGGATAAGCTTTCAAAAGTGATTATATTTCACGATAAGTCTTTTTCAAGGATCTGATTTTAATGATTTGATCATTGTAAACAATGTAAATATTACACATACATTTTTTTAAATGCTGGCAGATATCATACTTCTAACTATTCATTATTATAGTGTTGTATATCATAATGAATACATAATTATATATTTAATTTGTCTCTGATAGTGATTTTGATAATTGACAATTATGAAAAAGATATATCTATACTTGAGGGCTGTTTTCTGCTCTTTGGTTGGGTTTTTGTCTCTTTGACACATTCTCCGTTTCCATTTCTATTCTATTTTAAGATAATATAATACAACAATGTATATATCTGGTGAAAAGTTGTTTCATTGGAAATCATACCATGCCGCATCTTCTTATTTTTTGTTGAAATGTATCTCTTGAATTTTTTCTGAGCATCTTTTCTATTTTAGTTGCTCTCCTCATTTTTCTAGGTTTGTTAAGGGCTAAAATGGGATGCATTGAATTTTAGTTTAATGATGATTGTGTAAAATATAGAAAATAACTTATGAATCAAAAAGTTTGGAATCATTCAGTCAGTGATTACATGTACATGTATGTCACTGTGATGTCGCTATTCACTGTTTCTGAAATTAGATTTAAAGCATTCTGGCTGATATTTTTCTAAAGCATACACCAAAACATTTTATTGGTAAACACTGTCCTGAATAATAGATATTTGACCAATGGGGTGAATTTATCTTCAACTTATTGTATGAGCAAGCCAATGATTACTGAATGAGTGATAATTGCATATTGGCTTTATCGTTTTATCATGACCAATATATGAGAAATGACATTAGGGAGCTACCATTTGATTTTTATGGGGGCTAGGATGAAAAATTTTGTCCTGCCTTTTATTTTTCCTCTATTCGGTCCTGCCTTTTTATTTTTCACTCTAGATTAATTTTAACATTTTTTTCTCAGGGATTCAGAGGAGGTAGTTTGAAAGCTTGTGCTGAGGTAAGTTTTAATCCATATTAAACTATATGCAAGTATCATATCTTGTTTTCACACATTTATGCAATGATTGTACATTTGCTTCATTCTATCATGCAAAATTTAAGAAAAATTGCCTCCTGTCAACTTCTTGCTATTTTTTTCAGATTTGTTACTCTAGAGTTATGGAACTTTAATTTTGTTGATACTTACTTTTACCTTTTGGCATTCAAGATGGCCTTAACCAATTTTAGGGAAATTTTCAATCCTATGATTGATGAATGTAAAGTCTATTTATATACATGTATACATGAATTAGGTCATGTTGAATATTTAATTTTTGTCTCATTCTGTGCGAAATTTATTATATATAATGAAAGCATTGTTATTTAAGTAAAGTAACCTAAAACAATTTGACATTTTTAGGATTGATGGGGATGGATAATATTTATCATTTGAACATCAAGAAGTACAATATGAATACAAGGGAATTTTTTTTTAAATGATTTTATGGTAAAAATAATGACATATTTTCCAATAAAAGTGGGTGTACACCCTCTACATCCCCCCCTTTGAATCCACGCTGCTTTAGGAAGACTTCACATCATGATACTTCCTCTTTTCCAAATTTTTAACAAATTTTTGCGCAGTTTATAATGAGTATGTATTATTTATATTAAGGTCTCTGGTTGGACAAAATTATGTGAAGTAGAGTTACCAGATACAGTTGCCCAGCTAGTTAATAAAATAAGGTGAATATACATTTTAATTTATGTAGTTTTAAGGGTTATCTGACACAGTCACCCAACTTGTTAATTAGATTGATATTTTAGTAATTTTCAATTCCTAGACTTGATGAATTTAGTACTACATGACACAGTAACATGAAGTAAAGTTACCAGACAGAGTAACCTAATTTGTAAATTGCAATAGTTCGGGAAACCAGTGATTCCTAGTTTTTAGTTAAAGGATGTTCGCTTGTCATGTTTTGGATTTTTTGTCAGATTTTCGGAATCCTCTGGTTTTATCCATTTGAATGCCTTAAAAAATAATTGCCCATTGACCCCCATTTTTCTTTTTATAAATCTTTTGCATGTATAATTATAAGCCATCTGTAAAAGTCTTATAAAATCCTTGTTATTTTTAAACAGTTTTTGAGCACTTGAACTTGTCAATAATAAAGCTATGAAAAATCAAGAGAGAACATTTTCCCGCCAAAATTTCAATGGCTAATATCTCGAAAACGAGCCATTGACCTATATATTTTTTTTGCTCTTTGTTTCATTTAATAATCCCCTATCAATATATACTAGTGTTATGAAAAGCTTGTTATTTTGAAACTGAGTAGCGAACCTCCTTAAGATGGTATAATAAGACTACATTCTTTACCCTGAAATCAAAAAATCAAAAAGGTACCCAGTCCATAAATATAACAATAATAAGTTATCAAAATTTACAAGACATTAGTCTCTTAGT
This sequence comes from Mytilus coruscus, assembly GCA_017311375.1. Lineage (NCBI taxonomy): Eukaryota > Metazoa > Mollusca > Bivalvia > Mytilida > Mytilidae > Mytilus > Mytilus coruscus. The sequence goes on from CM029597.1 coordinate 47,427,915, forward strand.
CATCATAAATGGCAAATGATGGTATCTAGTGGGGGAGGCAATAAAAGATGGGATGGAGTAAGGAAGGACAATAAAATAATGTATGAAGAGGGATTAAAAAATGTATTGTGTGGGGGGAGAAAATAAAAGTAAGAGATGAAGTATTTTTGGGCAAGGAGATTTTTTTTCATTCGAGGAAATTTAAAAAAAGTTATGTAATAAATCATGCCAGTACCAAAGCACTGACCATTGAGCTGTTGATACCCTTGGGGTTTATTGGTTTATATGTTTTACAGGAATGAGGAATCAACAATATATTCTCTACCAGAAGACATAATGAAATTAGAATGGCATTTCTTGAAACCAGCAAAAATACATAATGATGATAAAACCAAAAGACCTTTTCTAAAAAAAATTCAGAAAGAGGCTGATAATCTTGTAACAGACGAAGATGTGTCAGAGTTCCAGTACCACAGAGAAATACACAATCCACATGGTGTGACAAAGTTTTATGTTAATGTTAACTCTATATCAGAAACTGTTCGTTCTGAAAAAAAGAACAAAAATATAGAATCTGAAAAGAAGAAGAAGAAGAAAAGCAATTCTGTGATAAATGGGGGCAGTGATGTGGAAAATAGCAGTGTTAATAATTTGAAAAATTTGTTGAAGAAGATGACTATTGATAATCTTGAATTTTCTCATTTATATTCTGAAGGGATTACAATTACAATGGCCGACCTTATACTTTATACAAATATCTATCATTTATTTGTAAGTACAATATATTTTGAAAGAAATATTAGAATTTGCTAAGGGGTCTTCCAAAAAGCATAATCAAAGGACACACTAGATATACCTAAGACACAAGAAAATATTAAAGTAGAAAAGAAAATCCAATAGTCAACAAAATGTTTTACTTAAAACATAAAGATTGAGAAAAAGAACCCCCAATTGAAACAAAGGGTGATTTATGGTGTTCTTGATTACTGCTGAACTTAAGGCACACTTTGCACTGTTTGTGAGATTGACTTGCATGGTTATAAAGGTACCCAAAGAGTAACCCATGTTAAGAAGGCTGTATTTTGACACAAGTCAAACAGAACATGCCTGTATCAGTGGTCATTTGTCATCACAGAATTTTTTAAAAGGTGTATCAAAATGTTAAAGAAACATGGTGTATAATTGAATATCCTAGGTTAGATTTCATGTTCATGTATTATGTTAAAAATTGTATCCTTTAAGATTTAATATGAACATGGACTTCTATATTGTGCATCAGAAATATAATGGAAATTCAGACATGGAAGTTCACTGTTTAATAATTTGGGTAGGTTTCTAAGGCAAAATTTACATATATCACTGGTAATTTTTTCTTGAGTTGCATGCCCTTATACCATGAAATTTAATTCCACACAAAATACATATTTTTTTGTACTTTTTTTCATTCTGAGTATCACACTATGAATGTCAACACTCCATAGTGAATCCATAATTTTCTTCTGGCTAGTTAATTTTAGTAGTAAACCAACAGATGTCATTTATTTGTGATAGTGTATTGTAGTCTATAAATAAATAACCTTGGGTTGAAATATTAAAATTTCAAATTACAATGAATTATAATTGTCATATTTATATAAACATGTAATATTCATTTTGTAAGTGATCATCATAAAAAAACTCTTTTGTTTTCTAGGAAAGTTTGGATTTTAAAATTGCATCAGTACAACACCATTTAAACCATATTATCACATGGTTTGATCACATGACCAGCCTTCCCAGGGTTCATCAGACAGCCATTCAGTGTGGATACAAACTTGGCAAGCTTACACAGAACAGAAACATGACTAGTCCGATAGAGTTTACTGTTGAGGAAGGACTATTTGAAAAGATAAATGAGGATGAAATGGAATTAAGGTTCTTATACTAATATGATTTTGTTAACTAAGTTTAAAGTTCAAATTTTTTTATGCACTACCGGTATATCTAATCAGAACTATTTCTTTGTCAAAATTTATAAGGAGACGGTTTACTATAAGAGTCACAATTTTATCCTCAAAAGACAATAATACCTTTTACTGGTACTTGATATAAATTTTAAGTTTATGAATATATATATATATATAATGAATAAAAGGAGAGAGGAATAAAGATCAGTGAGACTACAACCTAAACAAAACAAGTAGACCAAAAGAAATATTGAGAGTGCTCAGGGTACCTGATATATTATTTTAGCTAATGCTCAGTAACGATTTGCTTTGTCTAAATATTGAACTTTAATCATTTTACTGCAAAGAGTAAATAAGCCTTAAAAAATTTCCTTAATACTGATCTGTTGTCTTAAGGTTGGAAAAGTTGCAATCTTAATTTCCAGTTTCAGCATTATTTCCTGATTTATTTGAAAAATTAATTTTATAGATTTTTCATGTTTTTCTTATTTCAGTCGTAGGTGTAGAGGAAAATACAGACCTATTAAACCAGATGTATGGAGTGCCTTAGATAAAGTTGTGGTTGGTGATTATTTTTTACTGTAATTTGTTATGTTTGATTTTTATATAATTCAGCAGTTATTTCTATTCAGGGCTGTTCCAGAAAATACTATGTCCCCCCCAAGGGACGGCACTTTTTTTTTAACCACCCCCCCACCCACAGAAATAAAAATAAATTAGAACAACACTCCCTTTGCATTTTGGTATTTCAAATACAACCACCCACATAAAATTAAAAAAAAATTGCCTGCCTAGGGGGGACATAGTATTTTCTGGAACAGCCCTCGTTCTAAAAGTTTCAGAATCCATTCTTAATAAAATTTGCTTTTAGAAGTAAAATAAAAAAAATAAATAATTTCACATGTGAAATAAATCTGATAATTTCACTCCTCTGATGTCATACAACAACTATTAGAGAGTTAATATCAATGTTTTACCAGCTAAAAAATGGAAAAAATATTAGGTAACTTTTTTACTGAAATTGGCTTCAGTGGCCAAGTGTTCTAATTATTTCATCAATAAGGTTGTGAGTTTGATATACAATGGTAGCAAGGTACTTTCTACTTTGATCTTAATTGACTAGCATTGTCAGTTTTCCTGCAGAAGGTTAGATTTTCTTTCCAGGTACTTTTTGAATTTTGTATGGTGCCAAAAACACTAACTTTTGAAACTAAAATGTTCTCATAAAATGTTTGTCCTGAAAGTATAAAGATAAAGAATTTATCCATATTTTGTTTTTAGAAAGGTGAAATCAAGATTGAAACCGGAAGACACCCAAGGGGAGATAATACAGCTATTTTATGGTCTGAAGTACCAGAAGGTGTTGATCCTGGATTAGGTAAGGCATCCAAGGGGAGATTATACAGCTATTTTATGGTCTGAAGTACCAGAATGTGTTCCTGGATTAGGTAAGGCATCCAAGGGGAGATAATACAGCTATTTTATGGTCTGAAGTATCCAAAGGTGTTGATCCTGGATTAGGTAAGACATCCAAGGGTGATAATACAGCTATTTTATGATCTGAAATACCAGAAAGTGTTGACCCTGGTTCAAAGAAGAGCTGATACAGCTACTGTGTGCTCGGAAATATTGAAACATGAAGAGCAAAATCTGGATGATCTTTTATTATTTATCTTGAAAGAAATTTTAAATAAACCTCTATGGTATACATGGTTAAAATTAGAAGCTAAAGGTGCATTGTGTAGGTGCAAAATATCTAGAATGAAAAGATATATGCATCAATATACCTCTGTTTATCACTTTATTGGGGTGTAAAATGGACAAGTACATGAACACTATGTTGTTCTCAAACTTACTTATTTTTTTATCAGGAAGAACCATTGCCAAAAGTTGTTTGAACACATTTGAAAGTATGTATATTCAAATTATATGAACAAAATATCTAAATGGACTTACTTTAAACTTTTTAAAAACTGAGAGAACTTAGTTTTGGGGGAAAATAGTTGAAAATTTATCAGATAAATGTTTTTTTCATATGGTCAGCAACAACAAGTTTGAAATAAAGACACTGTTTAAAATGAATAAGCTATGTCTATCATGTTCTAGAAAACTGATAAATTTATGCAATTGAAAAATTGGAATCCATAAAAAATGTTCATAAAAAACTTTTACAGGAGTGGTGCCAGTCAATCTGGCTGTTCTGTATAAACATAACATGTAATTTGTTATGAAAAGTTTCCTAATATTGTTAACTTTTTATATTCTTAGATCTACCAAAGAAACGATTGCTAAGGAAATGTGAGCAGCTGGAAAACTTAGTGACAGCAGTATTAGAGCTGGCTAAGCCTGGGGATGTGATTGTAGATTTTTGCAGTGGTGGGGTATGTCTTTTGGAATGTTTATACAGATATTTTGAATTCTTTCTGCTATGCAATGTTGTATCATTGACTTACCATCATGAAATTGTAGAAAATCAAGCAAACTAAATAAACCCAAAACTGTCAGTTGTATACTTTTTCTTTTAATTTACAAGGCAAGTTAAGATGATTTACTGTTAATTCAGAATTTAATGTGTGCATTTATTAATGCGAATCCTTGACAACTGGCAAGAATGGGAAATCTAATTAATGTGATTACAAAAATTTTGTGAAGGAAAATCACTACTGAAATTATAATTGCGAGTTCTTATTATTGTCGAGCCTTCGACTTTTGTCGAAAAAGCGAGACATAGCGATCCTACATTCCGTCGTCGTCGTTGCCGTTGTTGCGTCGTTGTTGTTGTTGTCCGATTTCTACCAAACTTGGACAGTCGCTTGTTTATGATCGATAATATTCCTAAAAAAAAAATATTCACTCTGTGATTAAAGTTTTGAAATTTTAATAACTTTCTTAAACTATCCTGGATTTCTACCAAACTTGGACAGAAGCTTGTTTATGATCATAAGATAATATTCAAAAGTAAATTTTGTGAAAAAAAAATTCCATTTTTTCCGTATTTTACTTATAAATGGACTTAGTTTTTCTGCCAGTTAACATTACATTCACTCTGTGGTTAAAGTTTTTAAGATTTTAACAACTTTCTTAAACTATCCTGGATTTGTACCAAACTTGGACAGAAGCTTGTTTATGATTAAAAGCTAGTATCTAGAAGGAAATTTTGTTAAAATTTGTTCCTTTTTAGCTCACCTGGCACAAAGGGCCAAGTGAGCTTTTCTCATCACTTAGCGTCCGTCGTCCGTCGTAGTCCGTCGTCCGTTAACTTTACAAAATCTTCTCCTCTGAAACTACTTGGCCAAATTTAACCAAACTTGGCCACAATCATCATTAGGGTATCTAGTTTAAAATTGTGTCCGGTGACCCAGCCAACCAACCAAGATGGCCGCCATGGCTAAAAATAGAACATAGGGGTAAAAGTAGATTTTGGCTTATATCTCTGAAACCAAAGCATTTAGAGCAAATCTGACTTGGGGTAAAATTGTTGATCAAGTCGAGATCTATCTGCCCTGAAATTTTCAGATGAATCGGACAATGGGTTGTTGGGTTGCTGCCCTGAATTAGTAATTTTAAGGATTTTTTCCGTTTCGGTTATTATCTTGAAAATTATTATAGATAGAGATAAACTGTAAACAGCAATAATGTTCAGCAAAGTAAGATCTACAAATAAGTCAACATGATCAAAATGGTCAGTTGACCCTTAAGGAGTTATTGCCCTTTAAAGTAATTTTTACCAATTTTTGTAAATTTTGTAATCTTTACAAAAGTCTTCTCCTCTGAAACTACTGGACCAAATTCAACCAAACTTAGCCACAATCATTATTAGGGTATTTAGTTTAAAAAATGTGTGCGGTGACCCAGCCAACCAACCAAGATGGCTGCCATGGCTAAAAATAGAACATATGGGTAAAATGTAGATTTTGGCTTGTAACTCTGAAACCAAAGCATTTAAAGCAAATCTTACAGGGATTAACTTGTTTATCAAGTAAATATCTATCTGCCCTCAAATTTTCAGATGAATTGGACAACTGGTTGTTGGGTTGCTGCCCCTGAATTGGTAATTTTTAAGGAAATTTTGCCGTTTTTGGTTATTATCTTGAAAATTATTACAGATAGAGATAAACTGTAAACAGCAATAATGTTCAGCAAAGTAAGATCTTCAAATAAGTCAACATGATCAAAATGGTCAGTTGACCCCTTAAGGAGTTATTGCCCTTTAAAGTAATTTTTTACCAATTTTTTGTAAATTTTTGTAATCTTTTACAAAAGTCTTCTCCTCTGAAACTACTGGACCAAATTCAACCAAACTTAGCCACAATCATTATTAGGGTATTTAGTATAAAAAATGTGTGCGGTGACCCAGCCAACCAACCAAGATGGCTGCCATGGCTAAAAATAGAACATAGGGGTAAAATGTAGATTTTGGCTTGTAACTCTGAAACCAAAGCAATTAAAGCAAATCTTACAGGGATTAACTTGTTTATCAAGTAAATATCTATCTGCCCTCAAATTTTCAGATGAATTGGACAACTGGTTGTTGGGTTGCTGCCCTGAATTGGTAATTTTAAGGAAATTTTGCGTTTTGGTTATTATCTTGAAAATTATTACAGATAGATATAAACTGTAAACAGCAATACTGTTCAGCAAAGTAAGATCTTCAAATAAGTCAACATGACCAAAATGGTCAGTTGACCCCTTAAGGAGTTATTGCCCTTTATAGTCAATTTTTAACAATTTTCATTAATTTGGTAAATTTTGGTAAGTTTTTACAAAATGTTTTCCTTTTGTAATCTTCTTTTCTGAAACTGCAGTAGAAAATCAATATAGAAAACAATCTACTAATGTACTGGCAATAAAATAATTGATAATTCTATAACATGAAAAAAAAAACCACATTAATACCTGATGATGGTGTTTCTTTCTTTACATTGAAAATGATGTCACAACTATAATCCCGAACAATAGGTCGAATGTCAGATATGTTTCAGTACTTTGGCTTCATTTTCTACAGATTCAAGTGCAAATGATGCTTGAATTCCTACACTAATTTATACAGACTTCATCCCTTTCACAGGTAATGCCTGCCTCATATTATATTTAAAACTTTAATAGAATATCAGAAATTTTGAGAGAAAATTAATCAACCATGCAAGATCTAAAACTTAATTAATATTGTTCAAATTATCAATTAACTATTAAAAAAAATTCTCATTAAAAAATATAGTTCTTCATTTTATATTTTATCAGAAATTTAGGGAAAAATTGAATTTAATTGTGTCCCTTGTTCTCATTTCCTGGGATAAATCAATACAAATTAAAGTATTGGTATTGAATTAATATTAAGAAATATTTCAAACCTTACCATTTTCTTCACAAGAATGAAGACCATATTTTCAGTGTCATGAGTATCAGTCATCATATTTGTTGTACTTTGTTGTTTAAAGTTGAATACAAAAAGATCAACAAAGCAATTCAAAACCACTTGAATTTTGCAACAACTAATGAGAGTTTTAACGACCTCAGCTGGCTATACAACCCTTGCACAATCAACTGAATTTTGCAGAAATCATTAATAGGAAAGATTGCCCTTAAATGATAATTTTTATTACCTTTTTTTTTTTTTTGGGGGTGTTTGCAACAACAAAACTTCACAACAAACTTTCTCATCACTTAGCATTTCTCGTTAGATAAATTTTACAAAATTCTCCCTGAAACTACTGTCAAATTAAACCAAACTTGGTTTAAATCACCACTAGGATATCCAGGGACCACTGTGTATGATGACCCTGCCTGCCAACATGGCACACATGGCTGAAATAAAACGCACTTCTTAGTCTTATATCTCTGAAACTAAACGACAGTACAACAGTTGCATTTATCATGCATCAATTGTAAATAAAAATATCAGGTGAGCGACACAGGGTCCTTGGAGCCTCTAGTTTTCTATATTTTACTTATAAATGGACTTAGTTTTTCTTCCAGTTAACATTACATACAGTCTGCAGTTTAAGTTTTTAAAACATTTATTAGATTCATAAACTATCCTGGATTTTTACCAAAATTGGACAGAAGCTACTTACAATCAAAAGATAGTATAGAGAGGAATATTTTTATTAATTTTTTTCCTCATTTTTGTTGAGCCTGCGATTAACAGCAAAAGTAGGCGAGACACTGGGTTCCGCGGAACCCTTACGAATTTTTACGAATCTGATACTGTTGCATTTTTTGCATTAATAATAACATAGCAATAGATTCTGAATTAACATTAGTTTGATTTAGTATTTCAGTTAAGTTAAAATATTACAGAAATTCACAGTGGCATACTTAAGATTTTGGAAACACTTTTTCATAGTATCATAGGCAATCATGATTCCATATAAATATGTGTAAAACAAAAACAAAAGCAAAAAAAAAAAAAAAAAGTGCCAGTTTTAATCTTAGGTGTTTCACTGTGTGGCAATTAAATACCAGCAACAAATTAACAACATTTCCTTGTATTTGATTGTTTAAAAACCAGGACATTTTTATTTACAGGGTCACCTTGGAATTGCAGTTGCTCATTTCCTTCCTGAATGCACAGTAAGTATTCTATCACTTTTAAATGCATAGGTGTTTCTTTATTTAACACAACAAATGCCACACTAGTTGGAATTGAAAGTACAGCCTGTAAGTTTGACCTAAATGGCAAAATAGGAAAGGAAATTTGGAATAAAAAAACTGTTCTTTCAAAACTAAGTAAAATCAATTCTGTTTGGTTCCCAGGAATACCAGATGAAATTTATTTTTTATCTTCTTACTTAGGACTGGGGTAAACGCTTTTAGCTCACCTGGCCCGAAGGGCCAAGTGAGCTTTTCTCATCACTTGGCGTCCGTCGTCGTTAACTTTTACAAAAATCTTCTCCTCTGAAACTACTTGGCCAAATTAAACCAAACTTGGCCACAATCATCATTGGGGTATTTAGTTTAAAAAACCAACCAAGATGGCCGCCATGGCTAAAAATAGAACATAGGGTAAAATGTAGATTTTGGCTTATATCTCTGAAACCAAAGCATTTAGAGCAAATCTGACGGGGTAAAATTGTTCATCAGGTCAAGATCTATCTGCCCTGAAATTTTCAGACAAATCAGACAACCCATTGTTGGGTTGCTGCCCCTGAATTGGTAATTTTAAGGAAATTTTGCTGTTTTTGGTTATTATCTTGAATATTATTATAGATAGAGATAAACTGTAAACAGCAATAATGTTCAGCAAAGTAAGATCTACAAATAAGTCAACTTGACCAAAATGGTCAGTTGACCCCTTATGGAGTTATTGCCCTTTATAGTCAATTTTTAACCATTTTTCGTAAATTTTTGTAATCTTTTACAAAAATCTTCTCCTCTGAAACTACTAAGACAAATTTAACCAAACTTGTCCACAATCATCATTAGGGTATCTAGTTTAAAAATATGTCTGATGACCCCCCATGAACCAAGATGGCCAACATGGCTAAAAATAGTACATAGGGTAAAATGCAGTTTTTGGCTCATATCTCTAAAACCAAAGCATTAAGAGCAAATCTGACAGGATAAAATTGTTCATTAGGTCAAGATCTATCTGCCCTGAAATTTTCAGACCAATCAGGCAACACATTGTTGGGTTGCTGCCCCTGAATTGGTAATTTTAAGAAAATTTTGCAGCTTTTGGTTATTATCTTGAATATTATTATAGATAGAGATAAACTGTAAACAGCAATAATGTACAGCAAAGTAAGATCTACAAATAAGTCAACATGACCAAAATTGTCAATTGACCCCTTAAGGAGTTATTGCCCTTTATAGTCATTTTTTTACAATTTTCATAAATTTTGTAAATTTTTGTAAATTTTTACAAATTATTTTCCACTGTAACTACTGGGCCAAGTTCATTATAGATAGATATAATTGTAAGCAGCAAGAATGTTCAGTAAAGTAAGATCTACAAACACATCACCATCACCAAAACACAATTTTGTCATGAATCCATCTGTGTCCTTTGTTTAATATGCACATAGACCAAGGTGAGCGACACAGGCTCTTTAGAGCCTCTAGTTTGATTTCTGAACCTCCAGGATCAATGCCTGTTGTTTCATCAAATATATTAAAGGTATAGAGAAAAGGAATTTTGAAATTATTTACCTGCAAATACCAACAGACCATAATTTGGGATTTTATTTGCTTCGAGAGCAAATAAGGTACAATCTGTGCCAAATATTGACTTACAAGTTTCTTCCTGGACAACCTTACATGTTTTAATGGAACAGGCTTGTAATTTTACAAACATAGAAAATAAAATATGTTGTAAATAAACCAAATATATCAAATATACCAAATATACAAAAATAATTCTGGGTTTGATCAGCATCTGTTTGGTATGAATAAGATACACCTAATGACTAAAGGAGATAGTAAACAGCTTGTTACAGCCATTTACCTTAATTTTATAGTAAAGAAAGTTAGAATACTTATATTTAGTCTCATTTCAGGTATACCTAATAGAGAATAAGGAAGAATCTTTGATAAGAGCCAAACAAAGAATTGATAAACTGAACATGAAGAACGTAGTTATTTACCAGGTAAAATTGTTGACCAAACATAAAATGCTATTTGGAATTTTTGAAAAGAGAGTCATATGAAAACAGGAAATTTCTGGTTGAACCTCATTTACAGCATTACAGTGCTCTTATAATTTAATGTGAACCCTAGGATATCAAGACAACAACAATTAATCCATAGTTTATTGTGAACATATAGTATTTTTTGGAGTTCTAACATTATGAATATGAATAGATATTTGTTATATTAGACCACAACCTAACAACAAATCTAAGCAAGTGATGTCTTGAGGTCAACATACAGTCTTTAAGAATAGACGGATGTCTATTGAGGTCAACATACATTCTTTAAAAGAATAGACAGATGTCTAATGAGGGCAACATACAGTCTTTAAGAATAGACAGATTTCTATTGAGGTCAACATACAGTCTTTAAGAATAGACAGATGTCTATTGAGGGCAACATACAGTCTTAAAGAATAGACAGATGTCTATTGAGGTCAACATACAGTCTTTAAGAATAGACAGACGTCTATTGAGGTCAACATACAGTCTTTAAGAATAGACAGATGTCTGTTTAGGGCAACATATAGTCTTTAAGAATAGACAGATGTCTATTGAGGTCAACATACAGTTTTTAAGAATAGACAGATGTCTATTGAGGGCAACATACAGTCTTTAAGAATAGACAGATGTCTATTGAGGGCAACATACAGTCTTTAAGAATAGACAAATAAAATTGAGAATGGAAATGGGGAATGTGTCAAAGAGACAACAACCCGACCACAGAACAAACAACAGAAGGTCACCAATAGGTCTTCAATGCAGCGAGAAATTCCGCACCGAGGCGTCCTTAAGCTGGCCCCTAAACAAATATATATACTAGTTCAGTGATAATGGACGTCATACTAAACTCAAATTATACACAAGAAACTAAAAGTAAAATAATACAAGACTAACAAAGACCAGAGGCTCCTGACTTGGGACAGGCGCAAAAATGCGCGGGTTAAACATGTTTATGAGATCTCAACCCCCCTATACCTCTAGCCAATGTAGAAAAGTAAGCATAACAATACGCACATTAAAAGTCAGTTAAAGAGAAGTCCGAGTCCGATGTCAGAAGATGTAACAAAAGAAAATAAACAAAATGACAATAATACATTAATAACAACAGACTACTAGCAGTTAACTGACATGCTAGCTCCAGACCTCAATTAAACTTATTGAAAGATTATGTCTTCATCATATGAATATCAGGCACAATCCCTCCCGTTAGGGGTTTAGTATCATACCATCATAAAATATATGAGAAGAGCATAACCCGTGTCATGCCAACAACTGGTTTTAAATAAATGTGTTTAGTTCCGATGCAAAGACCCTATAAGTGAATCAATATTAAAGCCAAAATATGCAATCTTTAATGACCTGACAGCAGTATCGTAACTATATCCCTTCTTAATAAGTCTATTTAAAGGTTTTGTTAGCTTCTGAGGTGAATACTGACATTTTAGTGCTTTATAAAGAATATTACCATAAAGATTGGATGTGAAATACCTGAACATATAAGAAGTCTGCATGTTGAGCTATATTTACGAATGATGTCCTTGTACCGATGATAAAATTTAGTAAATGTTTTGACTAGTTTGTGATATCGAAAACCCTGGTGTAATAATTTTTCTGTAATACATAAATTTCTTTCGTTAAAATCTGAAACGTTACATACACGAGCGAATCGTACAAGTTGAGATATATAAACACTGTAAGTTGGTGACAAGGAACGTCACCATCTAAAATGGATAATTAACGATAGGAAATGAAAAATCATCTCTTTATCATAAATTTTGTATTAAGCTTTCCGTTAATGATATAGATATCAAGATCGAGGAAAGGGCAGTGATCATTGTTAGTATTAGCTTTATTTAAAGTAAGTTCAACAGGATAAATTTCTTTAGTATACATAGATGTCTATTGAGGTCAACATACAGTCTTTAAGAATAGACAGATGTCTGTTTAGGGCAACATACAGTCTTTAAGAATAGACAGATGTCTATTGAGGTCAACATACAGTCTTTAAGAATAGACAGATGTCTATTGAGGTCAACATACAGTCTTTAAGAATAGACAGATGTCTGTTTAGGGCAACATACAGTCTTTAAGAATAGACAGATGTCTATTGAGGTCAACATACAGTCTTTAAGAATAGACAGATGTCTATTGAGGTCAACATACAATCTTTAAGAATAGACAGATGTCTGTTAAGGGCAACATACAGTCTTTAAGAATAGACAGATGTCTATTGAGGTCAACATACAGTCTTTAAGAATAGACAGATGTCTATTGAGGGCAATATACAGTCTTTAAGAATAGACAGATGTCTGTTGAGGGCAACATACAGTCTTTAAGAATAGACAGATGTCTATTGAGGTCAACATACAATCTTTAAGAATAGACAGATGTCTATTGAGGTCAACATACAGTCTTTAAGAATAGACAGATGTCTGTTGAGGCAACATACAGTCTTTAAGAATAGACAGATGTCTATTCAGTCTGTAAATTTAATGTATTAAACATTCACTTTGAAAAAGACATCATTTACGTAATTGTTATTTGTATCCGAGGAAAACATCATTAAGTAAATCACACAACTAACAAATGTGCACAGTACAGCCACTAACACAATGACTATCCAGTCAAACTAAGAAATGAGAGATGGATGTTGGTTTGGAAAGCAAGGTTAAGATATAACTTTTCTTTTGCTTTTTTTCAGTGTAACCAGGATTATTTTAGAGGAAAGTTTGACATAGGAATGTGTCTACATGCTTGTGGAGTGGCTACTGATATGGTCTTAAAACAGTGTTTACAAAACAATGCTTCATTTGTTATCTGCCCTTGTTGCTATGGTGGCATACAAAACACTCATCTAATGACTTATCCAACAAGCAGATATTACAAGGATTCTGGGATAGTGTATAAGGTAAAATATTGGCTTAATAGAATCTTCAGTATGACCTGTTACCATGACAGTACTAATCTTGTTTAGAACTTGAAAACTGCACAGCTTTTGGTCTCATTTGCTTTGCACGCTCACCTAAAAACACATTCATATAATTGTAAGTTAGAATTTCAATATCCTGACAACCTGACATATACTTTAAGTTTCTTTATATGCAATGAAGACTGCATATTCTCTCAGAAAATAGAAATAAACATGTCTGCTTGTTTATATTGCATAAAAGTTCATATTTATTTAATGGCAAATGGAATAATTCGAATGGCTTTCTAAACTTTTATATTCCATGACTTACATTGGGTTAAAACACAACTATAGCTAGAATCTTTGCAATGTTATGAATAGAACTTATTTATTGCTATTAATTGATGAGCAAGATTTCAAATTATCCGTTTTAAAGATCATTACTGTGAATTAATTTATATTTTGGGGTTTCAATTTTCATGGATTGAGAAAAAGGGTAAATTCAGTGATACTTGGTTTCATGGTTTTCACAAAACTATGGAAATTTTGTTTATCACTTTAAAAACTTGTGGTTATCCTATATCCACTAAATTAGCACCACACGAATAATAACATATACACAGTATTTAAATGATTTATCATATTGGTTAATAATTATTATTTATTACAGGATTTTTTAACCTTAGGACATGCAGCAGATCAGACAGAATTTAATTTGGTTTTAGAAGAACAAGGTATGCACTCAGTTAAAAATCACATAAATGAATGCACACACAAATTTCAGAATTTACAATACCTGCTTGTTCTGCCAAAAGAATCTGTTTTCAACAGCAGTCATCTTTATAGAAAGCTGTAGAAAATTGAAATTGAAATTACTAATATGGATATGAACTAGGTTGATGCATATTTTGCCGTAATTAGAAAGATTAAAGTTGAACTTGGATGAATATGAAAAGGATCCAGAATATTTTAGGACTGGGACATACTTATTTTCATTAATTCATTTTTAAATGGTACTGATTAAATGTTAAACTTGGAGTCTAGATAAACATGTAATGGGGCAGCCATCTACATGTATGTAATAGTTCCTATTGTGTCCCCTGACAGCAAAGCTGTGCCAACACATATAGGAATCACTACTGTCATTTTGCATCTTTATAAAAATAAGGAGATGTGGTATGATTGCCAATGAGACAACTATCCACCAAAGTTCAATTTAAAGAAATAGAACAATTGTAATGATAAAAAATAACAGTAGACAGCTCTCTCACAAGCAAAAAACCCATAACTGTAAAATATAAGGGGATCTCACTTAATTAGGAACTCCTTGAAAATGGCTGGATAGAATTCAAGTAAACTTGCACAGATTCTTCTACAGGAATTTGTTTAGGTGCTATTTAAATTTTGATCTGAATGAATTTTACCAAAACATGGTGCTTCCAACATTTTAACTATATAATTTGGAGATGGAAAAAAGACACATAGGACCAGGAAGACTTACAAATTTAGAAAACAAAAATCAGTTTCAAATGTTTTTTAAATTTGCAAATATGACAACAAAACTGTGATTTCTCATTTTTATCTTGGAAATACAATAGGATAAAGTCATATTTATTGCTAGTTGCTATTCCTCTTACAGTTTAAGAACCCAGATCCTTGAAACTTCACAGAAATGTTGCACACATATTGAAGATGTGCACCAACTATTAAGGATTCACCCCACCACCATTGTCCCATGATTGGTGAACGAAGTCATATTTCAACAAAATTTACAAAAGACAGTACCAATTTTGTACAAATAACTCCTAAAGTTTTCAACTCAGATCCTTGAAACTTCACAGAAAGGTTGCACACATACTGCAGTTGTGCACCTTTTCTCATAAAATTGTTTGAGGAATTTTTGTCCACTTTTCCAGACTTTGGGACTTATTGTAATACTTCTCTCATCAAAACGGGTGTACTAAAATTTGATTTAACTATGAAAATGAGACTACAAAAATGCATTCATTTCATATAGTTTGTGTATTGTCTATACCCAGTATATTTAGTATATGTATTTTAGGGATTGGAAAATAGGGAGCACTACAGTTGGTGATTTTACAATAGATAAAATCACACTATAAAAAACTCATCAAAGATACCAGGCTTATAATCTTGTACGCCAGATATGCACCTCGTCTACAAAAATTGTGTATAGTTTGAATATGTTGTGTATTTGTGTTACAGATAAAAATTGTGTATTGTTGATATGCTACCTGTTTATGTTACAGGTAAATATTGTGTATTGTTGATATGCTACCTGTTTATGTTACAGGTAAATATTGTGTATTGTTGATATGCTACCTGTTTATGTTACAGGTAAATATTGTTGATATGCTACCTGTTTATGTTACAGGTAAATATTGTTGATATGCTACCTGTTTATGTTACAGGTAAATATTGTGTATTGTTGATATGCTACCTATTTATGTTACAGGTAAATATTGTGCCAACCTTGTGGACACAGACAGAGCAGCATTAGCTAAAGAACATGGGTACAAAGTGACGCTGTGTTCTCTCAATCCATTAACATGTACACCTAAAAACAATTTGTTAATTGGTATAGCACCTGAACAGAAAAGTGAACCATCCTGACAATAAGTTCAATAAATATTTTATGTATCACTTTCTTGTCATTTATATGTAGACATTTTTACAGACACTACTAAACAGAATGACTACATATTTGTCCAGCAGCTTAATAGTGAAAAGTTGTAAAGTGTGAGCACTTTTTGGTGATGTCAGATACATCCTTTTTGTTTGCCTGTACTTTGAATTTTTCAATATGTAGAATGAATCATAATTCTCAAAAACCTTAATTAACAGAATTACTTCATATTATGTCAGCAGGTTAACAATAATGAGTTATAACATGTGTCTACTGTTCAGAGATTTGAGACACATATTTCCTGTTTTTTGATACTTTAAATTATGAGTAAGGGTATGCTTAGCTCAACAACGTGTGCATTCTTGTTTTTGTGGCCATATTGTGCTATGAGTATGTTTTGTGATTCGTTGTTCATCCATGAATAGTTATCCTAGTTGACATGGTTGCAGCCAGCCTGAACCTATTGTCCAAATTGACTGATCTGTAAAACATGTCTTCTTTTAGTATAACAAGAGTGCACAAGCTAAAATGTCTTGCCTGCTTTATTGATCATGATTGATTTTATGATGAAAGTCTTTTAGATAAATGTTTGACTACAAATATCATATAAACTTATCATTATCAAGGATCCATGTAAGTCAGGTCAAGGTCAAATGAACCCTGCCACACCATCATATACACCTTACAATAATTCCATACACCAAAAATAGGCAACCTTTTGCTCATAGAAACAGACCTAACCTTGAAAAAGTAATATTGACCAATGAACAATGAAAATGAGGCCAAGGTCAGATGATACCTACCAGAAAGACATGTTCAACTTACAATCATTCCATACACCAAATTTAGTTGGCTTATTGCTTATAGTATCTGAGAAAAAGACATAAGCAGGAAAACTTAACATTGACCAAAGAACCATGAAAATGAGGTCATGGCCAGATGAACCCTGCCAGACAGATATGTAAATCTTGCAATCATTCCATAAACAAAATTCAGTTAACCTATTGCATATAGTACAGTATCTGGGATAAGGACCAAACTTCAGAAACTTAAAACATTTATCAATGAAACATGAAAATAAATCCAGTTCAAATGAAAACCTGCCAGACGGACATGTACACCTTACAAGCATTCCATACATCAAATATTGTTGACTTCTAGCTTATAGTATCTGAACTAGAGGCTCCAAGGACCCTGTGTCGCTCACCTGATATTTTTATTTACAATTGATGCATGATAAATGCAACTGTTGTACTGTCGTTTAGTTTCAGAGATATAAGACTAAAAAGTGCGTTTGAAACCTATGTTTTATTTCAGCCATGTGTGCCATGTTGGCAGGCAGGGTCATCATACACAGTGGTCCCTGGATATCCTAGTGGTGATTTAAACCAAGTTTGGTTTAATTTGACAGTAGTTTCAGGGAGAATTTTGTAAAATTTATCTAACGAGAAATGTGAAGTGATGAGAAAGTTTGTTGTGAAGTTTTGTTGTTGCGCAACCCCCTGAAAAAAACAAAAGGTAATAAAAATTATCATTTAAGGGCAATCTTTCCTATTAATGATTTCTGCAAAATTCAGTTGATTGTGCAAGGGTTGTATAGCCAGCTGAGGTCGTTAAAACTCGCATTTGTTGTTGCAAAATTCAAGTGGTTTTGAATTGCTTTGTTGATCTTTTTGTATTCAACTTTTAAACAACAAAGTACAACACATATGATGACTGATACTCATGACACTGAAAATATGGTCTTCATTCTTGTGAAGAAAATGGTAAGGTTTGAAATTTTTCTTAAATATTAATTCAATACCAATACTTTAATTTGTATTGGATTTATCCCATGAAATGAGAACAAGGGACACAATTAAATTCAATTTTTTCCTAAACTTCTGATAAAATATAAAATGAAGAACTATATTTTTTAATGAGAATTTTTTTTTAATAGTTAATTGATAATTTGAACAATATTAATTAAGTTTTAGATCTTGCATGGTTGATTAATTTTCTCTCAAAATTTCTGATATTCTACTAAAGTTTTAAATATAATATGAGGCAGGCATTACCTGTGAAAGGGGATGAAGTCTGTATAAATTAGTGTAGGAATTCAAGCATCATTTGCACTTCGGAATCTGCAGAAAATGAATCCAAAGTACTGAAACATATCTGACATTCGACCTATTGTTCGGGGTTATAGTTGTGACATCATTTTCAATGTAAAGAAAGAAACACCATCATCAGGTATTAATGTGGTTTTTTTTCATGATATAGAATTATCAATTATTTTATTGCCAGTTCATTAGTAGATTGTTTTCTATATTGGTTTTCTACTGCAGTTTCAGAAAAGAAGATTACAAAAGGAAAACATTTTGTAAAATTACCAAAATTTACCAAATTAATGAAAATTGTTAAAATTGACTAAAGGGCAATAACTCCTTAAGGGTCAACTGACCATTTTGGTCATGTTTGACTTATTTGAAGATCTTACTTTGCTGAACATTATTGCTGTTTACAGTTTATCTCTATCTGTAATAATTTTCAAGATAATAACCAAAACGGCAAAATTTCCTTAAAATTACCAATTCAGGGCAGCAACCCAACAACCAGTTGTCCAATTCATCTGAAAATTTGAGGGCAGATAGATATTTACTTGATAAACAAGTTAATCCCTGTAAGATTTGCTTTAAATGCTTTGGTTTCAGAGTTACAAGCCAAAATCTACATTTTACCCCTATGTTCTATTTTTAGCCATGGCAGCCATCTTGGTTGGTTGGCTGGGTCACCGCACACATTTTTTAAACTAAATACCCTAATAATGATTGTGGCTAAGTTTGGTTGAATTTGGTCCAGTAGTTTCAGATGAGAAGATTTTGTAAAAGATTACAAAAATTTACAAAAAATTGGTAAAAAATTACTTTAAAGGGCAATAACTCCTTAAGGGGTCAACTGACCATTTTGATCATGTTGACTTATTTGAAGATCTTACTTTGCTGAACATTATTGCTGTTTACAGTTTATCTCTATCTGTAATAATTTTCAAGATAATAACCAAAACGGCAAAATTTCCTTAAAATTACCAATTCAGGGCAGCAACCCAACAACCAGTTGTCCAATTCATCTGAAAATTTGAGGGCAGATAGATATTTATTTGATAAACAAGTTAATCCCTGTCAGATTTGCTTTAAATGCTTTGGTTTCAGAGTTACAAGCCAAAATCTACATTTTACCCTATGTTCTATTTTTAGCCATGGCAGCCATCTTGGTTGGTTGGCTGGGTCACCGCACACATTTTTAAACTAAATACCCTAATAATGATTGTGGCTAAGTTTGGTTGAATTTGGTCCAGTAGTTTCAGATGAGAAGATTTTTGTAAAGATTACAAAATTTACAAAAATTGGTAAAAATTACTTTAAAGGGCAATAACTCCTTAAGGGGTCAACTGACCATTTTGATCATGTTGACTTATTTGAAGATCTTACTTTGCTGAACATTATTGCTGTTTACAGTTTATCTCTATCTGTAATAATTTTCAAGATAATAACCAAAACGGCAAAATTTCCTTAAAATTACCAATTCAGGGCAGCAACCCAACAACCAGTTGTCCAATTCATCTGAAAATTTGAGGGCAGATAGATATTTATTTGATAAACAAGTTAATCCCTGTCAGATTTGCTTTAAATGCTTTGGTTTCAGAGTTACAAGCCAAAATCTACATTTTTCCCCTATGTTCTATTTTTAGCCATGGCAGCCATCTTGGTTGGTTGGTTGGGTCACTGCACACATTTTTTAAACTAAATACCCTAATAATGATTGTGGCTAAGTTTGGTTGAATTTAGTTCTGTAGTTTCAGAGGAGAAGATTTTTGTAAAAGATTACAAAAATTTACAAAAAATTGGTAAAAAAATACTTTAAAGGGCAATAACTCCTTAAGGGGTCAACTGACCATTTTGATCATGTTGACTTATTTGTAGATCTTACTTTGCTGAACATTATTGCTGTTTACAGTTTATCTCTATCTATAATAATTTTCAAGATAATAACCGAAAACGGAAAAAAATCCTTAAAATTACTAATTCAGGGGCAGCAACCCAACAACCCATTGTCCGATTCATCTGAAAATTTCAGGGCAGATAGATCTTGACTTGATCAACAATTTTACCCATGTCAGATTTGCTCTAAATGCTTTGGTTTCAGAGTTATTAGCCAAAATATACATTTTACCCCTATGTTCTATTTTTAGCCATGGTGGCCATCTTGGTTGGTTTGGCAGGTCACCAGACACAATTTTTAAACTAGATACCCTAATGATGATTGTGGCCAAGTTTGGTTAAATTTGGCCCAGTAGTTTCAGAGGAGAAGATTTTGTAAAGTTAACGACGACGGACGACGACGGACGCCAAGTGATGAGAAAAGCTCACTTGGCCCTTTGGGCCAGGTGAGCTAAAAACAGACCAAAACACAAAACCCTAACAATGAACCATGAAAATGAGGTCAAGGTCAGATGAAACCTGACAGTCTGACATGAACACCTTACAATCATTCCACACACCAAATATAGTTGACCTACTGCTTATAGTATCTGAGAAACAGACCTAATCAAGTAACTTTAACCTAGATCACTGATCCATGAAATGAGGTCATGGTCAGGTGAACCCTATCTGATGGACATGTAGACCTTGCAAGGATTCCATAGACCCAATATTATTATTCTATTACTCATAATAATTGAGAAATTCATATGACAATAAAATGCTTCGCTGAGCGCAGCCAGATACGACCACAGAGGTCTACCCCTGAACAGTTGGGGCAAGTTTGGACACAATATTCAAGCTTGATACTGTCTGAATTTGGATTGTGATCAAATTTTTGACATAATATAGGTTTCTGACACAAAATAAATGCGGTCAAAGATCATAAAAATTTGAAATGGGACATTTATTGACCTAGAATGGTCAGATATCCAAAATCTAACTACATGGTTAGATTCAGCATATAAAAAAAAACACCAAAAATTTAATTTTAGTTGAAATCAAACAAAGTTTAATTGTAGACCCTTCAAACCTTAATATGGACTAATTTGAAAACAGGGCCCAAAATAAAAAATCTAAATGCACAATAAGATTCAGCATATCATACAGCCGCAATAATTCAGTTTTTGATGAAATCAAACAAAGTTTAATTTTGGACCCTTTTGACCTCAATGTAGACCAATTTAAAATGGGCCCAATATCCAAAAAAGTAATAGAAGGTTAGAACCCCCAAAAATTAAAGACTTTAAATTAATCCCATTGAAATTGGTTAAAAGATTTGTATTTATTTTCAATTGAAGATTTCTTGCTATTGTGCAATACTGTGCTATTGCGCAATTAAAGATTTCTTGCTATTGCACAATACTGTGCAATCATTTGAAATTTCAAAAATTTTGAATAAAAAAAAATATGAACCCCCCAAAAAAATTCGAAAAAAATCCCCAAACTTTTGAACCCCTCCCTTGGAGTAATTACCCCCAAATTAATCACAGCCTTCCCTTTGTGGTATGGAACCTTGTAGTATAATTTTAGAGAGATCAATACACTTAAACACAAGTTACTGTCTGGAATCTAGAAAAATGCTTGTTTTTGGCCCCTTTTTTGCCCTAATTCCTGAACCATTGGGGGCAATTACCCCCAAACTCAATCCCAGCCTTCCCTTTGTGATATGGAACCTTGTGGTACAATTTCTGAGAGATCTATACACTAACAAACAAGTTATTGTCCGGAAACTACAAAAATGCTTGTTTTGGCCCCTTTTTGGCCCCTAATTCCTAAACTGTTGGTACCATAACCCTCAAAATCAATCCCAACCTTCCTTTTGTGGTATTGAACCTTCTGGTAAAATTTCTTAGAGATCCATTCACTTAAACTAAAGTTATTATCCGGAAACCAAATGTGTCTTCGGACAACGACACAATAGCATTATACGACGCAAACATTTTTTTGCGCTCATATAAAAACCTATACAGCTTTTGGTCATAGGACAGACAGAAACTTATAAAATAATGCATTTAAATACAAAGTATGAAGCATCCAGGTCTTCTACCTTTTGAAATATAAAACTTTATTCAAATAATTTCTCAAGTTGCCTGATTGTAATCTTGATGTCTTGCATACTGTGACTTTCGTCGTAAGTGAGACAAAACCTATTTTCAATCAGACCTTTACTTGTGTACATTGTTGTATTATAATATATGACTGTTTCTCTAATATCCAAGGATTTGTACTTGTTATATCCAAATGCTTTGAGAAATGTGACTGATCTTCCATGTAGTTTAGAGAGATAAAAGAGAAACTGAAGAAGGCCTGTAGTAGAAGCAATTGAAAAACAGCTTTTATTGTACAATAATGTAATGTTTGTTCCCTACACAAGTAAAACTTGTCTAATATTCTTTCAAAGAGAAACAAATATCTTATTTTATAAATGAAGATTTCCTTTGAGTTAGATTATTAGGAACAATTTTCAACATGACAACATCCCATGTTGGAGGGTACAAATTTTTTTTAAGTTTCAAGGAGCAATGCAAATTTATTGGCAGTACACAATATGGTTTTGATCTTATATTATAAGATAGGCAGACCAAAAATACAGCACTGAAAAATTTAAGCAACAATAATCAATCAAATAAAAAAAAAAATGCAATAAAAAACCCATTTCATTTTATCAACTTGGAATATGACCGTGACCTTAGGTTATGGTCAGGACAATTATGTACAAAAGCCTCATGTATCTATCTGAATTTCAAGTATAGTAACATCTTAAAAGCTGGTTTATTATTTATTTATTTTACATTCTTTACAATTATACTATGAACATTTTGTCAAAAATAAATTAGGATAAAATCTAAGTCCTTCTACACTTTCATCTCGACAAACTCCACCAACTTTTTCTGTCAACAGTAATCTGAAAAATATCACAGAAATAATAGGTTTAACTTGTCTGGAAATATCTACCTTTCACAGACAAAAATAAATTGACAACTTATTGTTTTCAATATTTCTGAACAATTACAAACCATGCAGTAGCCTAATGGATACCGTAGCTAAGGTTGTGACATACACCTTTTATCATTATTCCTATGTTGTCAGTTAAAGCCTAAAAAAAGAAAAGTTGATATTCACCTTAAACTTGATCATGTTCAAATTTGTTTTTGCAATAACCTGACTAATCCTTGGAAGTTTGATATGGTTTTCCAATTTTTTTTTTGTGAAATTCTTATTGGAAAAAAAAACCCAACATCAGCATTTTTTAAATATATTGTTACTCTTATTCGTTATTCCGTAACAAACCATATACAGATTTTTTTTATAAATGCCTTCACATATTGAGCTGATTTTAGTATGTGAGTCTACTATGATGAGTTAGATGAAATTTACATTTGGTTCAGCGCTGCTGATTTTTGCTTAAATAACTGGCTTTGGACTTTGAAAATTTCATGAAAATAACAGTTATACAGACTTTTATTCTAAACACCTTCACATATTGAGCTGATTTTTAGTATGTGAGTCTACTATGATGAGTTACAGATTTAGTTTATGTTTGGTTTCGCTCCATTGATTTTGCCAAAATTACAGGCTTTTGACTTTGAAAATTTTGTGAAAATAAGTTATAAGGACTTTCATTCTCAAATTTCCACTCCTAAAAATGGCTTCAAGCATTTTAGCGAGGGGGGCCATTCGTGTGGGTCCGACATCTAGTTTGCATGCATCATTTACAAAAAATTAAATTAATAAAAAATTATTGTATGTTATTGATTTGAAATAATAAATACAAATAATAATTTGTTAATACACTAATGTTACAACTACTTTCTTCAACTTTCATAAATAACATTATTTTGGTGGGTTGTTGGGAACATTGGGAACTGGGCACTTACATTTCAGCTACAGGTTTATCTTTATATGAGGTAAAATTTACACAAAAACTGACCTTTCCTTTGCCAATATCACAGATATTCCAGCATTTTGAGATAATTCTTCTGAAGTCATTGACTGGTTTTCTTCCACCTAAAAATATAAAGCAAACAAATCTACAGTTAATCCTTTTGTGAAACACATATGTTCATCGAAACTTCAATTTCTGTTAAAATAAATTCTACCACTACAAAATAGAAAGTCAATTTTCAGTCCCCAGAATAATACAAAAGTAGTAAACATAGAATAAATTGTAATTAAATAATCTGAAAGAAATGATCCAACTTACAAGCATATTACCAGTATAATTTTTGAATACCTGCTAAGAATTGGTATATTTCAATAGCTAACTTTGTCAATTTGCTAGCTGTAAAGAAATGTAAAATTTCTAGTCTATTTTGGAATAAACGAAAGAGTTTTGCTTATTGTTGAAGGCCATACCATGACTAATAGCTGCTTAACTCCATGTCATTTGGACTCTGATAGATAGTTGTCTCATTGGCAATTCTACCACACATCCTTATTTTATATTGTGACCAAAGGGAGCTAATTCACAATTTTAAACTACATCCCATACTGATCCAATTTTCATTTTATAACAAAAATAAATATCCTCACAGAATAAAATAACCTTTTTAAAAAAAGAGACTCCATGATTTTTGCAAGCTAACTAAACTAAGATTGTGTTATTATTTAGTTCATATGCCAACAGTTTATTCCTTACTTACAGTTTTTGTTGTATCTTTAATGATTTGTTCTTCATCATGGGATTGCAGTTGTAACACCATTACTCCACTGTCAAATGTCTTTAATCTGTTTCAATGTTAGAAAAAAAATTATTCAGCCATGCTCAAGTAAAAAAGAAAGTTTTTTTGTTGAGTGAATTGATTATTTTGTCAATGGTGGGGCATTACAGAAATATTCCACTGGAATAATCTACACAGATATGTCAGTGGTGGAGGCCAGAAGAAAGTGCCTTCAAATACAATCAAACAGTTACTCTCATAGAAGTTGAGGAAATCCATCAAAATTTAATCTATGATTTCTCCGAACATGTCTTGAAGCTTAGTACATTAGTTATTCTCTATTTTATAAAGTTGGAAGTAATAAGCTATTAGTTGACCATTCATTAGTTGTATATTAAATGAATACTATGGGTACTAATTTTCATGGATTGAGAAAAAATTGTAGTTTTGTGGATATTTGATTTCATTGTTTTGCCCATGTCTAGGATCGAGCATATAGAAAATTTGTACTTCGTTGAATATTTAAATTTGTGGTTCACGAAATCCACAAAAATTGGTATCCTACGAATAATAATGAATCTACAGTACTTTATATAATCAATGCGTTGAAACCATTTTAACACATATACTTAGGTGTATTTCTTTAATCAATGACACAGAGACATGCTATTTTGACACAGGGTTTATAAAACATCAATTTTATATGATTTTAAAACCTTTACACAAATAACATTGTTGAGATATAATAAAATGTGGACATAATGTAATTATCTGAAAAAATGACTAACCTTACAGGTAACCTTAAGATCTCCAGCATTTCACAGGCATTTATTAAATCTTCTGGTGATAACAACTAAAATAACATAAGTAGACAATTAAACATTATATAACAAGATGTAGTGAGAGCTACTGTTCACAAATTTATACCCACACTCATGCTTTTGAGTGAAAGGAAATATATATGGAAGATTCTTTTTGTGTGGGTATCAATTTTGTAAATTCAGGAAGAAATTGAATATTCATGGATTTTAAAAATTGTCCTTACAAATCAAGAGTAAATTTGTTTTTGTTGAACATTTCAATTCATGGTTCATCTATACTCACAAAATACATGAAAATGAGTAACCAACGAGTAATAATGATGATCCACAGTATACACACAATATAGAAGCAATCAACAATAAAATGCTCCGCAGGACACAGCTTGATACGACCGCAGAGGTCGAACCCTGAACAGTTGGGGCAAGTATGGACACAACATTCAAGCTTGATACCAGCTCTGAATTTGGATTGTGATTAAATATTTGACACAGCATAGGTTTCTGACACAGAATGAATGTGGTCTAAGAACTTAAAAATTTTAAATTGGACATTCACCTATTATGGTCCAATATCCAAAATCTAAATACATGGTTAGATTCAGCATATCAAAGAACCCCAAGAGTTCAATTTTTGATGAAATCAAACAAAGTTTAATTTTGGACCCTTTTGACCTCAATGTGGACAAAGTTGATAATGGGGCCCAAAAAATCAAAAATCTAAATACATGGTTAGATTCAGCATATCAAAGAACCCCATATATTCAATATTTGTTGAAATCAAACAAAGTTTAATTTTGGACCCCGATTTGGACCAACTTGAAAACTGGGCCCATAATCAAAAATCTAAATACATGTTTAGATTCAGCATATCAAAGAACCCTAAGAATTCAATTTTGTTAAATCAAACTAAGTCTAATTTTGGACCCTTTGGACCTTAATGTAGACCAATTTTGAAAAAGGGACCAAAATTAAGAATCTAAATACACGGTTAGATTCGCATATCAAAGAACCCCAATAATTCAATTTTTGATGAAATCAAACAAAGTTTAATTTTGGACCCTTTGGACCTCAATGTGGACCAATTTAAAACGGGGCCCAAAATCCAAAACTTAATACATGGTTAGATTCAGCATATTAAAGAACCCCAGAATTCAAGAATAAAACCCCATTGAAATTGGTCAAGAAATAAGCAAATTATACAAAGTATCTTCTTTTGCACAATACTGTGCAATTGAATATTTCTTGCAATTGCGCAATACTGTGCAATTGAATATTTCTTGCTATTGCACAATACTGTACAATTGACAATTTCTTGCTATTGCGCAATATTGTGCTATTGGATATTTCTTGCTATTGCGCAATACTGTGCAATTGAAGATTTCTTGAAATGCGCAATACTGTGCAATTGAAAATTTCTTGCTATTGCACAATACTTATTATATAATAATTTACACATCCTGTTTGGTGTGTATCTCCTGCCATATCAATATTATTTGCTTTTAAATATAAATCAGAAATAACCAACTTAAAATGGAAAATTTTAAAGAAAAAAAAGGAAAAAGGAAAAATAAATTGCTCACGAGCGCAGCTGGATACGACCGCAGAGGTCCAACCCTGAACAGTTGGGGCAAAATGGACAAAATATTCGCGCTTGATATAGGTCTGAATTTGGATTGTAATTCAATATTTGACACACAATAGGTTTCTGACACAGAATAACTGTAGTCAAAGAACTTAGAATTGGTTATATGATTTGAATTTATATTCAATTTTTGCTTTTGTGCTTTTACCTCCCCAATTTTTTAACCTCCTCCCCTCTTTTCCAAAAAAATTCTTTCCTCAAGACATGGTCACAATCTCAATTCAAATTTCCAATGGAGTTTGCAACCATAATAACCAATTTAAATATATCATTAAAGTCTTAAAATAGAAAAATGACATACATAATCATAGCTAAAATTAATTTACCTTAATCAGCATTTTTAAAATTATTAAATTTATTAATAATAAAGTTTTTGGCAAATTTCAATATACATAATTTAAAAGCAGTTTAGGTAAGATAAACAAAAAGCTTCATCAGCAACATTTTATATTGGCAAATTTCCAATGAAGTTCATTAAACTAAAGTTATTGGCAAATTTCCAATGGAATTTATTAATAATAAAGTTTTTGGCAAATTTCCAATATACATAATTTAAAAGCAGTTTAGGTGAGATAAACAAAAAAGCTTCATCAGCAACATTTTATATTGGCAAATTTCAATGAAGTTCATTAAACTAAAGTTATTGGCAAATTTCAATGGAATTTATTAATAATAAAGTTTTGGCAATTTAATATACATAATTTAAAAGCACTTTAGGTGAGATATTCAAATGAGTTTCAATTACCAACCTTACACTGCCTTTTAAATTATGTTTTGTACTTAAGTAATTGTCCATTAACCTGGAAACCCTTTTCCCCCCTTTTTTGCACCTTATTCCTTAACGGTTTGAGCCATAACTCCCAAAGACAATTCTTACCATCCCTTTGTGGTATTCCAATATCCAAAATCTAAATACATGATTAGATTCAGCATATCAAAGAACCCCAAGAATTCAATTTTTGATGAAATCAAATAAAGTTCAATTTTGGACCCTTTAAACCTCAATGTGGACCAATTTGATAACTGGGCCCAAATATCAAAAATCTAAATACATGGTTAGATTCAGCATATCGAAGAACCCCATATATTCAATTTTTGTTGAAATCAAACAAAAGTTTAATTTTGGACCCCAATTTGGACCAACTCGAAAACTGGGCCCATAATAAAAAACTAAGTACATGTTTAGATTCAGCATATCAAAGAACCCCAAGAATTCAATTTTGTTAAAATCAAACTAAAGTTTAATTTTGGACCCTTTGGACCTTAATGTAGACCAATTTGAAAACGGGACCAAAAATTAAGAATCTAAATACACGGTTAGATTCGCATATCAAAGAACCCCAATAGTTCAATTTTGATGAAATCAAACAAAGTTTAATTTTGGACCCTTTTGGCCCTAATTCCTAAACTGTTGGGACCAAAACTCCCAAAATCAATCCCAACCTTCCATTTGTGGTCATAAACCTTGTGTTTAAATTTCATAGATTTCTATTTACTTATACTAAAGTTATTGTGCAAAACCAAGAAAATGCTTATTTGGGCCTTTTTAGCCCCTAATTCCTAAACTGTTGGGACCAAACTCCCAAAATCAATCCCAACCTTCCTTTTGTGGTCATTAACCTTGTGTTAAAATTTCATAGATTTCTATTTACTAATACTAGAGTTATTGTGCGAAAAACCAAGAAAATGCTTATTGGGCCCTTTTGGCCCCTAATTCTTAAACTGTTGGGACCAAAACTCCCAAAATCAATCCCAACCTTCCTTTTGTGGTCATAAACCTTGTGTTTAAATTTCATAGATTTCAATTAACTTATACTAAAGTTATAGTGCAAAACCAAATGTCTTCGGACGACGACGACAACGACGCCAACGTCATACCAATAAACGACCGCAAAAATTTTGCGGTCGATAAAAGGAAAACCCCCAATTTTTTAACCTCTTATGATTCATCACCCCAAACTCAATCCCAGCCTTCCTTTATGGTACCTTGCAGTACAATTTCAGAGAGATCCATACACTTGAACACAAGTTATTGTCTGGAAACTAGAAAATGCTTATTTTTGGCCCCTTTTGGCCCCTAATTCCTAAACGTTTCAGACAATTACCACCAAACTCAATTCCAGCTTTCCTTTGTGATATGGAACCTTGTAGTACAATTTCAGAAAGATCCATACACTTACACACAAGTTATTGTCCTGAAACTAGAAAATGCTTATTTTTGCCCTTTTTGGCCCCTAATTCCTAAAATTTTGAGGCAATTACCCCAAAATCAATCCCAGCCTTCCTTTGTGATATGGAACCTTGTGGTACAATGTCAGAGAGATCCATACACTTACACACAAGTTATTCTCTGGAAGTTACAAAATGCTTATTTTGGCTCCTTTTGGCCCGTAATTCCTTAACTGTTGGTACCATAACCCCAAAAATCGATCCCAACCTTCCTTTTGTGGTATTGAACCTTATGGTAAAATTTCATAGAGATCCATTCACTTAAACTAAAGTTATAGTGCGAAAACCAATGTGTCTTCGGACGACGACGACGACGACGCCTAACGTCATATTAATATACGACCGCAAACATTTTGCGGTCGTATAAAACTAGATATTAAGCACATGGTCCAGCTTACAAATATCTAACTTAGTATCAAATATTAATCAGCTATGCTTCGTAGTTGATGGGGAAAGGTATAAAATTTCCTTATACATGTATATGCATCAATGAAAAGAGCATACATGTATATGCATTTATCAAAATTAAAGAGGTGGTAATCAAAGGGACATTCAAAACTTATAAGTGGAAGAGAAACTGACAATGCCATCGCAAAAACACAAAGACAACGAAAGGACAAACAAGTCCACCAAACACAACAAAAAACCCTAAAAACTGAGCAACATGAACCCCAACAAAAGATGGGAGGATTTCAATTATTAAAACTATTTTGTATCTACCTCCATGCCTCTTGCTCTGTTTACTCTACAATATACATCTGTCAGAGTCATTATACCTCCTGATTCCTGTACAAATAAAAATAATCTTGATGAAGATATTTAATAACTGATTCATATGAAGATTTTCCAGATTACTAAATATACAAACTCAAAGCCTTGCAGGTCCAACTCAAATATATATGTAAGACAAAATTCAAAAATATAAATACTTATATCCTACAAACTCTTTTTGACCTCTGAAATATGATATTTGTTAGGTTTATACTTTTGATTTTTGAATTGAAGGACCAATAAACCTTCTCCTTTTGCTATTTGAAAAAGAATGTTTCCTTTTGAATATTTGTGAATTACATAATATGCTTTACTGGAGGTCTTTCACAGATTTTTAGCCA
The DNA here is from genome assembly GCA_017311375.1 of Mytilus coruscus. Classification (NCBI taxonomy): domain Eukaryota; kingdom Metazoa; phylum Mollusca; class Bivalvia; order Mytilida; family Mytilidae; genus Mytilus; species Mytilus coruscus. Next base: position 47,458,515 of record CM029597.1, read on the forward strand.
TGGGTAATATGGATATCAGTGTTGATATAACAGTTTATTGGTATCAAAAATGCAGAAACTCTGTCGTTATAATATTGGTTCCTTCTTGTAATAATTAAAGACATATATTTTAAAATAAAGTATTGACCTGGTCATTTATACTAACCTTCAATGGATTCATTAATGCTTTGGACAATTCCTTGGCTAGCTCTGTATTATATTTATCCCCTGTTCCATGGGTTTCCCTTGTAACAGGATTTGGTATTCCCATACTTAGCAGGTAGGATTTAAACTTCACAGTCTAAAGATAGAAATATGAGAGGCACCTAGGTCAAAATACTCATTGATAAACAAGTTGTAAATGATTTTTCATCCAGAAATTTATTGAACACTGGATAAAATATCCTTTTTTTATAATTATGATTGCCATATTTGAGTTGAGATCAGTAACCAATTATTTTAAAAGTTGACCATAGGTGTAACTGTTCCAAAAATTTGGTAGTAATAAGCCCTTTAAAAGACTTCATTGATTTTTTAAATATATTTTTTTCTTGTTTAAGAAGTGGCACAAAAGCCCCAAAATTACCAAAATTCTATAATGAGGGGGTAAACTTTCAATCTTTGTGAATAACCTTCAAGTCAATGTCCTAATATATGAAAGAGAAAATATTTTATGATAAAATCAGTATGATTTAGGGTCTTTTGGCAAAATGTTAATTTTTGTTTTCATTCTGTTTAAGAATTACAAATCAATAATGTAAAAGTACATGTACTTATAAACAAGGTTGCTACTTCATCCAGCAGATATTTCTGTTCAGACCCTTTTCTATTTAGCTGTTCAAAAGCATTTCGCTACCAACATTTTGGTCTTGTGCATTCCTAATTGAGTCTGTTTCAGAAACATATTCTGTATGCACCGAAATCAGTATCACTTATTTTAATACCACTGGATAGGTACCTTTACTGGTGGACTGATGGTCTAAAAGGGTTCCATATACAACCAGTAACCAGTGCTTCAATACTGGCATCAATAATATGATACATTGTGATTGTAAATTTGCAGTTTTAGAAATTATGTAAATGTAATTAAGGTTGCTACTCCCTCAGGAGAAGAAGAACTTTGTTAGTTTTTTTTTTACTTTTCTAATAGATTCTCTTTAGTTTTGATGCTTCCAGACAATTAAAGTTTGAGTATACCCAATGAAAGATATTCCAGAAACATGTTTCATGCACTCTCAAATTATTATAACATGTTTATTTTATTCTTCAAAGTTTCAGAAGAAAAAAAATAATCTAGGTCTTTATAATTTTATTGACTTTTATTTGATATTTGTCTTATGTTGTAAAAATTCCCTGTCACTGTAAAACATTTGAAAATAAAAGAAGAATGTGTCTGAGGACACGAATGCCCCCGCTCAAGCTTTGAAATTTTTCAATTTCAAAAGGGGCATAACTCTAGAAGGGTAAATGACTCACTGCCCAATTTCAAACTCTGTGTGCATGTTGTGGTTCTTAGCATTGTGTATGAGTTTCATAACATTTAGATGAGGAAAACTTAAGTAAGAGTGCGGAATGAAAATTTTGCAATTTTCCAAAATATAAAAGGGGCATAACTCTATAACAGTAAGTGACTCACTGCCCAAGTGTAAAAGTTTCATAAAATTTGGATGAGACAAACTTAAGTTAGAGTGCAGAAACTGAAAAATTTGCAATTTTCCAAGTTATAAAGGGCATAACTCTAGAACCGTTTACAAAATACTGCCAAAAATTAAAACTCTGTCTGCATGTTGTGGTTCTTTGCATTGTGTATGAGTTTTATAAAATTTGGATGAGGCACCAAACAAAAAATTTGGATGGTGAAAACTAAACTTAGAGTGCGAAAACAAAAAAAATTGCAATTTTCCAAGTTATAAAGAGGTATAACTCTAGAACCGTTTACAAAATACTGCCAAAATTAAAACTCTGCGTGTTGTGGTTCTTTGCATTGTGTATGAGTTTCATAAAATTTAGATGAGGAAAACTTAAGTTACAGTGCTGAATGAAAATTTTGTAATTTTCCAAGTTATAAAGGGGCATAAATCTAGAACAGTAAGTGACTCACTGCCCAAATTCGAACTCTGTCTGCTAGTTTCAGTTCATAGCATTGTGTATGAGTTTCATAAAATTTGGATGAAGAAAACTTAAGTACCGTTTTTTTGGTATGTATAGTGCGCACATTTATAACCTGGGTCATGTTTCTTGTAAGAGGGGTGCTTGTATTACATGCCTACAGACATTTTCTTAGTCTTTTTTTAGGTCAAAACTCTGACAAAGAAATTTCCAGGAGAAGTGAAGAATACGGAATATTTTTTGCTGAAACCTCGATTGTTATTATGTTTTACATGTTATATTTGTAATATGTATCTTACTGTTCTTGATTTGTCATGTTTTATTCAAATAAAATACATTTTATGTCTCTGTAGTTACATTTATATGGTAAATTTGTCCATCTGTTTGCAATCCGGAAATTTGCCATGTCTTAATAAAGACACAATAAAGCTTTTGTTGACGGTTAAATTAGTCTCTGTGTTCCTTGTTGTCATAACTTACTGTTTTTGTATGTGTTCATCATGGAGAGTAGAAGAAAAGTGTATGAATAAACCACGCTCGTTTTGAAAAGATAAACCGCCATTTTTTCTAATGTATCAGGTGATCGCCAGTCATGTGGGTCAGTCATGTGACTTGATATTGTAAAGTGATGATTTAGTCTATGAGAAGTTTACTTTTATAAATATGTTTCTACTTTGTAACTTTTAAACAACTGTTTAAAACCATTCAAGAAATTATGATTGCAAACATGATAATCCCATAAATGTAACCTGAACAAATTTAATTAGGAACAAGGTGAACCTGTCACTGATTTGTTTTGACATCGATTAGACCCGTTGATTGAGGTGTGATAATCCGGATTAACAGCTAGAATCAACAAACAAAAATTAAAAATAATGAGATTTTAACAATTTATTACAGCACTAATGATGTTAATGATAATCATTTGACTGATTCGTAATTATGTTATTGTTTCAATCAGAACATTAATTTGGATATATAATCTTGTCCTTGATACTCAAACAATTTATTAAATTTGGTTTTAAAAAAACAAACTTAAATGTAGATTTATCTCAATCTAATAAAATTCTTATTCATTTGTCAGAATATTTGCAATTTCATAGTAATTACGTATTCCGACGGAATTCTCCGACATCGGTGTCATTTAAAAAACTTCCTGTTTGCCGATTTTGGAGCTGTAACTTTTTCGAAAATGTCTATGAGTATTATACGATCAATAAACTTTTTTCTCACGTTTCTTGGACCATAAAGGGGGTGCGCACTATACACAAATGCGCACTATACACCCAAAAAAACGGTAAGAGTGCGGAAACGAAAATGGGACAGACGGAAGGACTGTCAAGGTTTAAACTTTATGCCCCCGTTGCCTACGTCGGGCGCAGAATTATTGTAGGGAAATAGTGGCAATATATTACCAAACTATAAACTTTTTAACTTTTGTCTCCAAAAAAGTTAGGCATATGAATTTTTTAATGAGAATAAACAGATTTCTATGAATCTTCAAAATAAAATTGGTGCAGATTTCCTATTCCTTTTTATCCAAGTTCATATATGAAAGAAATTTCATTGAAGATTGCACAAAATAGCAACCTGTACATTACCTCATCCTCAGTTATGTCTCCTTGTTTATCTTTGATCTTTGTTGCTATGGTTTTCGATAATGCCACCATTTCTTTAGCCTGTAAAGAAAATCATTTTTAAAAACAGTTTTTTATGATGACAGTTCTGAAACATATAAGAAAATGTCAATTTAGTTTATGTGTAGAATTTGACCTGTAGTCTTATATTGTAAGTCATAATTATGCTATTTCAAACAATCGTTTTGTGTCAAGTATCCTCTGCTTTTTCTTTAAAATTCACTATTGAGGATTGTGTTTCTCTGTCATCACTCTAATTCTGATTGATTGATTGATATTTGGTGCAATGATACTTTCAGCACACTTGGCTTTATCACGGCAGCCAGTTTTTATTGGTGGAGGAAGCCAGAGTACCCAGAAAGAACCATGACCTTTGGAAAGATAACTGGCAGTCCTAATCAATTAAGATCGTAATGTAACACACCTTGCCAAAGCAGGGTTTGAACTCACAATCAGTGTTATCGGGCTTGTGATCATTGTCGACCATCTACTTAGACAACACTGCCATCATTCTTATTTTGAGAAGTCTTTTCATATACATGTATCTATAGTTTTCACAGAAAACAAAGTAATAAGTTTTTTCATATAGAATTATTAAAGTACAAAATTAACTAATAGCGATCAATCAAAGATGGCTCAATGGTAGAAGTATCACCAAATAGAAGAATGCTATGAGTTGATACTTTTTTCAAAGAAGTTGATGATCGGCACCAGAAATTGCACAAAATTGAAATGTTTGGAAATTTTACGAGTATCTTCTTTTACACAAAAGAAAACATTGAGCACTTTCCCAGCATTACAAATTAAAGATATGTCTCACAACCATTTAGTAAAGAAACATTGATCACAAAATAGGTAACACCTACTTCATAATGTTGAAGCTATAAGATTTATTTGGTGGAATTTGTTTTGTTTACTTCTGTTTCAACACTAAAACAGATCAATATTAACAGCCAATAGGAAAGCCATCTTGTTTTAATCAACAACATAAAATACATACCTTTTCTATAAGCTTACTGAGATCTTGAAATGACTGTGTTATATTAGAATCAGTAGCTTTCTGTTTCTGTTGTATTGATCTTTCTATACCCATAATACCTCTGTGTCTTCCTGTCTGAAAACAAACATTTGATTTCAATGTAATCAACTGTTTTATAAAACGCAAAACTAGGCAGTTTGTCAGTAAGACACAGATAGATTCTCCATATTAAAAAATTATTTTAAAAATGAAGATAATTGTGATTAAAATGTTGCTGAATGTTGAATTATACGAGAGTGCTTAACTGATTAAATTACACACATACATATATATAAATATATATATAAGTACGTCTAAACAAGTGACAACTCTACGACAGATCCATCCATTGGATCACCAGTGAAGGTGATACATGGCTGAAAACACATATTATATTCATAATTACTCTAAATATCAGCACAACAATGTTAAATCTGCAAATTTGCGGAAGTAAATTTTTGTTCTTCCATCGCCGGGATTCGAACTCATGCTATTGGATATCGTGACAACACCGCCTGCACTGTGTCCAGCACTCTAGACCACTCGGCCACCTAGACTGAACTGAAAATTCAGCTTTCGGTGGTCTAGTGTTACCTTTCCTCTTCAGTAGAATCTAGAGTTGTAACACAGTACATGATATATTAGGCATGAAGATGGAATTGATTGCAGATTAGCTAAATTATCTGTCGTAAAGGATCGTAAGATGCAGTCATAGAAATAACATTTCTGAATAGTGGACTGTTATACAAATCATTTTGTCAAAGTAACTAAAGAATGAAATGTAGGTCAGTCTGTCAGTGACCAGATTGTTTCTGAAGTGAATAGTAATATACAGGCCTACTTCCAGCGAAAACTATTGTTCCTATAGTTTAACTCTTGTTGTCATACATTGTGATGGTTCATATTTTGTAGTCCTTCTTGGTCCAACAAGAGCAATCTAAGGAATGATCCAACTAGTGTAACTTAAAATGCAGTAAATCTACTGAGATATATCATACTTATTGCTCCATACTAGTTGGAAGAGGATAAATGAGGGGGGCAGGACCTTTTTCGGGACGTCGGGATCGGGTGTTTTTAAGCTCGGGATTTCGGGATGTCGGGATTTAATTTGTTTTAAATTCGGGACCTCAGGATTTCATGTTTTTAAGCCCGGGATTTCGGGATCAGGACCCCTCCGACCCCCCCTCATAAATAATATGTAAAGGAGGAAATTTTTGTGCAGAGGTTATTGCGCAATAATATCCCCTAAAAAATATTTATATGAAGTGCAATTTTGTTATGTCATGTATGTTCAAATCTTTACTCTTCGTGATAAGTTTATGCATTGAATTTGCAAATTAACAACCCAAGAGAAAATATTCAAGATTATAGTAGGACTTACTGCTACAACTGGTTGAGCTGGTGGTAATGATTGCTGCCATCTTTTCTGTTGTAATTGCTCTGACAATTCCCTGAAAAACTACAACAATAAAATTCATATTATAAAGGATATAATATACATTTTGCCAGCATATCAATTACTGAAAAGGTGTGTAAATTGTAAAATAAACAATCATAACTAGTGTTTTCCGATGAAAGCGAAGCAAACTTCCAGCAATGACAGATCTTCTTGTTTCCTCAGACATCATAAAGGGCCAGATATTTACTGGAACAAAAATACATGTAAAGGCATAAAATTTTAAATAAATAATGCTTCTAACATGTCTTCATACAACTCTAACAAGGGGCCAATCCAGCTGACCAACTTTGCAGGTTCTGAACATACTTTTAATGGACAATTCAAGAATCAAGCTGATACTGGTAATGTCCTAAAATTCCTCATCTCTAAAGTTGTGATAGTTTATAATTTTGTTACTTTCAAAATTAACCTTGTAAATCTAGTCATAACATCAGTGTCATTTAAACTAATTTTACTGACATCAGTTAATGCAAAATGTAAATAAATGAATGACAAGTCAGTTGTTATTTTTTGTCTTGTTAGGATATTGTCTCTCTGGTGTATAACATACATCTAATTCAATTTATACTCTAAAATTTTAATACACAATAAATAACATATCAGATTTTTCATAAGAGGATAATTTTATTTGTAGAAATTCTCAAGGATGTTCGCTAGTCCTGTTTTTGACTTTGTGTTAGATAATCGGCATCCTCTGGTTTTAACCATGTAGCACCATTAAAATTTTGCCCACTATCCCCTACTTTTCTGTGAATAATCTAATCAAATACAGTTTCAAAGCTATTTTTGAAAATCTTTTAAAATCGTTGTTATTTCTTTAATAGTTTTTGAAAGAAAAAAGGTGCCGATGTAAAATGTATGAAAAATCTAGAATTAATCAATTGCCGTCAATTTTTTATGGTTAATTTAAAAAAAAAAAAAGGGCATGGACCTATAACTTTTTTCTGCTTTTTAAATTCCCTTATTCATATACTATCAATTTATAAAAGTCTTTTAAAAAGCTTGTTATTTTGAAACAGAGTAGCAAACATCCTTAAAGGGAACATCCTATATTGTGTTGGAGTGTAAAAGGTGTAGAAGGTGACTTTTGTGTTAAGATAGATAATAAAAAAATTCAGGAAAGCCAATGGCTGAAATGTCTGACAAACATTTTTTACACTACAATAATAATGGAGAATAAAGCAACAAGTAATTTTAAGGCTCTTTTCACAAACAATCTTACAGTAAGACTAAAATTGATTGTTAAGTTATACTAATATGGTTTTATTTTATAGCAAAAATTTTTATTTTAAAAGATTTGTTGTTTTTGTCCTCAACTTACAGTTGGACACACACACACAAGCACACATATCCATACCATTTTCTTCAGAATCAGGTAAAATACAAACAGATAATGGATGCATGGACTATATAAACTCATCATAGATACCAGGTTTAATTTTTTTACACCAGATAAGAGTTTTATATAGAAAAGACTCATCAGTGATGCGCAAATCAAAAAAGTTAAAAAGGCCAAATAAAGTATGAAGTTGAAGAGCATTGAGGACCCAAAATTCCGCGAGGTTTTACCAAATACAGCTAAGGTAATCTATTCCTCGGGTAGAAAATCCTTAGTATTTCGGAAATCCAAAGTTTTGTAAACAGCTAATTTATAATTATGATTATATCAATGGTAATTCAGGACAACACAAGACTATCTTTTTTCTGTGGATAGATGTTTTTAACCACTCACATGCATAATTCAGAATCTACTGAGTGTCAGTCTTGTGAAGTAGTCTAAATATCTTAATTTTTCAATTTACCGGTAATAAACATGATAAAATTACCTCTCTTTCACCTGATTGTTTAAATGACAATTTGATGTAATTATATCGACTTTGTCTATTAGGTCCTGCTGGTTTGTTGCTGTCAGCTGAATTTAGATGTACCACTATCTTTGCACTGTACAAAAAAGTAAAAATTATACACTTCAAAATTCCAAAAACAATAATTTAGATGTGAAGTGTGTATGTAATAATATGAACTTGGCCACGTACGCATGCAGTAAGAAACTCTTTACCCTCAGGAGCAATTAAGTCAATCTATTTTACCAGGATTAATATTACTCTATCTCCTTTTTTCTACATTTCCTTTTGTGGGTTTTTACTTCTCTCTGTCATTTATTAATTCACAAGACAAATAAAATCAACTTTATTTGAAACAAATTAAATTTTTTAAACAAAAACCAGACAAAATTACACAATGTACGCTCTTAAATCTTTAGAAATATATTCCATAACACTATCGCCTTCAAATTTGTTGACAAACAGGAAGTTTAGAATTTGCAATGGACAATTCAGTTCTCGAGGCACATGATATTTTTTCATAAACTCTAAAGTTTGGATACTTGTTACTCAAACTACCAATTACTTAAACAATATTTCCTGGTCATTGAAGTTCTAGCTATCAAATTTATTGTTAAATAACCCCACTGTTTTCTCATCAACAAAAAAGGTGATATCATACAAAGTAACCTGGCCCAAGACCACAATTAATGATCCCTTTTCGTTGTCCACGAATATAGTTCCTTTTAATTAGAGTGTATTTTTCTTAATTTTTTTCTTTCCTTCCTCACTCATTTCTTAGATTTTTGGATGGAAATGAAAGAAGAGAGGTGAAATAAACTTTTGGATGTTGTATTTTAACTGATTTTGATATGGAAAGAGTGATAAGGCCAGGTGCAAAAGGTGAAATTTACAGTTTTCGAACATCTCTTGACTTGTCCATAGGGGTATGGATGTGTATTGGCTAAATTTGTAAGATGTAAACGTTCAATTTTTCTGAAACTTGGATATATTTTGGACTTGTACTGTACATTACACACACAAAATATTTGACAAAAAGAATAGGTGCGTTTTTTAATGAAACAAAATGTTATAAAGAACTAATAGAGAATTTAATTGTGGTCTTGGGCCTAAGAGGTGAATTCAGGAAATATTGAATTTGTACTTTGACAACTTCCTGAATGATCTATTGGTATTAATTTGTCAAACTACATGAGAATAAATGATTTCCACTTTTATTTGATAGAAATTTTGTAAAAATGACATTTCAGCCTACATGCCCAAAATTGAACTTTTCAGTTGTTTCAATAATTTTACAAAAGTAGCATGCTTACTTTCTCTCTGACAGGTTTTTCTGATTTTCTATTTGTGTTTGTGGTATCTAATGTAGATGTTTAACTCATTTTGAACACTGAACATACAAAAAGTAGATAAAATCAGAATAAGAGTGCAAAATGTACTGCTTTAATGGTCTTAGTCTAACGGTCAGTATGAAGCAAGTGAAAATGAGGTTCTATGCAATTACAAGTTGAATTCCTTTTAGCAGATTTCACTGAATCTGTATCAAAAGCACTTATTACTGGTTGTTTGACCTTGTCTGTTTCACAGACTACCTTTATTTTCTTTTGTTTGATAGCTAGTGGTTAAAATATTGGCCTTTTGAGGCTGAAATTTCATGCCAGTTTTAAAAGTAAAGTAAATAACTTTGCATCAGATCATACTGTCTACATATATAGTTGAAAGTGACAGTCTTGTTACATCCAGGCTCCATGTTTTATCATATCTAAGCAAAGATTTGAGCAAAAGAAGCATATCTCCATCTCCCATATCATTTATATGCTTTTAATATGCAAATATGGGGAACGACCTAAATTGACAACCTGTTTTTTAAGCTTGACATTGCTGAAGACCATTTTATTCATATGTGTTATGCTATTTGAAACTTATATTTCCATTAAAAGTACATTTATAACATGTAAAGGTTTTTTATAACTTAACAACTTCAGAAAATTGTGGTAAGTGAAAATATTACATTTCATATAAGACCTCACTTCATTTGAAAACCTCTATTTTTGGCACAGGCTCATATAAAATTTACTTCTGGCCATTTTTATAAGTCTGAAACATGAAGTATGCTATCTGTTGCTTTTAATAGGTGATAACTTATACATAGAGACATTAAAAGTGTAAGTTTTGGTATATTTTGGTTTTAGAAGCCCAAATTTGATAGTTGAAATTGTTCTAATTCAACACCACAATTCAGCACCCAAAGTTCAGATATAAAAATGCCACATTTTTATAATTGGTATCATATGGCTTTGAAACTTTGTAAACTGTTTCATAATACACTAAGCTTAAATCATGCCAAGTTTTATTAGAATTGGTCAAGTTTTAGACCCTAATAGGCCCAAGACCACAATTAATGATCCCGCTTTTCGTTGTCCACGAATATAGTTCCTTTTAATTAGAGTGTATTTTTCTTAATTTTTTCTTTCCTTCCTCACTCATTTCTTAGATTTTTTGGATGGAAATGAAAGAAGAGAGGTGAAATAAACTTTTGGATGTTGTATATTAACTGATTTTGATATGGAAAGAGTGATAAGGCCAGGTGCAAAAGGTGAAATTTACAGTTTGAACATCTCTTGACTTGTCCATAGGGGTATGGATGTGTATTGGCTAAATTTGTAAGATGTAAACGTTCAATTTTTCTGAAACTTGGATATATTTTGGACTCGTACTATACATTACACACACAAAATATTTGACAAAAGAATAGGTGCGTTTTTTAATGAAACAAAACGTTATAAAGAACTAATAGAGAATTTAATTGTGGTCTTGGGCCACCTACCTTTAGAAAATCCAGCTGCTTCTTGTTCCAAAAATACAACCAATGATAGAGGCAAAGATAATATTCTAGACTGAAAAATAAAGCAAGTTTTCGGAGAGCTTGAATCACTTTCCTACAACAATTATGGGCGATTTCTACAGTAATAAATACTTAATCTCATCATTGGAACACATTAAAGACTAGTGGACAGATTCACTACACTGAACATCTGAATAATGGGAGATAACTATTTGAGTATTTAAATTACTTGCTGGTTGAAAATGAAATAACCATGCCAACTACTACTGAATTGAATTTCATCATTTGTAAGATGTACATAAATTATATTGTTTTTCCTTTCTTCATCTGTTTGACTGTAAATACAAAATTGTATGCAATGCACTGTTAATAAAAGTTTTTGAAATTTAAAACATAGGCCTAATGCTGACCTGTAGATGTTTTTGTAATATTTTGTGTTGTTGGGTTGCTGTCAAATTGTCTTTTTCCCTATGTGTCCTTTTATTTATATACTGTACACCAACTAATCTTTTGTAGCAAAATGAACTCAAATAAAATCTTGAAGATGGGCTGAACAGTATCAGTGAAAATAATATGGTGTACAGTATGACACCTATTCACAAAAGTCATAAAGGTTAAAAGAACATCAATTATTAAAAACATTATCTGATCTGAAAAAAAAACGTCACAGCAAATCTGTCACATTGCCTTCCATTAAAATTATTTGTAATTCAGTGCTTATCATAGGTGCTATTGCATGACAAAGTTCCTCATGTGTTGAAAGGCAAAGTCAATATTTTACGGGGCCTCAGTGGCCAAGTGATCTAAGTAGTCCAACTACGGTATCACTAGCCTGTCAACACTCAGGTTGAGAACCCCGCACTTGGCAGGTGTGCTCGGCTTCAATCTGAATAAACTAGGATTATCAGTGTTTATGCCGAAGGTCAGTTGTTCTCCAGCTTCCTCCATCAATAAAGACTGACCGCCATAAAATAGCCAACAGTGCTGAAAGTGTCGTTAAACACTATTCAATCAATCAATATTTTGCGATCAGAAATAATAAATATTGCTCTGATCAAGGAGTCAAGCTTTCTTTGAATGTCAAAGTATAATGTAGGAGATTTTCCATATACGTTATACATTATGTAGAAATAATAAGTCCATATGTTAATACTTACTCTGTTTTTAGGATCCTTCCATTGTAATCTGTGTGTAGTCAGTGTTAGTAAGCCATGAACAAAAGTACTCTGAAATGAAAGGTTATACATTGCAATATCAATGATATTGAAAATGAAATAACAGTATGCAGATTTGGCTTATGTGGTCCAGGTTCTTCTGGCAATGATTCTGGTTTGCCCAGGTTGTTTTCTCCAATTCTGGGTTTCCCCTATCTAAAAACAAGAGGGCATACGCTAAAATATTCCACCTGCTTTACTGGTCATGAGTGAATTTATGTTGAGTCTTTAATAAAAAGGTTTAACAATAAGCATCACATAAACTAAACATTGTCAAAGATCCATATAAATGAGGTCAAGGTAAGATGAAACCTGCTTGGTGGATATGTACACCATACAATCATTCCATACACCACAGGGTCCGACACTTACGGTTGTCAAATTGACGGGGCAAGTTAATGCCATATTCGGACAAGTAAAAACATCATTTTAGTTGTCCGATCGGGCAAGTGAAAAAAAAGTGTTATATGATTAAAATTTCACAAAATCAATAGTGTCTGTTGTTTTGTCCAGAGATTACTCAGTGATAACAACGCACGGTCGAGTAAAGTGGTCTTAACCCCCCTGCAATGCGTATATTTCGTCATTTGTTCGCAGTGAATTCCCCATTTTACCAAAAATAGATCACGTTTAAAAATATTGGCCAATCAGGCAGCCCCGGCATTGCTTCGTCATTATCGTTATCAATCGGGACACCACTTGGGCATTTCCGACGCACATGTTATTCCCACCGACCAATGGAAAGAGGAGGTCTATTTTCGTTGTTCTAACTTTAGAATTTGACATTGGATGTGTATTTCCCTAAGATGGAAAAACGTAAAAGCTTGATTTTATTTGATTTGATTTTTTTGTGTTTTAACGCCACTTTTAAGCACCGCTTTTGGGCTATTTCGTGGCAGCCAGTTTTTATTGGTGGAGGAAGCCGGAGTGCCCGGAGAAAACCATCGACCTTCGATAGGAAAACTGACAATCCTAGTCAATTAAGAGTCGAGTGCACCTGCACGAGCGGGTTCGAACTCACAACCTCAGTGTTGACTGGCTAGTGATTACAGTAGTAACTACTTAGACCACTCGGCCACCGAGGCCCCCGTAAAAGCTTGAAAGAGAAAATGAAATTAAACTTTAACAAATTTGTCAGTTGTTGTCAGTTTATCAAGAAGGGTTTTTTGAAATGGCATTTCTTAGATAAATTATTATGAAATAAGTATCTCTATGTAAATGATCCAATTCGTCGATCTTTTCCCTCCCTCCTCGGCTCATATATGCCTCATAGTATCTCAGTGGTCAAGTCTAGTTGCTGCCATCATGGCACAACAATCAACCCTGGCAAGTTTTTTCAGTGGAATTCCTCATATTCATGGTAACTATATATTATCTGCATGTACTACATTACAACCACAAAAATAGCATGTAAAAGTTCGGGCATGTAGATTTCACTTTCGGACAAGTAAAAGTAATAGGGCACTTGCCCAACTGGACAAGTTGGTAAAAAGTTGATGTCGAACCCTGCACCAAATATAGTTAAATTAATGCTTATAGTATCTGAGAAACAGACTTGACCACAAAACTTTAACCCTGATGTCATATATAAAATTCCTAACAATAGGACCAACATTGGATACGTTTCCATAATTCAGTTTCTTTTTTGGACACCAGAAATTTATACAATAAATGTTTATATGCATGTATGTAGGACTCTAAGCCAGGATGGTACTCCAAACCGCGATGGTCATGCTGAAATGTGATGGTTTGACGCTGTTGTGCATTTTTGATCATGCTAAAGTGTGATGGTGGCATTGTGAAGCTATCTAGTTCTTTGCTACACCAAAGTGTGATGGTGGCATTGTCAAGTTATCTTGTTCTTTGCTACACCAAAGTGCAAAGATGGTAACACTGAAGTGCTTTTCATTTTTTTAAGTAAAACATAAATATAACCTGTTTAATTCAAAACAGCCATGGTAAATAGTCATTGCATTTCCAGCTTAGAAAAAAAAAGCAATTGTTCAGAAATTAACCACTAAAGAAGCTACATAGTCATACAAAGGTTATTTTCCTGTATGTAAAACCAGTACTAATTGCAATGACATAAAAGCACAGGGAGCTGTTTGAAATGCAAATACTACTTGATTAGTCAGAACTAAACAAAATAAGCATAACATCTATATGGCTGCCAACTAAGACAGCTCGTAAAAGGATGGTTGCCCATGGATTACAACAGACCTGAGAAGACTTATAAAAGAAGGACAAAGCATATAAAAAAAAGGAAAAATCAGGTGATAAAAGGGACACTGCTTCATACAAAGATCTAAAGAGCAAAACCCAAAAAGAACTTAGAAAGGCCTATTGGAGGTATATCGAGGACATCGTTACACCAAGTAGTGAGTCGGACAGAGGTACTACATGTAACTGCATGAAAAGATTCTGGACATACATTAAGCATAAACGGTCAGATGGGAGTAGCATACCACCGCTTAAATCAGCAGGCCTACTACACGACAACTCAACTGACAAAGACAACATCTTAAATGCACAGTTCCAGGAAGCATTTTCAAGTAAAAATGACCTCAACAACTCAGAATTTAAGGAAAGATGCAACATGTCTGGCCAACACCCCATAGCACCTGATATTACCATCACACAAGAAGGAATAAATAAACTACTAAATGGTTTAAATCCCCATAAAGCTGCGGGTCCAGATAACATCTCACCTATGATTCTTAAAGAACTAGCCAATGAAATAGCTCCTATACTCCACCTTGTCTTTCAGAGATCATATGACACAGGAGTGGTACCATCATTATGGAAAACAGCAAATGTTTGTCCAGTTTTCAAAAAAGGGAAAAAGTTTGAACCAATCAACTACAGACCAATATCATTAACCTGTATATGTTGTAAGATAATGGAGCACATAGTAACCAGCCATATCATGTGCCATGCAGATAAAAACAACATCCTGTATGACCTTCAACATGGATTTCGGAAGAAACTATCATGTGAAACCCAGCTGATAGAATTCATCGACGACATCACCAAAAACCTTGATAGTGGCCAACAAACAGACTGCCTAATCATGGACTTTTCAAGGCATTTGACAAGGTCAGCCATAGTCTACTAACACACAAACTTCAACACTATGGAATAAGAGGAAAACAAACGACTGGATTAAAAGCTTCCTATCTAAGAGAACCCAACGAGTACTAATAGAAGGAAACATCTGACTCCATTGATGTAGAGTCTGGGGTACCACAAGGATCTGTGCTAGGACCCAGCCTCTTCCTCTTCTATATAAACGACATGCCAGAAAATATTAAATCAACTGTGAGGCTATTTGCAGATGACACCATTGCATACATCACAGTAACATCAGATGATAATACCCTCCAGGAAGATTTAGACAAGTTGGCTGTCTGGGAAGAAAATGGATGATGCAATTCCATCCAGATAAATGTCAGGTATTATCAGTAACAAAGAACAGAACACCTATTATAAAGGATTACCGTTTACATAGCCACACTTTGGAGCACGTAACATCTGCAAAATACTTAGGAGTAACTATAACATCAGACCTTAAATGGGAAAAACATATCGAAACATCTGTGCCAAGGCAAATAAAACCATTGGATTTCTCAAAGAAACCTCAATATCTCTAACAGCGATATCAAAGAAAAGGCCTACATCTCCTCGTTAGACCAACAGTCGAGTATGCCAGCTCTCTATGGGATCCATACCTCCAAAAAGATAAACACAAGTTAGAAATGGTACAAAGGAGATCGGCCAGATATGTAACAAACCGGTACAGTAACAGATCATCCGTTACTGATATGTTGGAACAACTAAAGTGGGCACCACTTGAAGATAGAAGGAGAAGCGCACGACTATCAATGCTGTATAAGATCTACAATCAGCCTTATCAGGAGGTCAACGTTGCAGCAAGCCACAAACTCGTTCCACCGGACAGGATCTCAAGAAATATGGGCACAAACTCTTTTCAGATCCCACAATGTAACACGACAACAAGGAAAGAGTCATTCTACCCGAGGACCATCAGGAATTGGAATGCCTTACCCTCCTCAGTTACATCTGTCAGCAGCCTTGAATCGTTCAAGAGGCTCCTGACAAACAAATAAATCAAAAGCCCTTGTTTTTAATCCCCACTGTTAAATATTTGTATAGCACCTTTTTTTGTTTGTTACTTTAACCCAAATTATATTTGTGCACACCCATAAGTGACAGAATAGTCAACATGATGACAGTGGTCACTAACCGGTAGAAGTAGAAGTAGAAGCTGCTGTGAATGAGATCAAGAAATGAGATAGATCACCCGGTAGATGGATTTTACTGCAAGTGGAGTGTTGGGTATTTATATATATCATATATACTAACTATTAAAAAATTTAAACTCTCATAATAATTGGACATATCTGTAGATTTTAAACTAGTAATCACACATCTTTTAGTCCATTGCACATCAGTGAAAGGACCATAACACTTTGGCGCAGACCATTGTATTTCAGCATCACTGCCATCAGTGTCACCTGGGACTATTATACTAACGGGACTGGAAACTGATCGATCTGTTGAGATTTCATTGTCCCGATAGCGGATACTATTTTAACAAATTAAATATATTTATTTGAAATAAATGTTTTCACACTGGAATAAACTAATGCCGGTTAAATCTGGGACAAGTTATTGGAAAAGTAGTTTTGGAAGATAAATACTTTTCTTATTGTTAACGAAAAATTATAAATAAGTAGTCAATATATTAGTGTTGAAAATAAAACAAATAAAGTCGAAATGCTGGCGCTTTACTTGACCGCTAAGAAAACAACGTGTCGCGAAAGTTAACAGATCATAATTAATTTTAATAAAACAATAAATGTGCAATAAAAACAATGTTGGCAATTTCAGTTCATAATTAATCCCTATAACAAAAGTTACCGTGGTCTAATAAAATATAGCCACATTGTTTTGAACTTTCCTAAATTTCATGTTTACACCTAAATTTCAATATGGTAGCAATAGCAGTGAAAGGGCCTACTTTTGTAGTTCTGATTTTGGAACTTATTGAACATATTTTCACGAAGTCATATGCCTATGCCACTCAAGACCATTACTAAGCAAAAACACCCTGATTTTAATACAAATATTGCACATATAAATAGGAGTAAGCAATTTTATAGGAACAGTATAATTTATTTGAACCCTGCATGTGGTTTCCGTTTGTAATGAGAATGAGATTTATATTCCACTTTTCACTTTAAAAAGTGACAATAAAAAATAGGCCAATCCAACCTATAACCTATAAATATGATTTTACAACAAACCGAACTCGCGTATCTCTTTTCAATCAACAGTTTTAAGAAATTTTATGAATCCTACTTGTTTTCCCAGCGTCCCGACGCTATTATCATCCAGGAAAAAATTCAACCTTTAGATGTCGTTTTTACACTTAAACCTGGATTGGGTGATTAATAACAACTGTCAAAGATCGAGATATCTTTTATCATTAAAGTAATCGTGTTTACATAAAGGATTATCATTTCGAATAACTATTAAAAATAAAAACAAATTACAAAGATTATACGATCAAGACACGCTGTCACTGTCAAAACAATATGGCGATCGATAAATCTCGCTGGTAAAGTCTCGTTCTAACGACCGTGATGTTGAGTATGATTACACTGATTGGTGTAACAGTTTCCAGTCCCGTTAGTATAAAGTCCCAGGTGTCACCATATCACACATCAGCACCTGAGAGTCCTACATATATATAATTATAGTCAATTTAACTATTGTCAGTTCATTGTCTCAATACTGTATGCCATAACCATTTAATGTAAATGTGTTTGTGCTAATAAATATTGTCTATAAATATTGTCTATTGTCTATATATAACTCTGCTGTTAACGGGATATCGTTAAGTATTCTAATGGTTTGCTGGCTTTGTCTCCTTTCACAGATAACACCTGTCTCATATTATGTACATTACATCATTTGTAAAACCTCAGATTATTTTGCTGTACTTTTTTATATTGATTATCTCCCCTTTTTTTACTTTTTTTAGGTACAATTTTCTTTTTTAAAATGGACATAAAGAAATAAGTCGATATTGTAGAAGAGCATACTTTGTCTTCTCCGTCGTAAAGTGAAACAACAGCTTGCTGACAGACAAAACTTTCACCAGGCTTGTCAAAAATATCGCTTTCGCTCCATTCCCATCGATCCATTTCCTGTTTACATTTTTTACTGGTTCCTTGCGTTTTTCTGATTTGGTTGCAATACCTAGCTCTTAACGTATCTGGTTCCTACTACGATGAAAACCCTAGAGAGATCCGAAATAAGCAGCCATTGCAGACCAACTTGTCCTTCAAAATGCTTACAAGATTGCTTCCCGTCTCAAGACTAGCAATTAAAAATGCTCTTGGTAATTTTATGTATTTAAATTAAGTTCTTAGACAAATGAAATAAACTCTACAGTCAATTAATTGTAGATTTATATTCTATTCTTATGAATGTTTCAGATGAACAAATGAAGGTTAGTTTACATGCATTGTATTTCTAAATGGCACATGCCGGTATTTGTCACTTAGACGTCCAATAAAAGACACAAGTCCTATAAATTAGATTATGTTATTAAGATCTGTTAGTTCGTAGAAGTATAATTGACACATTTTGGGTTGCAGATTCAGACAAAATTTACAGCCACAATGCAAATACAATCTCAATCGTTATTCATCATTACAACTTCATTTGTGTATAACAGTGATGATTCCGGGTTCGTTCGCCCTGATTCACGTTTGCCCAAATACCTGTTCGCCCTGGGTCCGTTCGCCCTAATTCCTGTTCGCACTGAGTCCGTTCGCCCTGATTTCTATTTTATTTTGTTGTCTTGTATAATGTAAATTATTTGAATTAATTATGTTAAAGTTTGTCGAAAATTCCCCTGAAATATTTATGTTGTATTGATGCTACCAGATAATTATTTTTCTTTTGATTTGCATTGAATATTCTTACCAGAATATTCATCATGTTGAATGTGGACAGTATTTTGAAGAAGAAGTGTTCAGGAACTGGAGACCAAGTTATCTGTATGAATTTATCTTTTTTGAAACCTTGTAACAATTTCAAAACAATCCAAACAGGTATAACAGGATCCAACTCACTCAACACCTTCAGATCAAAGACGCCAAGCGGCAAAACAATTTCCCTTTAATATCTTACAATTCTTACATCATTGTTTTAACTCATTCCAAGCTGACTTGTTTATTTAAAAAAACAATTTCATTATTAATCCATCAAAAACAATAACTACAACAATCAGTGCGATCAAAGACATCGTAATCATATCTAATCAGCATTCTAAATTACAAAACTTTTCGGAATACTAAGGCTTTTCCACCTCAGAAATATATTACCTTAGCTGTATTTGGCAAAAATTTTAGGAATTTTGGGTCCTCGATCAATGCTCTTCAACCGTGACTTTATTTGTCCTTATTAACTTTTTGATTCGAGAGTCATCGATGAGTCTTTTGTAGACGAAACGTGTGTCTGGCGTACAAAATTTTAATCTTGGTATCTATGATGAGTTTATTTACAATCAACAGTCATTAAAAGTAATTCTGAATAAAAACAAATGTAACAATGAAGCCAATTAGCCTGATTAATGCTCCAAAACAAAAACTTTTTTTTTAAATTTCAATGTTTGTTCATGAATTTGGAGATATGGATATAAGAAGATGTGGTATGAGTGCCAATGAGACAACTCTCCATCCAAGTCAAAATTTATAAATGTAAACCATTATAGGTCAAAGCACGGTCTTCAACACGGAGCCTAGGCTCACACCGAACAGTAAGCTATAAAGGGCCCCAAAATTACTAGTGTAAAACCATTCAAACGGAAAACCAACGGTCTAATCTATATAAAAACGAGAAACGAGAATCACTTATGAACCACATCAACAAACGACAACTACATTTTAATATTAACCATTTAAATATCTGAATAAGATTACAAAACTTCAAATTAAACCATTAATATTATTTTTTTTATAAAAATTAGGGCAAACGGACCCAGGGCGAACGGACCCAGGGCGAACATGCAATTAGGGCGAACGGACCCAATATTGGGTTCTTGTCTCAAATTCCTCCAAAGATCTCTCTGAAATTAGCATAGCTCTTTATTGATTTCTTGCTCATTAATCATGTTAATCGTGAAATTTAATGAAGGGTGACTGCCCAAAATCAGATTAGCCACATACATTTTTGTTTGTAAGTTGGTTACTGGATGTGCAAAAATGAAAAATGAAATTGAAACGCAATGAACTAAACAAAACAAAATATATGACAATTGATACATGTAGGCCTACTACAAATAGGTATTGAATGTAAACATGGTAAATGGAACTTATTTTAGCACAACCCCTGTTTATCTGTTCAATCGATCTTTAATCATGTTAATGCATACATTTCATTTTAAATTTACATATTGAAGATATCTTTTAAAAGATTTTCTTTCTTTTTATAGAAATAGATAGTCACAGAAAGCATCAGTAATTGTTACAATTTAATCTTATTTTCAATTTGTCCAAAAAAAAGGCGAGACATATCTCTGTGTTAACAGTTTATTTTTATTTTCTAAAATCTTTGAGAACATTTTTTATAGCTAGTTCAAAGTGGAACATGTTAAACATGTAAAATGTTTTCAATATATTTTTAGGTAGACAATCTGTTAGAAATATGGGTGGTCACATGTCTGAAAGAGAAATAGCTGTAATAACAAAAACCACAATGGATGACTTACCCCAGCCTACAGGATCCTGGCAGGAGGGATATCAAGCTAAATCAAGAAAACAAAACATGATGCTGTTAGGAAATGTTCTGGCATTTGTCCTTATTCATTATGTGGTAGGTAAAGTTTCCAAAAGACTTGCCAGAGATCGTCGTACAAACTTACAGTTGTATATTAGGCTTGCCAACAGGGCCAGTTGAAATGAATATATTCCTGTCTTAAAATTTACCTGCTTGTCTAAATGCAATACTACAAAATTTGATCTAAAATTTACTGGTTCATATGACATACCTGCCAACTTTCACGATTTAGGCGTGTACTATAGGATTTTGACCCCTTGTCACGATTGCACGATTGTGACCTTGAAAAAAGCTCTAAAACACAATTTGTGAAAATCTACACGAAAAAAATGATTATTCCCGATTTTGAACTGTTCCCAAGGGAAGACAATCGTGATCAGCCAATCAAAGTCTGTGTTTTTCATGATCAAATTAATAAGCCAATTAGAATCGTTTTCTCTCATGATTATTGAGACATGCTAAATTTTGAACTTGTTTGGATTCCTATGTGTTTGTCAGAATTGTAAAATCGTGAATATGGTAGGTGAATTTTCATCTGCAAAAAGGTTATTACACAGCTTAAGAAGAAAAGCATGGCTGATTGACAAAATTCAATGATGCAGTACTACCATAAACATAATAAATAGTAGCTTATTGACATTACACTTACTGTAACATATCATACACTACAGTGTTGTCATTCTTGTAATTAAATTACCAAATAATTTAAAGTACAATGTTCTATGCTTTATTTTTCACAAGGACCAAATAAATGTCCTTCTTTGTGCATAATTTTAAATTGGAAAAGTCAACAATCATTTAATATTCTTACACAAGAAAATATATCCTGGTATTCTAGCTACATGTTCATCTTTTCTACTGATATAATTACTAGAATCATGCAAATAAAAAGAAGACAATTTGGCCTATAAGCTCATCATCTGTATACCATATAAAAAAAGAAGTTATGGCACTTGATCTAGAGCACAAAACAGCAAGCGCAAAAAACAACGCAAAGAGTTGTAACCTTTGAAATTGTTGTCACGCACTAAAACCCCCATGGGGATTTTCAAAAGTTGGCAGGTATGATATGAGCAGTTGACCTTTACTGTCCCACTTCTAAATTCACTGGTCTGGGGCCATAAGGCCTGTGTTAAAGTCGATACCAGCATGCAGCCAACTTGCAGGGAGTAGCATACATGTATTTGTCACAATCTGAAAATGATTCATGTTGGAAGTCAAAGAAATATGAATAGTATAACTAGACTCTGCTAATCATGCTGAGGATCTGCCGTCTTAATGTTTTATGATTATAAAAGTTAGCTTGTCTTTAATGCCAGAGGTCATGGTTTGATTTGCATTTGTCCATGATTGACCAGACATAAGACTCCGGCTTTATATTGAAACAATTTAAAACATAAATAGTCATAGGGTAGATTGTTTTGAATTCATGGAAATTGCAAAGAAGCTTCTCTATGCGTGTTTTAGGTCCAAAAGATTATAAATATAGGAAATATTATTTCCCCTTTTCCATAACTTTTTGGATAATACTTGTTGAATTTCACTACAATGTATAAATTTGTTATCTCAAGTTTTGATGTTTTGAAGTTGGTATTTTGTGTTGTTTTGATTTTTTAAAAACTTCAGTTGTTTTGTCCATCTGATGAGCCAAGGCTTTACCAACTGATTTTAACAGCTTTTTTATGTTGTGTTGTTACATCAGTGTCCTAGATTGTATGAGACACATATTCCACTTTATTTTGATAGTTATTTTTGTCTATTAAAGAAGATCTTTTGACAAAACAAAATCAAATTATATGGAACATGTAGAAGGTTTTTGAGTGTTAAAAATCTTTCAAAATAACCAGATCTCTGGGCCATAAAAAGAATATGTTTGTTTTCTCTAACCCTACCTACACAGAAAATAGCTGCCTACTCAAAATCTTTTATTGCCCTGATGTGAAAAAGTTTTTTTTTATCAGATAGGCATGAAGACTAAAAAATATCATTGAATATTTGACACTTCAATTTCTCTTTGCGAAAAAAAAAAAAGAAAATGCCTACCTTAACCTACCCACTGTCTCTACCTTTGGGTAGGGTTTTGGCAAACCAAAATTTTGTTAAGTGTGGCCCTGTGTATTACAGAATTTTTTAACCATTGATATCAAAGACTTAACAAAATAAATTCAACTTTACAGCTCTTTTCATAATGCTAGCAAGACAAAGGTTTGTTTGGCTTGCTTGCTTTATATCAATGTTTGCTCAAGCATTGTAATAAATATTGACATCTGAAAACAACACAAAAAGGCGGATTTAAACTTGTTTACATTATATTTAAATTTGATTGGACATTATCAAATAATCAAATTTACCTATACACAGGTTAAACTCCGCCTACTTACATTGTTTGCAGATGTCAATCTTAATTACAATGCTTGAGCAAACATTTATATAAACAAAGCAAGCAAGTCAAACAAACCTTTGTCTTGCTAGCATTATGAAAAAGCTGTAACAGTAGATACACAATTGGTATCATTCTAGTCAATCAGATTTTTAACTAGGCAAAAATGAAGCAGAAACAATTTGGAGGGAAAAAGGCTTGTAGGTCAACACAAAAAAATTCATCCATGTTAAGGGAATTCCCTACTCCTTATGCCAGAACTGGATAAAGGGCCTCTGAAATGTCCAATCATTTGTGTACAATTCATTGAAATACTATAATTGAATTGGAATGGACTTTCAGATCGTTGAATTAGAAAGTTTGGAGTGTATTCTCTTCTTACAGCTGAATAAATTGTACAAAATGTATCATATTTAGACCAGTAGCCATTGCTTAGATATTTTGCATGTAATTTCCAGTTCATAAAATATGTAATTGTGCCAAAATTAACGGTTGTAACTATCTCGATCAGACAGTTTTGGCTGTTCTATTTAGGGCCTTTGATATTTATTCTCTCAATACAGTCTCAAACAATTTATACTTTTGACTTTTCCAAAGTTTGTTCATGAACATATCTGTGGGGTACTTGACTTCGTGTTGCTCAATTTTTTGTTTTTTTGTGTAGTGTTTTGTAGTTTTTTTTGGTATTGTGTTTTTGTTTGAGTTATGTTTTTTTTGGTATTGTGTTTTTCTTTGAGTTATGTTTTTTTATTGTCACCTTTGTATCTTCTACCTCTTAAGTATCAATCAGCCTTTCAATTGTAGTTCAGACTATAATCAGTTATTACAACTAACTCTTTATTTTACAGATGTTAGTTGAGCCTGTAACCCGTGAAACATTGTCATATCCAGATCACAGAACAGTGGAAGTGGATTGGGATACGCCAGATATACCACCAGTAGAAGTAGTTAGCGATGATTAAAAATGGACAGAAACACTGTTGCTGTGTTAAAGACAATAATTTCTATCTTAAGTTTATATGGTAATAAAGTGTGACCAAGAAAATTGTTTATATTTTGTAGTTGGTTATTTTTCCCAAATGGTCTTGGTTTATGAGTTGTTCAGATATTGTAAATTCAGAATTTTTTTTAGATGTTTTTATAATTGCGAAAAACTGCAACAATCTATGTTTCACAAAAATAAAATCTTTTATTTTGAATTATAATACAATGTAGCTTCATTTCTATGCAGCATTTAATGAAATTGCAAAAATTAATATGGCATTTGTGTATATGGTTCAACAATCACATAATAAATGCACACAAAAAATTCTGAATTTACATTAGTTTATTGACAACTGTTTCAATGGATGATTGAATACTTTCAGTAGGAATAGTGTTGACACCAGCTTTGCTCCTATTATTTGCAAAATCGCAAGGTGCACTTGACTTACTGGATTGTGATAGTATGAAAATAAGGAGATGTAGTATGTTTGCCAATGAGATCGATCAAAGTCCCAAATCCTGAAAATGGTGGGGTTGCATATACTGTTTTTTAAACAATAGAGAATGATCTATACTGAACATTTAAATATATTGAAATATGAAATGTAAAAATTGGAAAAAAATCTTTAAACAGCTCTATAATGGAATTGCACAACTTCAATATATATGCAATCATTCTGTGAAGTTTCAAGGATCTGGATTGCTGATTACACAAAACTTTTGTTACTATGCTGAAGAATGACTCCGATAAGTTCCCAAGTCTGGAAAAATGGGGGAAAATTCCCAAAACACCTCCATATTAATTAGTAGGTGCAAAATCCTGTGAAGTTTTAGGGAACTGGGTTGAAAACTAGGAGTTGATTACACAAATTAGGTATCTACCTCCCACCTTCTGCCCGATGTCACCATACTTTAAACCAGTTTTGGTCTGTCAATCACAGCCAAAAATCAATTCAGTACAAAGCACAAACAAGTTATTGTATGCTGACCAAAATGTCTTCAGACGCAGACGCAGACAACATCATAACATTATACTACCACTTTGCGGTCGTATAAAAATAAGTAAGAACATAACAAAAGATAAATTATTAATCCAGGAATGTTCAAAAGTTAGTGAAAGGGAGTTCAAAGGATTTAATCACCTCAGTGGTGTCATAGTACTGTGCTCACCTAGAGTGTAGGACAAAAGGTCATGGGTCAGATCTCTGGACAAGACCAACCAAAGACTCGAAAATTGGTTTTTGCTGCTTCTAAGTTAAGCACTGTGCATCAATGATCAAGAGCAAGAAATCAGCTAAGAGCCTGAATAATGTGTCCTGGTAAGGGGAAATTTCTTCCTGCAGACTACTTATTTGTCAAATAGCATGTTTAAAAATTCAGGTCAGTGTGTAGGTCTAGTATAAAGCAGGGTTAATAATCACATCCCATCAACATGTGCTTGTCCTGATATGCCAGTAATACTTGCCACAGGACATAAAACATCAATAGCCCAATTTCAAATATTAGTTTCCTTCTACTTGCCTGCTCAGTTGCTCTGTAATTTTCGTATCATGCCTTTGAGACATGAGCAGAACTTATCAGCAACGTCACGATGTCTGAGGAGAATTAATCAGCAATGTAACAATGTGTTGGGAGACATCATCAAGCTTATTTTCATCATGAGTAACACTGTCCAAGGGAGGGAAAAAGGTAAGATATAGCACAATTAGCAGATTACCAGTATCTGGTTTTCTGCATACAGATTGTATAATATATCTACTGCTTGACACAATATGAAGCTTTTCAGCTCATAATCTGCTCCTGCCAAAAAGGTTTACATTGTGGCTTGTGGATGATATTTAATGATATCAATGTGTAGAAAACCAATAATCTATACTTAACTAGAATACGTGAATTTGTCAGTTACAAAAGGTCAGGTTGTTTTTTTTTTACCATGCACTGATTTCCTCAACAAAGATATGTTCACTATGATAGTGTATGAATGTTTATAAGGAGGTAGCATTAACCTTTCAACAAATAAAATCCATATGATATTCAGATCTCTTACAGTTCTCAGGATTAGCACTAGATCCAACATATATATTACAATATTTTTATTAAACAACGACCAATTTGCAATAAGAATTCTTCTGTCCATAATATTAGATCTCAACTGCCTGAGTGAAGGGCCATATTTCTGTTAAAAGAAAATACAAACTAAATCTGTTACCTTATATTATGCAACTTCATACCCCTAAATGTGTCAGTACAGTGCAAGAAAAAAAATCATTTACATGAAATTAAGTGTATTGAGACATGTCAGTCCAACAGTGGCAAGAAATGCAAACTCTCACTTATCATGCAACTACATTGATGTGTTTACCAATTCTCCAGCAATTTGTCAGTTCATTTAATATTTTAACAAAAGCTATTGAAACAGTTTTTGTTTCAGAATCAAATGCATTCTGGGAAGAGTGTACACCAAAAGTTGATTGGTTTTTAAAACATCAAACAATGGATAAGTAACCAATAGCATAACTTCAATTTTACTTTAATAAAACTAGCAATGGTGGTTGGGGTGAGGAGGTGGGGTGGGTGGGCGGAATTTGCCCAAAAGTTGGTCAACAGGTACAAAAGCGTCATTTTGCCGATTTTTCATCCTATTTCTTGACCCCAAAGACCGAGGATGCTGATATAGGTATCAAGCTGTAGTCTGCATGTACAGTGGACCCCAGTAAACACATTAACCCCAACATTTCTTAGGTTGGAGTGAAACTGATCTTGGAACACCAGTCTAAAGTAGGTCATTTGGAAAAAATACGGAATTTCACGATTTTTCCGATTTTGGACTTCAACTGGACCTGAAACCGAAAGTAGTCGTTTCCTCTGCGTATTTCAATAATAATTATGATCAGTAGATATATGCCTGCAGGTTTACACTATTTTGAAAGTTTTAGGCCTCTGAACTTGTGTAAGACACAGAAGGGAAGCCCACCCCTCCAGAAAAACCAGTTTTATCCGATTTCAATTTTCCAAGTTCGTATTTGAGCTCAAAATGCTACTTAAACATGAGAAACATGACAATAGATAGCCTCAGGTTGAGGGAACATGAATCAATTTCGAAATAAGTATCATAA
Source organism: Mytilus coruscus (assembly GCA_017311375.1). Classification (NCBI taxonomy): domain Eukaryota; kingdom Metazoa; phylum Mollusca; class Bivalvia; order Mytilida; family Mytilidae; genus Mytilus; species Mytilus coruscus. The sequence goes on from CM029597.1 coordinate 47,485,971, forward strand.
AGTTGACCTCTAAAAGTATGGAGAGCCATTAGAGCCAAATAACGGTGGTCTGGGTCATCCCGTCATATGACGGGCTTAGCATGGTAAGGGTTAATGATTGAGATGGTTGAACAATGGACAAAATTGTAAGAAATTATTATTACCTTACTATTTCTGGAAATGCTGCAAACAAAAAAATGCTAACAAAATTTAAAATGTGAGTTTTATTTTGGCAAACCGATCCTGTAACAATTTTTGCAAAAATTAAATCCTCCGAAAATTTCTAAATTTGCTATAATACCCCACCTGACCAATCTATGATTCAACACTTGACATTCTTAAAATAGCTCAATAAAATGATGAAAGAAGAACTGGATATTAGAAAGAAAAATGGTTAACACATGATGGTTGATGCTTTCACGACTGACAGTTGTATAAAATATTAATTGTACCAGACGGTTCATGACTTAATTCCTTAATGGCTGAGGGATGTATACAATATCAAATGTACTAGATAGATGAATTGATTGATGGGTCCTTTACACCCAGTTAATATTACATACAAATTCAAGACCATAATGTTTAAATGAGATACAAATGTATACTGCGTTTGTACTAAACAATAAAATGCTCTGCAAGGCACAGCTTGATACGACCTTAGAGTTAGAACCCGGCAAGTATGGACACAACATTCAAGCTTGATACAGCTCTGAATTTGGATTGTGATTGAATATTTGACACATCATAGGTTTCTGACACAGAATGAATGTGGTCTAAGAACTTAAAAATTTGAATTTGGCATTTACCTATGGTCCAATATCCAAAATCTAAATACATGTTTAGATTCAGCATATCAAAGAACCCAAATTGTGGTATGGATCATTGTGGTACAATTTTATAGAAATCCATACACTTATACTCGTTATTGTCTGGAAACCAAATGTCTTCGGATGATGACCACAACATCGCCATACCATTTAAGTACAGCTCTTTATAAGAACCAGGCAGAGTGCCATATACATGTGATACATGAGGGTATTCAGATTTTATCTATAATTGGCCTAGTAGAAGCAGTAAATGAATACTGCTCAAAAAATAATTTTGAGTGGGAAAATATGAGTGGTTGCCATGGTAACGAACACTCTATTTTTTGGTTGTTAAGCGTGGTAAAATCTTTTAAAAATCAGCTAAATCACCACAATTCAGAGCCTGATTATGAATAGAATCGTGAGTTTTTCATAAATGTTCATATGTAACATCGATACAACTTGGTTTAAGCTTCATTTTAGTGAAGATTGCATGTCAACCAAATTTGTAAATTTTTTGAAAAATTTTGCCAAAAAATGCATATTTTCAACTTTTCTGAAATTGGGATTTTTGCGAAATTATCAAATTTTCTCTGGTGTTTTTCAGAAAAGTGCAAATGTGTACAGAATAGTTAGCACTGTAGTTATGAAGTTTGGATACTACTTTACCAAATTAAATAGAAAAATGCGTGGGATTTTCTTTAGTTTTGTCACCATAGCAACCGATTTTTCCTTGGAAACGGAGTTTTTATTTGCAGAATATTGCAGTTTAAGAGCTTAAATGTCCTGAATTGTTTCATAACCGATAAGAAAATGCATAAAAGCTAACGCTAACTCTAAATCACCATTGTTAAGAGTTGCTGACTTCAATATTTACCACAGAAACACATATTATCCATAGCAACATCCATTCAAAACTGCATAAATAAAATTTATGTAAAAAATACATAAATAGAAGGTGTATATATTAAAATTGGAATACGACTGCATGCTTTGCTTACACACAGTCTTGTCTGTTCTTTTCATAAGGTTCAACAAATGTAATATATAATGTAACATTGGGGTTGAAAGGTGGGGGAAAAAAAGGGGGAAGGGGGGGGGGGGGGGGGTAGGTCTATTTTTTTTTAAATATCATACATGTAGATTCTTGAAAAGAAAACGTTTGGTCGGAGAGCCTGATTATATAAAGAATCAAATTTTTTTCAGAAATTTCATATATAACATCGATATAACTTGGTTTTAGCTTCAGAGCTTAGTTAAGGTAGTTCGCTTGTCATGTTTTGGGATTTTGTCAGATTTTCGGAAACCTCTGGTTTTATTCATTTGAATGCCTTTAAAAATGGCCACTGACCCCATTTTCTTTTTATAAATCTTTTACATGTGTAATGATAAGCCATCTGTAAAAGTCTTATAAAATTTCGATTATTCTTTAATAGTTTTGAGAATGTAAACTTGTCAATGATAAAGCTATGAAAAGTCAAGAGAAAATATTTTCCGCCAAAATTTCAATGGGTAATATCTAGAAAACAAGCGCATTGACCTGTATATTTTTTTACTCTTTTGATTCCTTTAGTGATCCCTATCAATATTAACTAGTGTTTTGAAAAGTTAATTAATCTGAAACTGAGAAGCGAACTTCCTTAAGATTGCAGTTCAACCCGACTTTTAGATTTTTGTTAAAATATACCAAAAACACATATTTTCTTTTTTCTGAATCATGGAGTTTTGTGAAATTATCAAATTTTCTCATGTGTTTTTTATTGAAAAGTGCAAATAAGTAAAGCATAGCTAGCATTGTAGTAACAAAGTTTGAATACTACTTGACCAAAATAAATAGAATATTGCGTGGGGCTCTCTTGAATTTGATCACCATATTAATGTATTTGTCCCTTGAAATAGAGTTTTTATTTGTTGAATTCTGCAGTATAGGGATTTCAATGTTCTCAATTGTTTCCAAACCTTTATGAAAATACATAAAAGCATATATACACTCTAAATCTAAACTACAACGGTTAAATATTATTACAACAGTTGTCATGGTAATAAATATCACCCATAACAACATCCAACCAAAATATATATAATATAATTTTACAAATACATATAATTATGCTAATAATTTTCATTTTCTAATGGGAATATAACTGCATGCTTTAATCTATTTAACTCTCAGTCCTGTCTTTGCTCCTTGAGAAGACTCAACAAATTTGAATATATACACTGTGGCATTTTGGGGGAGGTGGAGGTTTGGTAGTTTTGTTTGAATCTTTCATAAATCCTTTTTAGGAAAATTGAAAGGTTTAGCTATAAAACCAGGTTTCATCTACCATTTTCTACATAAGAAAATACCTGTACCAAGTCAGTAATATATGACAGTTTTATCCATTCGTTTGATGTGTTTGAGCTTTTGATTTTGTCATTTACTTAGAGACTTTCTGTTTAGAATTGTCCTCAGTGTTCCGTATATTTGTTATTTTACTTTTTCTACAACATTTGGTTTCAATCTGGTAATCTATAATTATTCATGAAATGTTACTAACAGATGATCGACTTCATGGGGATTGCAATAGCACATTCTAGCTTTTGTCAAGGTCCATATAATTTTGAAAGTATTGCTCTGACAATATATGTCCTTTACAAATGGGAAGAAATTAAGAAATTTTGGAAAATTCTAATTTTCCTAAGCAATAATTCTCACAAATTTCAAACAGCAAGAGACTCAACTTGAAATCTCACTCATAAATTTAAGCTTACAAACCAATAATAGAAACATTTGGTTTAAGCATTTCCAAAATGAAACTGAAGTGACAAGGACAGACAGATGGACGGACAGACCAAAACAAAACATATAAAGTCATGGTCTTTTAATAACATTTACACATAAGAAAGGTAAAATCTCTTTGTTATTTCTCAGGATAATGCAATGCTAAGGTGTACATTAACTACTGCATAGTTCAAATGTACTCATACCTTTGGGGCTGATCCTAGACTTTGAAAGGGTGTTATTCCATAAAATAAAATAAACAGCTGCGCCATGAGCACATGTTACGCCGTCGCTTTTATAAAGAATAAATTTCAATAACTTCTCAATGTCATATCACAAATTCATGAAAAACTAAAGGAGGTTATGTTAATATATATAAACCCAACACCAAAGTTCGGCCGTTAGATTTTCTTGTTTGAATTGTTTTACATTGTCAATTCTGGACCTTTACAGCTGACTATGTAGCATGGGCTTAAGCCCCAGTCCCACTAGACCACGATCACACCACGCTCACCGCGATCTAAAATAAATTCAGATCGTGGTGAGGTCGCGGTATGAGCGGCATGAAAATGTTATTTTTCGTTGATTTCATGATGAACCTACGTCTTCATTACGCTTCCACAACGATCCTGCTACGATTATACCACGTTCTCACACGCTTTCTCTCGATTATCATGATCTTACTACGCTCATCACGTTCTCACTACGACCATACCACGAGTTATCCGATTGCAACACGATCTTACCACGCTTCTACTGCGATTATAGCCCATTCTTACCACGATTATACTACGTTCATACCGCGATCTTACTACTTTCTCAGCAATAACGTCAACATCGTGTTCCATATAAATACTGTTCCATTCCTTATATTTCTGATTAATACTTAGATTTCTCGGAAACAACACAGTCATGCCACCAAAATCTACCAGAACGCGTGGTGGTAGGTGTAGGTGTAGAGGCAGAGGAGGTCTTATAGTAACGAATCCTGATCTAGCAGAGATGTCGCACCGACCAATGCAACCTGAATCTTTTCTTTTTTTTCAAGTCTTTTTATTGTCATAAACCAACTCATACGATTTGTGACAAATTATATACAACCTATTGCTAGTCCATCAAGCTCAAATGGCGATGTTTTAGTGAGCGAAAGCAGGGATGACAGAGATGTGTCAAGCAGGGTTGAGCCGTTGGAGAAAAAGACAAGAGGTCCAAATTACATACACACAAACAAAAGCTGGAGGGCTTTTATATATTTCATGTGAAAATGACAATTAGCATGATGGTCGTAGTAAGAACGTAGTCGGGTCGTAAGAAGAGCGTGATAAGGACAGCATGGACGTGCTAGAATCGTACTATGGTCTTGAACAGCTTGGTGTTAACGTGGTATAGTCGTAGTGGGCGTAGATGGGTCGCGGTGAGAACGTGCTGGTCGTAGTGATGTCGTAGTAACGTCGCTGTGAGATCGTGGCGCAGTCTCTCGAATAGAATCCCGCTTCGCTACGCTCTCGCTACGATGTAACAGCGCCTTTGCGATCTTACCACGACCTAACTGCGCCTCACTACGCTTCAACTACGACCTGATTTCGCCACGACCGCACCACGATTGTTTTGAACATGTTCAAAGATGACCACGCTCATCACGATCTTTAAGACCTCACCACGACCGTATTACGACCTTACTGCGATCTACACGATCGCACTCACGATCGTCTAAATTTGTATTTTTTCACAGATCGTAGTGCGATCGTGGCCTAGTGGGACTGCGGTATAAGCTCATAGTTGAAGGCCGTATGATCACCTTTAGTTGTTAATTTCTGTGTCATGTTGGTCTCTTGAAGACAGTTGTCTCATTAACAATTATACCACATCTTCTTTTTTAAATTCACAGAAAAGATAAAAAAAAATCTACATGAAAGTCGAAAAATATAATATGGTATGTATGACACAAAAAAAGGGCTCCAGAAAGGTTCTCATAAGATCAAATGGTCACTTTGAGAAATTTCCTTGGTTAACCATGCCATTTAAGGCAAATTATACAGTTGACAGTGACACCAACAAAATTCAAACTTGAACTCTGTTTTGTGGTAATAAGCATTGTGTATACATGTTTCATAAGATTTGGTTGAGGCAAACTAAAATTAGAAAATGGAAACCAACTTTTATAGCTTACTGGTCGGTGTGAGCCTAGGCTCCGTGTTGAAGACCGTGCTTTGACCTATAATGGTTTACATTTATACATTTTGACTTGGATGGAGAGTTGTCTCATTGGCACTCATACCACATCTTCTTATATCTATATATTATGACGACTAATGTACTGACAGACATGGGTTAAACCTACCCCGCCAAATTGAGGTGCGGCCATAAAAGTGTTTATTTTAGTTTTGCCCTTGTACCTTGAATCGATCAAATGTGTGCAATTGTGAGATATTGGAAATTTGTTCTTTATTTCACATTGGACACTAAAGTCTCATTAATGATTACAACTTGTTTGGACTAGAAAGCATTGATAACTACAAAGAAAATTAAGATTGGTATGTACTGCGCTGTTTCTAGTGTTGCGGTTAATTGAATAAGACCATGTGTGGAATTTGTCTTCAAATAATTACTGTTATTAATCTTGTGATCATGAAGACATTCTCAGCTTAGTGGTTTCATTCCAAATCTCGGGACAGTCTTTTATAAAGGTTACAGAGACAGATACAGAAAATAGGGGCATAATTCATGTAAAGGTTAAAAAAAAACGTTGAGAATAGCAAAACGATTTTTTTGAAGATTCAACCTAAAGAAATGACATTTTTACATGTTTACTTTCTTAAAGGAGAGGAAGGAGATTTCCGAAGAAGGATAAGAAGTGTGCTTCAGCTGACCCCCTCCCCTCAAACAAAACACACACACAAAACAAGATATAATGTTGTCGGAATAATGAACTTATGAGATATATGTAGAACGATGCATAGTAAGGAATGATTCATAATTAATACAATTATTTTGCACAATAATTTTGATTTGATAATTTTGCCGTAATAGCATAATTATTTTACCGGGATTAGCACAATTCCAAGTTAGCAGATTTATCTATTTGTCTATCTCTGGGATCCTGAATTCCAATTGCGGGATAGCAGTACAACAAAGGAGCTATTAATGATATGTTAATAGCTATATATTAAAGCATTCCATTATACTGCACTTCTGATATTAGCGATCACCAATTGACTATTATTATTTTTAAGTCACCACCAACTTAAAATTTGATTCAATTTGCCTTTCCGTCTATCCGTCCGTCCATCACACTTCAGTTTCAGTTTAGAAATGTTTTGGCCCAATGATTCTATTATTGGTTTGTAAGCTTAATATTATGTTACAGGTCAATTTTGTGATTTATGCTGGTGGAATAACATCTCAGGCGGGTGTGTGCCCTAAGAAATTCAGAATTTTCTTACAATTGTTAAGGGCCATATCTATCATGCCTTACCATAAGCCAGGTTGGCCCGGCTATTGCAATCCCATGAAGTTCATCATCTGTTTACTTTCAAAAATGGATTATCGGATGATGAACTCGAAACAAAATCCGACCAAACGCAATTATCTCTTCAAGTATCTACTTGTATGAAACATTTTAAAAATCAACATACCCCTTTTTTCCAAACCCCCCAACCCCAATGTTACATCATATATTACATTTATTGAACCATCTGAAGAAGAAAAAACCCAGACAAGACTGTGAGTGAAGCAAAGAATAAAGTCATATTCCAATTTGAAAATAAACACCCTCTATTTATGTATTTTTTTACATAAATTTCTATTTATGCAGTTTTTGAGTGGATGTTGCTATGGATAATATGTGTTTCCATGGTAACAATTGAAGTCAACAACACTTAACGATAGTAATTTAAAGTTTGCGTTAGCTTTTATTTATTTTCTTATCGATTATGAAACAATTCAGGACATTTAAGCTCTTAAACTGCAATATTCTGCAAATAAAAACTACGTTTCCAAGGAAAAAATCGGTTGCTATGGTGATAAAACTAAAGAAAATCCCACGCATTTTTCTATTTAATTTGGTAAAGTAGTATCCAAACTTCATAACTACAGTGCTAACTATTCTGTACACATTTGCACTTTTCTGAAAAACACCAGAGAAAATTTGATAATTTCGCAAAAATCCCAATTTCAGAAAAGTTGAAAATATGCATTTTTTGGCAAAATTTTTCAAAAAAATTACAAATTTGGTTGACATGCAATCTTCACTAAAATGAAGCTTAAACCAAGTTGTATCAATGTTACATATGAACATTAATGAAAATTCACGATTCTATTCATAATCAGACTCTGAATTGTGGTGATTTAGCTGATTTTGAAAGATTTTACTACGCTTAACAACCAAAAATAGAGTGTTAGTTACCATGGCAACCACTCATATTTTCCCACTCAAAATTATTTTTGAGCAGTATTCATTTACTGCTTCTACTAGGCCCATTTTAGATAAAATCTGAAACCTTCATATATCGCACTCTGCCTGGTTCTAACAAAGAGCTGTACTTAATATACAGCCACAAAAATTTTGCGTTCATATAAAAACAGTCTGATTTTCACCGTGCTATCTCCTGAAGTTAAAGTCCACAGGAAGAAATATTATTTTGACTCTGAACCAACCAGTGTACTCATAATACTAAATGTTGCTTTCTTGGTGAGTAAGCAGCCAATACAAATTTTAAAGTCAATGGTTTATTCTAGCCAGGAATCACCCCACGACCTCACACAATCAAGGAGAGCACTGAGTCAGTTATATTGGATAGAGAACAAATGACAGGAACATATGGTAATAACTCATCCTGACCTTCTGTACAAGGATTTTTCCTTTGGAGTAGAGGCATTAAGACCTGTATTTGGCCCAACAAAACAAAATTCTTGAGAACTTTTCAAAATTGTACAAAATGCATAAAATCAAGATATATAAAGGAATTACACAAGATTTTTGATGTAATGACATCACAATTAAGTCATAATATGCACTTTTCATTTATATTTCCCTTGTGGAAACAATGTGCGCAGCCAAGAACCAACAAAATAATTTTACAGTAGCTTTATTATCACTATTTACATAATATCACCAATTATAAAGTTGTTTCTTCAGTGTGCACATTATTTTCCAATCCAAAATTTACGTATAAGCTGATGTAAAACAAGAAAAATCATGAAATTGTACAACATATACAAATTTCGTCCTGATTTGTTGCCAATGTAACTAGTCAAATGTGAACTTTATTTTTATTTTCTAAACACCTTTTACCTAAGTATTGTGAAGGGAAGTTTTGGATCATATATGGTGACTTTTAAATGTGCACTTATTTCCCCAACTCCTTACAATTTTTCTTAGTAAAAAAATTATTCTTGTCAAGGAATAAATTTTAAATTACAAAAATAAGTTAAATAGTCATTCTTCTCTATCACATGATTTAACACTTTGTTCTTTTATTACTATTCTATGATCCTATGTTATGACTTTTCTTCAGACGTTTCTTGTTTATTGTCTATTTTTGGCTTAGATGGTTTATATGAGCGGAACAATAATTTGGAAAGTTCATATGGATCTTCTGACCGTATTTCTTTGCTTTTCTCTAATATCTGAAACGAAAATAAAAATACATGGAATTAATATAACCAAAATATTTTAGGTTAATATCATACTGTTTGACTTGTAATAAATGATTCTCTGATTTTTTCACTATTTTCACATTTCGCAACCAATTGTGAAAAAAATTGTTCTCCTCACCAGTGAAATAACCAGTCAAATGATTGGTCATAATTTAATTATGACGTCAAATTTTCTTGGTTTCTTCTGAATTTCCTATTGTGACGTCATGAAAAAAGGCGACCATGCCTGATGACATCACATATAAAGAACACAACTTTCTGCAAATCTTTGAAAAGGAAGGATAAAAGTCATTAGAGAAACAGATTCCAGCACTATAACTCGTGTATTACGATATTTCTCCACTCTCAACAGTTAAATTTTAATTATTTAAAAAGCTCGGCAAGCCTCACGCTTTAAATATTAAAATTTAACTGTCTCAATGGAGAAATATTATAACACACTGCTGCTGTGGTGGAATCTATATTTCTACCATTGTTAAAGACCTCATTGCTGTTTGTAATTTTGCTCAACTGGCTAAAGATTATGTGACACTAGACATACTAACGTTGTACAACAATAATTTTGCCCTTTGGTATCAGATATTTTGTCTTGTGATTTCAAAATTTACTAGAACATCTGATATCCAGTAATGGTTAAGAAATTGAAAGAAAATATTGTTTGTAAAAAGTAGTTTTGTGTTAAATAATTTCTATTTTGTCTGGCTATCCCTACTACCAGTATTTTAATAAACCCTTTCATGCTAATTTGGAAGCATGCCCAGTATGGACTTGTATGTGCTTTGTAATCTATTCCATTGCTCAATGATTTGTTAGCCTAAGGTTATTCCAATAAATGGATGTGGGAGGGTAGGAAGGGGCATCAAAATTCCCTAACAACCAAAATATGTTACTACTTTCTTTTGAGTAATTTTGCATACATAAGATGGGCATGTTAGTTGCTAAAATATAGGTCATTTGGTATCTGGTGGTAAGTTGTCCCATGTGCAATCATACCACATCTCCTTATTTCATATACAACCATAAAAGATCAACTAATCATGTCCAAAAATTATACTTCCTTTCCTATCCTCCCACAATTATTTTATGATTTCACCAGCATATCAAATATTATGCCATGGATGTCAAACTATTTTTATGACACAGGATTTTCAACCACAAAAATAGGACAAATAGCTATAGAGAAATAAGATACAGTATTTTCTCTACTTACTTGTCTACAAGTAGATACTTTTCCTCTACCAAATACATTCCACAGAACAATACCAACAATCTGTTTATCTCTGTAATAAAACACAACACCCTGGTAATCTTCTGTTGATTTTAATGCTGGAGGGTTTGCAGTCTATAAGAAAAAGGAAAAATTGAAAATATTAAGTCTATTTGATAATTACTGTGTACTTTATTACACACTTTTAACAAAGGTTGTTTCCTATGCAAATTGTAGACAGGTTCCATACCAGACAAAATGGGCTACTGCTCATGCAAAGATAAATTGAAAGTGATATATTAAGGCATTTTAACCAATTTTTAATAAAAGATAACTATTGATATCAGAAGTTTAAGCTTAACAAAAGATTAAATGGGATGAAAATTTATGAAACTAGACAAAGTGATGCCCTTGCACTCCACTCTGAAGTAACTGTATTATAACAAAGTCAATGTAGGACTTTCTTTGAGATATTATTGTGTCTGGGAGACACAAATGATGCCCCCACAGATGCAAAGTGTCATTTAAAAATACACAAAGTTGAGCATGGGAGCACATAGGTCTATGGTTCACTGTAGGAGGAGTTATCCGGAAATGCTATGCACCTCTTATGCAAGTATATACTCCAAAATGACAAAGTTCAACTATCTCCCAAAGAGCAAATATTAATAAAATCAAAACCCTGACCACATGCACACCTTCAATATATGTACAATCAGCCAGCAAAGTGAAAACTTCCTAGCATTCAAACTGTAGGAGGAGTTATCTGGAATAACTATATACCCATAATAGGACGGAAGGACTGACAGACGGACGGACGGACATGGGTAAAACAATATGCTCCCCCAACTTTTAGTTGCAGGGGCTTAAAAATTAAAGATAACACACATTATGCACAGATTTTGGTATTTCCGCTGGCTCTTGATTGACAATGAAACTTTATGTCAGTTCTAAGGGAATGAATTCAAAATATTGATCTCTCATTACAGGGTCAATATTTGCGGAATTGGCAAATAGACTATTAAAGCTGAATGTCAAAGCGTAAAAAACTTCAAAATGATTGAAACGACTGTCAGTAAGACTTTTGTGAATGTAAATGAAACCTGTAGTAACTTTCATGTTTTTAAAAGCTTAGTGCAATTATTTGAAGTCTTGTAATTTCTTAAACTTACAAACTTGTCAGTGCTAATAATTTCTCTGATGACACCAAAATTATTTCAGCAAAGACGAATTGTTAACAAATTTTTGGTAAGAAATTAATTTCATTTTGAGTCTTCGGTTATTACAAATTCAGCTTTTGATAAAAAATTTTTTTACTTTTTTTTTATTAAAAAAAATTTAATCTAGGCAAATTTCGTCAGGTTTACCTATTATTTATGTCTATGCAATTTTGCTCTCAACCACTATTACTGTGGATTCATTAATTTCATGGATTGAGGGAAATCTGTGTTTTCGTGGATTTTTCATTTCATGGTTTTGCTGACGTCTGCATACAAGTCTATAAAACATTTATAATTCGTCGAATATTTAAATTCATGGTTCAGATTTACCCATGGAAATCGGTATCTCACGAATAATAATGAAACCACGTTAGTTTTTTCAATAGTTTTGTAAATGTCTGAACAGAATTCACCATTTCCAAAACCAGACCATCCTGGATAATATTTTTAAAAGGGCACACCATAACTTTTTGATTGGCTAACAAAATGGATATGATCTTCTTTTCATTTTGATGTACATGATGAAAATACTCATATCCCTTTAGATTCTGAAGCAGGAAATTGACCATTTGTAAGAAAACTGATTAAAAGGTCAATGGTTTCTGTTGTTATATAGGTAACTGAACAGGAAAAGAGACAGTTGTCCAGTATGATGTAAAATTGTGTTGTAGATTGCTGTCCTCATGGACTTATAATTCTGCTTCCTCTAATAGAAACAAAAATAAACCATAAACAGTAACATTTTCTCTTGTGAAATAAATAATCAATGAAATTCAAATGAAGCAAAATTTACATGAATCTAAATTGTCATGCAAAATTTTTGAACAATAAAGCTTTCAAGGGAAACACAGGAAATTTTCAGTATTTTCAGATTTACTTCTAAATCTAATGTATTAGAGCTATTTTCCTAATGCTTGTAGTTTAAAGGTTTGGTTGGTTTGCTTGCTTTGTTTGTATAAGTGTTTGATCAAGCATTGTAATTAAGATTGGCATCTGCAATCAATAGATAGGTGGGGCTTCAGCTTGTATACATTATACTTAACATCCCCGCCTATCTATTGATTGCAGATGTCAATCTTAATAACAATGCTTGAGCAAACGTTTATACAAACAAAGCAAGCAAGCAAGCCAACCAAACCTTTAAACTACAAGCATTAGGAAAATAGCTCTAATCAGATACCCCACTTCACCATAATCTTCCACTTAGCTTTGTTAACAAAAATAGAGCACATCATTATCATATACCTGAGATGAGTTATTGGAGTTTTTGATGCCATCTTGTTGTGAGGAATGTTCTTTTAATGTCTTGTCTTTCAAAGGTGTAAATATACTGAATGTTTCAAGGCTTGAAGACACTTCGCCAATAGCCTGGTAACTTTCTGCTCCAAGATCTGACCTAAAATTATACATCAATATGAAACTCTTAATAAAGGTGCAGATGCATTTTAAGACCCATTCATGATGGTTTAATGTTTTTAATGAAAGTCCCACAAATACATTTGTTCTGAATCTAATTGTTTGAGCACTTATTTCTATTTGAAGATTAATCATACTTTGGCCTTATAGGCTACAGCGTATGAAGAGATAAAATTTAAGAAACATTCATAAACAGCCAGTTGTGAACATATTCTGAAACTTGAATAACATCACATAACACTAAAAATTCAACTAAAACTGCCTGCAAATAAATGTTTTTCTATGTGATTTGGTTTCAATGGTTGACTAAAAAAGAGAATCTAAAGAAAATCCCTTACTTACGGATTTTGTGTTATTAAAATTTGCTGTTGCCAAATTTTGGAAATTATTTTAAATTAAGGAATGTATCTCCCTCATGCAAAGCTCTGATTCCTTGCCCGGCTTAGGTTTACTTTTTTGTCCTTTTTGGTTTATAGCTCTTCATCTTTTTAATAAGCTTTGGATTTTCAAATATTTTGGCCTAGGGCATCACTGAAGAGACATTGTCTAAATGCGCATCTGGTGCAGAAAAATTGGTATCGTTTATGTTATTACATAAGTAGCCAATTAAATAGATATCGAATCTGTGAAACTGACTCTGTCAGTTTGGCAAATCTTGTTCTTTTGAGCTTATGATCTGAGCAAGATCATCAATGAGGATCAAACTAGCTTGGCAAAAAAAGGGCTATCCATACCCATTTAAATACTGGATAGTAAATAAAGATTAAAGTAAAGGGCTGAAAAATTTTATCAGAACCAAGAAGTGATTTCTTGGATTAATTCTTTAGTTTATAATGAAATTAATACTATTTGGTTATACTGATGACAAATATGTTTTAAATCACTTAAATGTAAGAAAATTACCAGAAATATGGTTTATGCTCATAAAGTTTCCTTGCTCCAGCCATATTTTGACCAGCCAGTTTACCCATTGAATCAGCAGTATTGTGGTGTTCCACTCGACATCGGCCATATTTGTAGTCATAGAAACTAGCCACATCACCTGCCTATTAATATAAATCATGAACTTTTTCACCATCATTAATAATACCATTGAAATTTTGCTAATCTAATAACAGATCTACCTGCTTGTTTATAAATTTCACCAATTGCTATTATTTTACCGTAGGCAACAAAAGAGTAAAATCTACATAATGGAAATGAAAGGATTTGGTGTATGAATATTTTATAGATCTTCATTCACAGATCAAATTTTCATTGATAAAGCAGTATACAAATTACTTTATATACATAATAGGTTACTTAAGAATTGCCTGCTTCTTTTTGTAATTTTTTATAGAGGTTTACAAATCCTCAACTCAAGCACATCCTGTATGAAGTGCAAAATTTCTTCAAACTGAAAATGTGTGCACTATCAAATGCAGTGTGCACCAAAATCTTTTCCAACTACTAGTCTGAAGACCAATATTCCGACATTTTTCTTATGTGTCTAAACAAAGTTTTCAAATACTTACTAGTCCTTATAAAATTTTACTAGTCTTGGGCATGGGACTAGTGGCTAACGGAGCAGACTGCAAATGGAATTTGTGTACCTCTTGCAATCTGATTTCTATCAAAATCTATGGGCCTTTTTAAAAATCATGACTTCCAAATGATCTGATTACAAATATAAGGTTATACCTTCACCAATACCTTGTATCCATTTTTAAACTTAGAAGTAAGCCACCTCTTATCATAGACATGTAAACATTACTTTTGTTGAATGCCTTTTTTAAATCAACATCATTTGACATCTAATATAAATAATAATAGCTATCACAGATTCACCTTAAAATTAGTTTTTGCCCACTATAATAAAATGCTTCGCTGAGGGCAGCCTGATACGACCGCAGAGGTCGAACCCTGAACAGTTGGGGCAAGTTTGGACACAATATTCAAGCTTGATACTGTCTGAATTTGGATTGTGATTAAATTTTTAACATAATATAGGTTTCTGACACAAAATAAATGTGGTCAAAATTTGAAATGGGACATTTAATTTACCTAGAATGGTCTGATATCCAAAATCTATCAACATGGTTAGATTCAGCATATAAAAAAACACCAATAATTTAATTTTAGTTGAAATCAAACAAAGTTTAATTTTGGACCCTTCAAACCTTGAACTTATTTGAAAACAGGGCCCAAAATAAAAATCTAAATGCACAATAAGATTCAGCAAATCATACAGTCGCAATAATTCAGTTTTTGATGAAACCAAACAAAGTTTAATTTTGGACCCTTTTGACCTCAATGTAGACCAATTTAAAAATGGGGCCCAATATCCCAAAAAAATATACAAGGTTAGAACCCCCAAAAATTAAAGACTTAATTAATCCCATCGAAATTGGTTAAAACATTTGTATTTGTTTTCAATTGAAAATTTGTTGCTATTGCACAATACTGTGCAATTGAAGATTATTTGCTATTGCGTAATAGAGAAGGCCCAAAATCCAAAAATCTAAATACACAGTTAGATTCAGGATATCAAAGAACCCCATATATTCAATTTTTGTTAAAATCAAACAAAGAGTGATTTTGGACCCTGATTTGTACCAACTTAATACTGGGCCCATAATCAAAAATCTAAATACATGTTTAGATTCAGCATATTAAAGAACCCCAAGAGTTCAATTTTTATTAGAATCAAAATAAGTTTAATTTTGGACCCTATTTAAATAGAAAATGACATAATAATCATGGCTAAAAATAAACAAAAAGCTTCATCAGGAACATTTTATATTGGCAAATTTCAATGAAGTTTATTAAACTAAAGTTATTGGCAAATTTCAATGGAATTTATTAATAATAAAGTTTTTGGCAAATTTCAATATACATAATTTAAAAGCAGTTTAGGTGAGATAAACAAGTAGCTTCATCAGCAACATTTTATATTGGCAAATTTCCAATGAAGTTCATTAAACTAAAGTTATTTGCAAATTTCCAATGGAATTTATTAATAATAAAGTTTTTGGCAAATTTCAATATACATAATTTAAAAGCAGATAAGGTGAGATAAACAAAAAGCTTCATCAGCAACATTTTATATTGGCAAATTTCAATGAAGTTTATTAAACTAAAGTTATTGGCAAATTTCAATGGAATTTATTAATAATAAAGTTTTGGCAAATTTCAATATACATAATTTAAAAGCAGTTTAGGTGAGATATTCAAATGAGTTTCAATTACCAACCTTATACTGCCTTTTAAATTATGTTTTATATAAGTAATTGTCCATTAACCTGGAAACCCTTTTCCCCTTTTTGCACCTTATTCCTTAAAGGTTTGAGCCATAACTCCCAAAGACAATTCTTAGTATCCCTTTGTGGTATTCCAATATCCAAAATCTAAATACATGGTTAGATTCAGCATATCAAATAACCCCAAGAATTCAATTTTTGATGAAATCAAATAAATTTCAATTTTGGACCCTTTAAACCTCAATGTGAACCAATTTGATAACCGGGCCCAAATATCAAAAATCTAAATACATGGTTAGATTCAGCATATCGAAGAACCCCATATATTCAATTTTTGTTGAAATCAAACAAAGTTTAATTTTGGACCCGATTTGGACCAACTTGAAAACTGGGCCCATAATAAAAAAACTAAGTACATGTTTAGATTCAGCATATCAAAGAACCCCAAGAATTCAATTTTTGTTAAAATCAAACTAAGTTTAATTTTGGACCCTTTGGACCTTAATGTAGACCAATTTGAAAACAGGACCAAAAATTAAGAATCTAAATACACGGTTAGATTCAACATATCAAAGAACCCCAATAGTTCAATTTTTGATGATATCAAACAAAGTTTAATTTTGGACCCTTTTGGCCCCTAATTCCTAAACTGTTGGGACCAAAACTCCCAAAATCCATCCCAACCTTCCTTTTGAGGTCATAAACCTTGTGTTAAAATTTCATAGATTTCTATTCACTTATACTAGAGTTATTGTGCGAAAACCAAGAAAAATGCTTATTGGGCCCTTTTTTGGCCCCTAATTCTTAAACTGTTGGGACCAAAACTCCCAAAATCAGTCCCAACCTTCCTTTTGTGGTCATAAACCTTCTGTTTAAATTTCATAGATTTCTAAATAAACCTTCTGTTTAAATTTCATAGATTTCTATTCACTTATACTAAAGTTATAGTGCGAAAACCAAATGTCTTCGGACGATGACGACGATCACGACAACGACGCCAACGTCATACCAATATACGACCGCAAAAATTTTGCGGTCGTATAAAATCTGAGCATTAATTGATTTTTCAGATATATTTGCCATTATACTTACCACCCATATGTTAGGTTTAGCCTCTAATTCAGCATTAGCCATTACTCCACCTCTTGTAGGGTCTATATCTAATTCAGACATTTTAGCTATATCATCGTTAGGCTGTAAACCTACTGTGACTACCACATCATCAACTTTTATCTATTAAATAAATAAAATGTCATATATAACATATATTGTGAGCATTTTCCTGATAAGCCTATCTTGTTTAGTTATCTCATTCTTGAGGTCTATATGAATAAGAGCCTATTCTGTAACAATTTTTCAGCATTTGTCTACTTATATCATTTGTCAATGATCTTTGACAAAATTGAAGAGCTCAAAACCAATTTCCAATTAACACCAATTATTTTTAACTTACACTTAGAATATCAAAATCTGTTAGGGACTTTTGAAGATGAAAAATATACTCTGACATTTACCTCATTTTAACCTCCATTGCTCAGGATGGTTGTTGTTCCTCAGAAACTACATGCATACATGTCATCAATATTTAGTACATGTTTAAATAACCATACAAAATAGGTTTTTTTTTTAAATATTTGGTATGTTATCTGTGAGGAGTATACATGTTATTGACATTTGTCATATGGCCTTGACCTCATGTTCATACTTGATTAATTGATTGCATAATTGTTGGTCCTTAACATCACTTTCAGCACTATTGGCTATATTATGGCAGTAAATTTTTATTGCTGGAGAAGGCCGGAGTGCTTGGAGAGAACTATGACCTTTGCAGGAAAACTGACAATCCTAGTCAATTTAGATTGGAGTCAAACGCACCTGCGACAAGTAGGGTTTAAACTCACAACCATAGTGTTGAAAGGCCAGTGGTTACTGTAGATGAACTACTTAGACTACTCAACCATGGAGGGCCCTATGAAAAGAAGAAAATCTGGAGTATATATTAGAGAGACTGCAACCTATGTTTGATAGAGTAATGAATAAAAGACTTACCAAACTGCCATCACTAAGTGTTAAAACAACTTGTTTATCTTTGTATTTGGCTTCCTTCACAGATTTCCGAGATACCACATCCACACCCTCTGTAAAATTAGTAGTATTTCACTAAAAAATCTCAATGTACTTGTATGCCAACAAGTAAACAGGTATGACAACCTTAACCATTGGTGGAGTTTGTGTTGAATTGAGATTGGTGGGGTTCGTGTTGAATTGAGATTGGTGGAGTTCGTGTTGAATTGAGATTGGTGGAGTTCGTGTTGAATTGAGATTGGTGGGGTTCGTGTTGAATTGAGATTGGTGGGGTTTGTGAAATTGTGTTGAATTGAGATTGGTGAAGTTTGTGTTGAATTGAGATTGGTGGGGTTCGTGTTGAATTGAGATTGGTGGGGTTCGTGTTGAATTGAGATTGGTGGAGTTTGTGTTGAATTGAGATTGGTGGAGTTCGTGTTGAATTGAGATTGGTGGGGTTCGTGTTGAATTGAGATTGGTGGGGTTTGTGTTGAATTGAGATTGGTGGAGTTTGTGTTGAATTGAGATTGGTGGGGTTCGTGTTGAATTGAGATTGGTGGGGTTCGTGTTGAATTGAGATTGGTGGGGTTTGTGTTGAATTGAGATTGGTGGGGTACGTGTTGCTCAGTGTTGAGTTTTCAATATGGTGTTTTGTAGACTGTCGTTGGTCTTTTTCTTACTTTATTTTTTTTGATAGGATGTTGTTGTTTCTCTATGACTAATGAATGTTTATTTCCCTTGGTATCTAACACCTCTTTTTAACAGAAAGAAACATACAAATGGCTTTATTAAAATTTTTACAGTTCTAGGTAATAAATTGTTTTCTTCCATTGGTGGACACTTTTATATGACAGTTAATTGTGATTAAAATAAGATGTTTCATAAAACAAATGTTATTTCTGGTGCTTTGTTTTGTAGTTAATGTGTTATGATATCACCTTACTGAAAGCTGGCTTTCAATTGTTTTACTATTCAATTAAAGGGGTTTACAAAAGCAAAACTGAAGAAAAACAAATTCTACCTCTGTTTGCTCATGAGTTACAACATTTCACCTTTCTCGAAACTTTTTTTTGTAGTTAAGTTCCAAACTTTTAAAATGCTGTCTGAATCTTGCACACCGAGAGTATAAAATTTAACCATCAAGAGGAAAGAAATATTATAACTAATTCACAACAGAAGAATCTAAATGAGTTTCAAGAAAGAGCCATATATAAGCACAAAGTTACCTTCTTTGATTTTCTCTGTTGTATACTTGCTGAGATAGTCTGGTAATACTTGACTCATCACACCTACAATAAATTTTGGTTACAATGATATCTTTTGCAATACATGTACAATGCATTTTCTTATCAGATAAAAGCTAGAATACTTCTGCATTACTAGTATTTGCTGACTTACTTTTTTCTAGTATGCATGATTTTCTTCTTTAATTCACTCTAAGTTCAAACATAAAAACAAGAATATGTCCATAGTACACGGATGCCCCACTCGCACTTATTTTCTATGTTCAGTGGACCGTGAAAATGGGGGAAAATCTCTAATTTGGCATTAAAATTAGAAAGATATCATAGGGAACATGTATTCTAAGTTTCAAGTTGATTGGACTTCAACTTCATCAAAAACTACCTCGACCAAAAACTTTAACCTGAAGCGGGACGAACGGATGGACGGACGCACAGACCAGAAAACATAATGCCCCTCTACTATCGTAGGTGGGGCATAATAATTTAACAAACAACTTTTGGAATTGCTTAAGAGTATTGTTTATTTTATTTGAAAATTAGTACACTTCTGATTACTTGAATATTTTAACTTAAATAAAAAAATGCACAATTCACAACTCACAACTCATTCATAAAAGGATTAAACACATCTTTTCTAAAGGATATTGCTGTGTAAACTGGGCCTATTAACTCACATACTTAAATAAAATGCTTCGCTGAGTGCAGCCTGATACCACTTCAGAGGTCGAACCCTGAGCAGTGGGGGTAAGTTTGGACACAATATTCAAGCTTGATACTGTCTGAATTTGGATTGTGATCAAATTTTTGACATAATATAGAATAAGAATGGTCTGATATCCAAAATCTAACAACATGGTTAGATTCAGTATATAAAAAAACACCAAAAATTTAATTTTAGTTGAAATCAAACAAAAGTTTAATTTTGGACCCTTCAAACCTTAAGATGGACTAATTTGAAAACAGGGCCCAAAATAAAAAATCTAAATGCACAATAAAATCCAGCATATCATACAGCCGCAATAATTCAGTTTTTGATGAAATCAAACAAAGTTTAATTTTGGACCCTTTTGACCTCAATGTAGACCAATTTAAAAATGGGGCCCAATATCCAAAAAAGTAATACAAGGTTAGAACCCCAAAAATTAAAGACTTTAAATTAATCCAATTGAAATTGTCTAAAAGATTTGTATTTATTTTCAATTGAAGATTTCTTGCTATTGCGCAATACCGTGTTGTTGCGCAATACTGTATTATTGCGCATTACTGTACAAGTTAAGATTTTTTTGCTATTGCGCAATACTGTGCAATTGAAGATTTCTTGCTATTGCGCAATACTGTGCAATTGAAGATTTCTTGAAGAACTTGATAAAAAGCTAGAAGATGCTGAAAAAAATAAATGTTTCAATGAACTAGACTTTCCAATAAAGGACTCAGAAATATATTCTGCTATTGGTAGATTAAAAAGGGATAAAGCTCCTGGGTTAGATCATATTAGCAACAACATGTTGAAAAGTGGTCAAAGTTTCTTAACAAAATGTTTAATTAAATTGTTCAATACCAGTTTATTATATGGTTTATATCCTGAATCATGGGCGGAAGGATATATAAAACCACTGCATAAAGGTGGCAATAAAGATGAACCAAGTAACTATAGAGGCCTGACAATCACCAGCTGTGTTGGTAAATAATTCAATTGCATATTAAACTCTAGATTGGATAATTTTTAATAAAGCATAATCTAATAGATGACTCTCAGATTGGTTTCACAAAAAAGGCTAGAACATCTGACCATATATTTATCTTAAAATGTATTATTGATAAATATTGTTCACAAAACATGCAAAAGGATGGTAGAGTGTTTGCCTGCTTTGTTGATCTAAGAAAGGCTTTTGACACTGAAATTCATACAGGATTGCGACTTAAACTCTTAGAAATAGGGGTTGGTACTAAATTTTATAATGTTATTAAGAATATGTATTCTGTAAGTAAATCTTGTATAAAAACAAGTAACACTGCTCGCACTGAACTGTTTGAAAGTAAATTGGGAGATAAGCAAGGCGACTATCTAAGTCCTAACTTGTTCAAAATTTTTATTAATGACCTTCCTTTATTACTGAAACAAACATGGGATCCGCTTATACTAAACTCTCGGCCTATGTTTGATGTATGCAGATGATATTGTTCTGCTCTCTTCCTCATCGCATGGTCTTCAACAGAAACTAGATATTTTGGATAAGTTTTGCAAACAGTGGTGTCTTACTGTAAATTTATCTAAAACAAAGGTACTTATATTCAATAAGGCAGGCAGACATCTCAAATATAATTTCAAATACAATGGAAAAATTGTTGAATGTGTAACAAAATGTAAATATCTTGGCATTACTTTCTGTTCATCTGGATCTTTCTCCTACGCTCAAAATGAACTTCATCAGAAGGGTCTAAAAGCTTATTTTAAACTGTGCAAGGAATTTATTTCTCATTGTCCTTCACCCAAAAACTCATTACATGTATTCTATCACACAATTATGCCAATATTATTATACGGTTGTGAAATTTGGGGTTACTTTAATCCCTTTACGACAAGATTGAAAAAAAACCCTGATTTGTCGTTTGATGAAATTTATAAAAGACTTAAATGTGAAGATTTGCATGTTAAATTATGTAAATTTGTTTTGGGTTGTGGGAAAAAGAGTTCAAATTTTGCCTCCTTGTCAGAGCTTGGCAGATTACCCACACATTTTAATGTTGTCACTGCAATGCTTAAATATTGGCACCGCTCAGAAAATTTAGATAATCAATTTCCTATTTTAAAAGATGCCTATTTAACTTCCATAGAGTTGTACGAAAATAAACATCCTTCTTGGTATGGCTCTGTGAATATACAGAAAAAACTAATTTTTGACAACCAAACTGACTTAAGG
Source organism: Mytilus coruscus (assembly GCA_017311375.1). NCBI lineage: Eukaryota > Metazoa > Mollusca > Bivalvia > Mytilida > Mytilidae > Mytilus > Mytilus coruscus. The sequence goes on from CM029597.1 coordinate 47,508,489, forward strand.
TCAATGAAAACAAATAGTTTTACGAAGACATGTAAAAAATATATGAAAACTCATTATATTAATCTTTGGCAAAAGCAAAAACATTATTATCAGCAGGGGTTTTTCTGGGTATTTTGGGAAAAAGGACCCTGGCCAGTTTTGGGAATTTTTTCACGCGCTTTTCAACGAAATTGGGAAAACAGCAAATATACCAGATTTGAGTTTTAGTGTGTTTAGTTCATTAAAAGTTATCTTTTATTGTGAAAATAAAGTAAGAAACTTCCAGATTTTTACTGGCCCTTCAAAATTGAGAAGAAATTACCTCTTGGAATTGTAGTAATATGTTTACACTAGCTATAAAAGCATCTACATGTAATATCAACATTTATTAATGATAAAGAAAATTACTGTCACATTTTATTGGATTTTGACATGAAAATTTGTGAACTAAAAGTAATTTTGAGTTTCTGTATAAAATATTTCCTGCTTTTTCTTTGTTTTCCATATATCATTTGGTTTTCAAATCTGGTGTTTATATTTCATCATCATAGATGTATTTTGTTACTTGCCTGGAATTATTATTTTTTTATTGTATTTGATCGGCAAACCCAGAATTACCCTTATCCGCCCCCGGAATCTGATCCGGTATTGTAATTGTCTTCATTTCCGGTTAATGGCATCCATTGTTTTTCAATGTTGTTTTTGTCAGTCAGATACGATTTTCGCAGATTTACACATTACTTGTTGGTGATTTTCGGCATAAAGCTAGCGGTTGAACAAAATGAACATCGCTGTCATGAATAATAAAGATGAAAATAAATTTTGAGATCGTTTGGGAATTTTGCTCCCAAAATTGGGAAAAATGTAGGGTAATTGCCATTGGGAATGGATCCGAATACCGGACCCTGTGAAATGCTAGAAAAATCCATGATCAGAGTGCAAACTGTGTACATACTTCAAGTTTAAACAAAACTTTGGATTTGAAAATTATTTATATGTTATAAAAGATATTGGGAAGAGGAGAATTTTCACCAGATTCAGAATATCAGCTCATAGACTTTAAAAGAGTTGAGAAGATATCAAGGTATTATCAGGTAAAATAGATTGTGTACTCATTGCTCATCTGGCGAGGTAGAAGATGAAAACCATTTTTTACTGACTTGTACAAAGAATAAAGTTGAGCGTTGTGATCTTTTTAATGCTATTAGTATGCAATGTCCTAATTTTACCCAATTACAAAATCCTGAAAAATTTATTTGGATGATGAGTAATGAAGATAATCAAATTTTATGTAAAATTTGTTGCCTTATAGCCAAACATGAACATCCTAATTAGGGAGCATTGGGACTTCACTTGCACCTGCTACTGCTATGCTAGAGTGTTGAATATGTATATATGCATATGTATATATGTATATATATATATATATGCATGTGTATATAATTATATATGGTTTACAGCTATATGTTAATGTTATGATCTCAATGAAAATTTTATTTCGGTCAGTTAAAAGTTCTTAACATTATATCTAAAAATATTCAATAAATTTTGTGGATTGCTGCCACTGCTGAATGCAGTAACCACTTCCTTGATGCTTTATAAAAAGTGTGTTGTTAAAAGTAATCATTATATTTAGACAAATAGATGCCTAAACCTTTTAGTATCATCCCTTGGTGATTTTTGCATTAAAGTGATAAAAAAAAAATTACTTTTGTGCACTAGTCACGAGGAGGTTAAGACGGTATCTAAAATCATACTGCTAACATGTCCAAGTGCATTTGGCCTTGGTCTCTTTTCCATTATAGTGACTTGTATAATTATTCCTTCAACTTGCTTTTCTGGATAAGAGACAAGGTGGACCTCTGTTAGCAAACTATATGATGAAATTATTAAATTATTTGTATTTCAACTCTGGCATGGCAGTTAAATCAAAGATATGAAATTTTGAAAGAACGGCTAACTTATAAATAATAACAATAACAATTGTTTTATGTTGTGATATTTTATATGATTATATATATATTCTATGAAAATCTCATCCACTTTATGTGAATTTTAATTTTATCTTCATTTATATGTTTATGTGTTATCAATGAGAATGTATTGTGTATTGTTGTCATTATGTCCCGTCAGGGGCCCTTAATTGGAGATAAAGAACTTTGAACTTTGAGCTTTTGCTATTGCCCAAAACTGTGCTCTTGTGCAATACTGTGCTATTGCGCATTACTGTGATATTGCACAATACTGTGCAACTGAAGATTTCTTGCTATTGCACAATACTGTGCAACTGAAGATTTCTTGCTATTGCCCAATACTGTGCAATTGAAGATTTCTTGCTATTGCGCAATACTGTGCAATTGAAGATTTCTTGCTATTGCACAATACTGTGCAATTGAAGATTTCAAAAATTTAGAATGAAAAAAATATGAATCCCCAAAAAAAATTGAAAAAAATCCCCTCCAAACTTTTGAACTGCCCCTTGGAGTAATTACCCCCAAACTCAATCCCAGCCTTCCCTTTGTGGTATGGAACCTTGTAGTACAATTTTAGAGAGATCCATACACTTAAACACAAGTTATTGTCTGGGAACTAGAAAAATTCTTGAACGTTTATGGCAATTACGTCCAAACTCAATCCCAGCCTTTCCTTTGTGATATGGAACCTTGTGGTACAATTTCAGAGAGATCCATACACTTACACACAAGTTATTGTCCAGAAACTACAAAATGCTTGTTTTTGGTCCCTTTTTGGCCCCTAATTCCTAAACTGTTGGTACCATAACCCCCAAAATCAATCCCAACCTTCCTTTTGTGATATTGAACCTTCTGGTAAAATTTCATTGAGATCCATTCACTTAAACTAAAGTTATTGTTCGGAAACCAAATGTGTCTTTGGACGACATCACAGCATTATACGACGCAAAAAATTTTTGTGGTCATATAAAAAGTCAATTGTCCCAGGCAAGACAAAAACAGAACAATATAAAAATAAGGAGATATGGTATGATTGCAAATGAAACATATAAGGCAACTACCCATCAGAGTCCAAATGACATGACATAAGCTGAAACAATTCAAAAGCAAAAACACAACAATCTGATTTATACTTTTAACAACAAATAGAAAATGAAAGAATATGGAGTAAATGTACATGGGACAAAATTGCACACAATACATAGAAAACATAGAAAATTATCAATGAACAGGGCTTTTATTCCTGTTCTTCATCTTGACAGTTGATGTAGGGTCTTCAACAATGAACAAACAAAGTATACTGAACCCAAATATATCATAAGATCTACTGCATCACCATGTTAGTCCGGCAGATCGGTGAAAAAATTGTGGGTTTGATGATAAAAGCATCAAATTTGGCATGGTAGTAGTTCTTGGTGTTTCAAATAATATTAGCTATGGACCCAACTTGAAATTTCAAAATGGCAGCCTTTTCCAAGATGGACGCCATAAAATATCAAAATCAACATATATCACTGATATCAGGTCAAATTTATGGTAAAATTTTGCATGGCAGTAGTGCTGGTTGTTTAAAAAAATATAACCTATGAACCCACCATTAAAATTGAATATGGCGGCTTTTTCCAAGATGGCTGCCACAAAATATCAAAATCAACGACTATCCCTTATATTAGTTAAAATTTGTCATGTTAGTAGTGCTGGGTGCTTCGAACAATATAAGCTATGAACTCAACTTGAAATTACAATATGGCGGCTTTTTCCAAGATGGCCGCCATAAGATATCAAAATCGACAAAATTCCCTTATAGAAGGTTACAAAGTGTTTTGTTTTGACGTACCTTCCGTAAAGCTAAGTGCCCTATAATACCAAGTGCATGCCACATTTATTTACTAAAGTCAAACATAAACAGATTTGTGAGGAAAGTATAGAAAATCGTAACTACAGTACCATTCCTGCATAACAGTAGTCTACAAAGAGTGATCACGTATAAACACTGGCGTTATTCCCATATTTAAGCAAAACTTAACTAGAATGTATGCTTCTCGAGTCGAACAGTTTTCCCTGTGATCAACTGGAAGAAGACATAGTAATAATCTAAAAATTGCAGTAATATCAGGCTTGACAGGCCATTAACAAGGCAGGTGCTTGCTTCTTCTGTTTAGTAATTATTTTCGTTTTGCAATTAAACAAGCAACCGCAACAATCTGTTTGCATGTCAACGATACTTGAAAAATCTGCACATACAGGTAGTTCAAGAAGACATAATGTAGGCAAAGTATTTTCAACAGTCATTAAAAACATTAGTTGATAATCGTTTGGCCAAATATTCAGTTGCAGTCAAGTTATTCAATTGAGGCAAATATGACATTATCCATTTCAAAGTTACGTCTGTTTTATTTCTCTATTATTCTTTAACATTATATTCAACTGAATTAAAACAATCGCATAATGTATATATGCCTTCTACTGGATGCTAGGACCAGGAAAAGAGGAGGTACTAAATTACAACATGTACAGTTTACGTTTGTCATTTATGAATGATCCAATTATCTGTTTATCTACAATACTATATTGATGAAAAATTCAACATTGAATATGTGGTTCCTCCAGCGAAACCTGGTGGTTTTACAACAGCAACCGTGGACAAAATTGTCAACAACAAGAGTTCAACTACGGCTAACGAATCTTTCCGTAGTACGACAATTTCAATATTTCCGCATTTTCTTAGTCCAACTTGTCAATTCGTTATAACCTTTTGCTTTGAAATATATGCATGCGTTTCTTACTTACATCTTACCAGAAATACATGTATGCCGACCTGGTATAATTACTCAATTGTGCAACATAATCCTTGCATGGTATAAATAAGTTAATAAAATGATAACACTGATGGCTTGAAGCAGATGATAATGAAAACATTAAATATGTCTGGACATCATTCCACGCATATAGAGCCAAGAAAATGGTCATCCACCTTTATATATCAGTCTGCATTGACCGATGTTACAGGAAGAGATCAAACCTGTCACAACGATTCGACATTCCTATAATCCAGCAATGTGTTAATCTTTTCCGAGACATGTATCAATTATCACTTGTGATCAACTATTGTTTTGCTTTTGGAAAATCGGAACAGTGGAACAGGCCAAACATATTTCGAGCAGAATAGAGAATAGTTTTGTTTAAGGTCTTTATATAGAAATGGTATCGTTGGGAACCTTATGTGATTGGTTAGAAAACAGTGGTTGAACAAGTGTTCGTTCAAAGGAAACATAGTACTTAATGAGGAACGAGACCCTGTTGAGAACTATGTAACATTAAAAGAATGGAGTAATAAGAGGGAAATTTAAAGTCCCCTTAACCACAACTGGTCTGCAACATTAGAGATTAAACTGGACATTTTGATGTGAGATCATTAAGAGAAAGTTCCTTATCAGTGTACAAAGATTCCATTATACTGCTTATTCATCGGTTTTGCATTTTTTCATCAAACTTATGGCGTCCAGAACCCCTGCGCTTTATCATGCCATTTTAAAACTATACAGTTTAAGTGTTGCAAACGTAATTTGAAAATGAAAAATGTAGATCAAGCTCAATAGTAGAATTACACACTTGTAAAAGGAGAAGGTGGGGCAATCAGATTCACTATCAAAATCGGACAACTACAGCATTTAATAGTGTTTTGTCTAGAAATAGCCATAGTAATTAATAAAATTAAACCCTCCTTTGAAATAATATAACGTGATCAGATAATCCACATGATGTTCTACACCAGGAATGATTTAAAGCAAAAACACAACATTCTCAAAGCATGTGAAAGCTTTAGGCGAAGGAATGTTTCTGCCTTTACCCAGTGTGCTACTTGAATGATGCGGATGGGATATACCCTATTGGACAATTATCAAAGAGGTATCAGCATTTTGTAATGAGGTAATAAAATGTGGTTGACAGATATAAAACAGATGTCACGGTAGATCAAAATGCGGAGGACAATGATGTTATGTACGGTCCTGTTTAAAATGTGGTGAGGAGTGGGACAAACACTGAATGGGCGGTCCATAAGAAACATTTGAAAACTGCTGTGAAAATATGTTGTTGTTTAGATGATAAAACGATGGATAAGATACTTAGGCACTCAAAAATCATTAGTAAAACAAAACCAGATAAGAACGATGGATAAGATACTTAGGCACTCAAAAATCATTAGTAAAACAAAACCAGATAAGAACATGGATAAACAAAAAAAACGCAAAAAAATTGTTTACACAAATCACTACACAAAAATCTAAAAATTGAGCTAAACCAATCCCACTTAAATCCGGGGGTGATCTCAGGTACTTAAGAAGGATACGCAGTTTTTGTTCAACAAGTGACACATACCTTGGTACTCTTGTTTAAATAGATTGATGAGTCATATCCAGTTTAGGCATATATCATATACTAGTGGATTTATAAATGTCTCTTTTCTAACCCTTAGAATCACAACATTTAAAACATGTAAAACCATTGGTACGTGTAAATTACCTTAAGCTTGATCGAATATGGACGTTTGAAATGAAGTAAGGATTTCCATGCTTAAACGATGAATAAACAAGAATTTCACTGGTTGACAACACAGACATTGAAAAATAAAGAGCAAATAACTCAACATTGAAAGCATAAACAACACAAGTCCCTTTTCATCAAAACTAGGGGTCAACGCAGGTGTTAGAAAGGTGTGTATTTTCTGGCCAACTGGTAACACTCGGGATGTTACTCATTTTACTTAGAAATTCGGTGAATAGTTTTATTTATTTATCATCTTGATGTTACCACAATCGAGGAAAAAGAAAGGATTGTGACAAGGAGAAGTGGAACTGATCCATATATCATTAATGACTCAGATGGCACTAAACGGTCAAACATATTATGATGGCGTCCTGAAAACGTTCGACTGTTTCCATTTATGGGATCTTTGATTAAATTGTTATGCAAGCATCATCAAAGAATCATGGAAACGCAATCCCTAGAATATTGTATAAACTGCAAAGTGCAATTCGATAGAAGAAATAAATATCAGTAAAGCCTTTTCTCAGTTTCGTTCATTTTCACTTTTTGGCGGCCATTTTGCAATTTTCCGCCATTTTGAAAAAAAAATGAAAAGTCAAATATAACATCATGACTTACTAGAAACGTTGGATTACATTTTATATGTTTTAAAAGATTCGATTTATATATTATTTACTTTAAGTTATACATGGTTGTAAAATTTGGACTGATTGGCAGACATTTTGAAAATGGCCACCATATTGGATTTTTCAGAGTGGGTCCATAGCTTAAATTGACTACTGAATATATATTTACAATTGTACAAAGTTTCATGCTTTTATCATCAAACCCACAATTCTTCTAGAAATATGCACGAATCAGCTGGACTATGTTAACAATTTAATCTCATCTGGTAAATGACTTTTCAAACAACAAAAGACATTGCAAGTTCACAACTATTTTCTGTTGTTCAGTCTTCAGTAAATATTTTTCAGTAATTTTTGTGTCATTATCAAATTCCTCAAAACAAGTTTTTATGAAAATATATACCTTTCTCAGGAAATATCTGGTACACTTTTAAATTTGTTAGTCCTCTATTGTGACCTGAAAGAACAAAAACACTATTTACTTCTCAAGCATCTATGGTTTTTAAATCAGTTTAAAGGAGACTAAAGTAGCAAGAAACATTATTACCATAGGTCCAGTAAATGATGTTGCAACCTCCTTTAATCTTTAAGCAAAATAATGTATTAATCATTCAACTATAAATATGCAATATAAAATCTTTCTTTTGTTGTCTATTTTGTTTGCTTGCTTGGTTTTATTTTTATTCTGTGTCTTTGTTAAAATACTTAAGTTCTGTTTTGATGTGAACATGGTATGCTGAAATTCAAAACTCTCCAAAAATTTAAGCTATAAGTTTTTTTTAAAGATAATTTAAGTTAAGAAGATGACTTTCATATACTTCATGATAATATATTCACGTTTTGTGAATTCAGAACCATTAGCCATTAATTACTTATAGAACAAGACTTATGGCATCATATTGAAAGATCAGAAAGAAATTGTAATCTCTGTGATAAGTCAGCTTTAGATGATGAATACCATTATAAAATGAAATACCCTGTAATTGTGAATAAAAGAACATTTTCCTCACTTTGCAATTATCCCTTCCGCCTTACATAAAAAAAATTACATCTCTTTTCACATCAAAGGGATTATCTTTATTAAAAAGACTGTGAAAATTGATTAGGGTCAGTAGACAGTAGGTTATTATATTGCTCTTTCTCATGCATGTCAATTCGACTTTTCCCAAGAAATTTAAATTTGCCATATATTCTATATTCTATATGTATCTTTAAAACTGTACAGTAATTATTTCTATTTTTCAAAATACGTATCGTCACATCACTCGCTTTGCTTGTTTAATAACCAGTAATATGTGATAGAATGAATTCATTTTTCATTAACTACAAATTACATTGTTACATTAAATATAAAAGCACATGTGAACAATATAGACATAACGTATTGAATTACAAGCTAACTAGGAAGGGTGACCCTTTTTATAAATATACACATTTTTTTCAATAACTGTATCGTTACTCAAGCTGATTGATTGTTGAAATTTGTATATATATGGACAAATATGTATTGTTGCAGGTTTCTCTGTACCTTTTGTTTTAGTTATTTTTGAAAAATAAATTATATGTCTATCAAAATGAGACAGATGTTAGGTAAGGGGTAAATGATTTAAATTTTCTGCTTTAAAAACAGAATTTATATAATACATGTAATAAGGAAATTAAAGTTTATTTCTGTAATTATCAGAAAAAAAACTGCAACGAGTGACTTTTCTTTATAATAAGTTAGATATCATTATAAATCATTATTTTAATGTGTGATAATATTTGCACTTAAACACATTATATTTCTATATTTAACATTGTGTGTTAATTTAATTAGTTATCAAAATTAGCTCAGTGTGATAAAAATATCAACACTCAATCTTCATATTTAATCACAATATAAAATTATGATTCTTAATACAGGTGTGAATTCATCAAGTTTTGAAGACTAAATATAAAATTAATAAATAAAACTGATTTCTTTAATGACATCAACACTTACTTAAATTACCGCATACAGTTAAAAAGACATGTTTATGTAACAGAAATGTAGAAATCAAATCCTAAAAATAGAAACTTATGCAAAATAAAAAAAAAACTTATATTGCTCCGTTTAATCTTTGTACTAAAAGCATTTGTAGTGAGAAACTCTAAAAATGGCAGGTCTAGGTGATGATCATCTTAAAGTTTAAACTATACAATGTTGATTGATAATATGTGATTTATCATCACTCAGCACACACAGGAATCAGTATTCTCAATAACATAATAAAAATAAGGAGATGTGGTATGATTGCCAATGAGCCAACTATCCACCAAAGTTCAAATAAAGTGGATGTAAGCAATTAAAGGCAACTGTACGGCCTTCAACAATGAAAAAAACCCATACATGCCTATTCACTATCAAAAGGCAAGTTTGTGTAAAACAGAATGGCCCCGCTTGCAAATAAGGCTTCAAGCCATTTTTAGAAGTGGAAATTTGACAATGAAGGTTGATAATTTTCACAAAAATCAACATGGTTGAAAAAATGCAAACGCAATGTAGATTAACCTAAAATAGGCAGACTTTTCAAATTCCAAAGCCCGTAATTTCGCAAAAATCAGCAAAGCGGAACCAAATGTTAATTTAAACTGTAACTCATCATAGTAGACTCACTTACTAAAAATCAGCTCAATATGTGGAGTCAATTTAGAAAAAAATCCATATAACTGTTATATTCATGAAATGTTCAAAGTCCAAAGCCCGTAATTTTGGCAAAAAATCAGCGGAGGTAAACCAAACATAAACTCTATCTGTGACTCATCATAGTAGATTCACATACTAAAAATCAGCTCAATATGTGAAGGCGTTTAGAAAAAAAGTCTATAACTATTATTTTCACAAAATTTTCAAAACAACACCCTTAATTTCGCAAAAATTAGCGGAGCAAAACCAAACGTAAACTTGATCTGTAACTCATCATAGTAGACTCACATGCTAACTCACCCCAGTGTGATTGAAACCAGACCCCACTATCCACTTGCGTTTGTACGAGCCCTACAAATGCAAGTGGATAGTGGGGCTGTTTTAATTATTGTTCATTGTTGGTAATATTAATTATGTGGAAAACAAAAGGGCCTGGAATGGTGTTATTTTTAAACAACACATTTGTCCTATAATAGTTACCGGTGTCATATGGTATTTTGAACCCCCTAAAAAGTGAACCCAGGGTCAATGGTATTTTGACCCCCGTGTCATTTTTCCCATATGGTATTTTGAACCCCACCATGGGAAACTGAACCCCCCTGTTTTAGATATATAGTATTGCAGATTATCTAATTAACAATTTGTTGGCTATGACTTTTTTTTAAATTGAAGCTATAGTAGGGGGTTCAATATACCATGGCAGGGGGTCAAAATACCATGGCAAAGTAAAATTTTCAAATATCTTTTCCAGCACGAAAAAATACATACAAACTACTTATTGGAGTATAACTACTATGTAAAGGAGTTATTATAGCTAGAATTTTGAAATTGGAGGTGTGAAAGGGGGAGGGGTTCAATATACCATCAAAATACCATGGCTATATAAAATTTTCAAAACATCTTTTCAAGCAAGTAAAATACGTACAAACTACTTATTGGAGTATTATTACCATCTACAAGAGTTAGAATTGCTAAAAATTTTGAATTTAAAGGTCTATAGTAGGGGTTCAATATACCATGGCAGGGGGTCAAAATACCATGGCTAAATAAAATTTTCAAAACATCTTTTCAAGCATGTAAAATACATACAAACTACTTATTGGAGTATAATTACTATAAACCAGAGTTAGAATTGCTAGAATTTTTGAAATTAAAGGTCTATGGCAGGGGGGTCAAAATACCATGGTTAAGTAAAATTATCAATTTTCCATACAAGGGGGGTTCAATTTACCATGGAGGGGTTAATTTTACCATAGCGGTATTTTGACCCCGGGGTCAATTTTCCATGGGGTTCAAAATACCATATGACACCGGGTATCTATAAAGTTGAATTCTTTGATTCATAGTTTTTACGTCATGCCGGGTAACAAATTGGACCTCATTATGTTAGTAGTATAGATATTATATAAGTGTTTGGTAAACAGGAAGTTGATAAACAATGAATTTGAAACTTGTGCCACACAGTATTGCATACTGACATGAAACCATGATTTGCTGGAATAGAACATGACTGTGTTTATAAGTTGAAAACAGAGTATCATTTTAGAATACTGAAATATTTTAAAACTATACAAAAGTATATTGAAGATACCAGGAATATAAACACTGCATATCATACACCACTCATCTTCAGAATATATTTGAACAAAATTACCACTGAAAACAGCATATACACACTCACAGACATTATTGAGTAATTAGACTAAATGAAAAAATATATACAAAGTCTTAAAACATTTGGTATAGAGGTTCATCAGTAGATGATAACTTTTTCCAGATAAGACCTATTGTAGTAGCTATATCAATCAATGTTTTATAAAGTTAAAAAAAACAATAGTGAAAATCAACCAACTTATTATCAATAAATGTTTAACTTGCATCATTGTGCTTCATTGCAGTTTGTTGTTAGCTTTTTTCATTACTTTCACTGATGTTCAGAATATATTCTCCAAGGTAAATAAATACAAAAATTTTATTTCCAAAATTAATTTATCAAGATAAACAAAGTTTTGCAGAATAAAAAAAAATCTGCCAAAAAAATGAAACTGTGGCTGTTTAACATTTCAGCCTAGGGTGGTACTTGATTAAGTGTTAATATCATTAAAAGAAAACACAATGTATTTATTACATTTCATATTACTCTTCAAAAACTTGTTCTTTTCACACATTTATCAAGGATCATAAATTCTGATTGCAATTATATATTAGCATTTTCTAATTAAATTAACACACTAATAAAAAGATGAGAATATTCACAATTAATTTATTACAATTCTTATCACATATATATTCAACAATAATTTATAATGATATTAAACATAGATATTAAATTGTAGAAACATTATGTTTTTATTACGATTAAGTGGGGAAAAAGAAACATTTACAAAAATTTGCTGAAAAATATAAATCTGGTTAAATAAATCTACAATCAGATTTTTCTCCAGAGAAATATTGGCAGAATATTCAATCTTTAATGTTTGTGTGACAGTCGAATATGTGTTTGTGTACAATTATATGGTACATTGTAATTCTTACATTACTGACTGTGTATTATTGTGAGATGAAAAAAAAAAGGAAAAGAAGGAAAATGCACCTATTACTTTCCTCAATATTTATTTGACACAATGAAATGCAAATACCACAAATACAGGAAATAAATATTTACATTTGGTTATATATTCTCCAATGTGTACAAAATGTTTGTTTACAAAATTGAGTTATCAAAATAAACAAATTCTGTACAAAAAACAAAATTCTGCCAAAATTGAAATAGTTGCAGTTTAACATTTCAGTCTTGGGTGATACTCGTCTTAGTGTTAATGTTATTTAAAGAAAACACAAATCTTTTATTACATTTCATATTACTCTTCAAAAACTTGTAAAATTCACACATATATCAAGAATCATAAATTCTAATTGCAATTATATATTAGTATATTCTAATCAAATTAACAAACAAATAAAAAGATGAAAATATTCACAACTGATTTATTACAATTTTTATCACATATTCGACGATGATTTATAATGATATTAAATGGTAGAAAAGTCATCATAATAGTTTTTATGAAAATTACATGAAAAAAAAGAAAATTGTTGAATTAACATATATGCCTAAATGTTTAAATAAATCTAAAAAGACAATCTCAAGAGAAATATTGGCACAATATTCGTTCTTTATTCTTTGTGTGACAGTAGATTATGTTTATATGTTCTGCATGTGTACAATTATAGAGGAAACAAATATGTCATGTATGTAGCATACTTCAATCCAGTTTAACTTCTTCAGCCAAATTTTCTTGTTACAGTGTTTTTGGTTGATACTGCATTATTGTTACACTACTGAATGTTTTTAAAGTCAATTAAAAAAAACAGGATACAAATGAAAGGTTTATCAATTGCTTTCCTCTACAGTTTTTTACACAATGAAATACAAAGGTCAAAATGCAAAAAACTTGAAAACAAATAACACACACAAAAATAACAGTAACAATATAAATACCAAATAAGTTGATTTTTTTCTGAAGATAAAAAATATTTTAACAATTAAAAAAAAGTCAATCATTTCCAATGACATACTCAAAACTTTTTATCAAATAACTTTAAATTTCATTATAGAAATTAAAACATTTTAAAGGTGTCAAATCTGCAGAAAACTGTTCTTTCAAAAAATGAACACTTATATAAAAACTTATGAAAAGCTGATAAAATGTATAATTATTTGAGACTGATTGTTGTTCAAGCTTGGGTGCCAAAATAATCACAGAAGGTGATAGCTTGTGAATTAATTCCTTTTGTGATATTGAACCTTATGGTAAAATTTCATAGAGATCCATTCACTTAAACTAAAGTTAGAGTGCGAAAACCAATGCGTCTTGGACGGACGACGACACGACGCCAACGTCATACCAATATCGACCGCAAAATTTTTTTGGTCGTCATAAAACTTCTGTGCAGTATTATAACTATGTCAAGGAGGTAGAATAGCTAGGATTTTTGAAATAAGATGCCTATAGTAGGGGGTTCAATATAACATGGAAGGGTGGTCAATATACCATGGCTAAGTGAAATTTTCAAACCATCTTTTCCAGCATGTTAAAAACAAACAAACTTCTTATTGGAGTATTATTACTATGTAAATGATTTATAATAGCTAGAATTTTGAAATTGGAGGTGTAAAAAAAGGGGGGGTCAATATACCATGACAGGGGGTCAAAATACCATGGCTAAGTAAAATTTTCAAAATATCTTTTCCAGCAAGTGAAATACATACAAACTACTTATTTGAGTATTATAACTATGTAAAGGAGTTATAACAGCTAGAATTTTTTAAATTAGAGGTCTATAGTAGGGGGTTCAATATACCATGGCAGGGGGTCAAAATACCATGGTTTAGTAAAATTTTCAAAACATCTTTTCCAGCATGTTAAAATACATACAAACTACTTATTGAAGTATTATTACTATGTAAACGCTGGAAAAGATTATTTGAAAATTTAACCTTAAACCATGGTATTTTTCAAAATGTTATCAAACTACTTTTCAAAGTTTTAATACCCTTATTAAAATAGAGTATATATAAGTCATATTGTAAAGATGTTTTAACAATTTTACTGAGCCATGGTATTTTGACCGCCTCCCCCTTTTTTACCATGGGAAATTTAACTCCCTTTATATGTTAGAATTTCAAATAATCAAAGCATTCAAGGTACATGGTCTAGTCATAATGCTTCAATAAGTATTTTGAATGAAATTTTGTTGGTAAAGACTACAGCATGTTCAAAGCACTTATACCAAGCCATGGTATTTTTTTTTCCTACCATGGAAAATTTACCTCCCCTTTTGGTATGTCTGATTTTCAATCTATAATAAGCTTTAAAATAATGTATAATGTTCTAATATTTATCTAGAATGAAAAAAACAGGGGGGTTCAATTTACCATGCGGGGTCAATTTTCCATACAAGGGGTTCAATTTACCATGGAGGTTCATTTTACCATAGCGGTATTTTGACCCCGGGGTCAATTTTCCATGGGGTTCAAAATACCATATGACAAAATACCATATGACACTGGGTATCTATAAAGTTGAATTCCTTGATTCATTGTTTTTACGTCATGCCGGGTAACAAATTGGACCTCATTATGTTAGTAGTATAGATATTATATAAGTGTTTGGTAAACAGGAAGTTGATAAACAATGAATTTGAAACTTGTGCCACACAGTATTGCATACTGACATGAAACCATGATTTGCTGGAATAGAACATGACTGTGTTTATAAGTTGAAAACAGAGTATCATTTTTAGAATACTGAAATATTTTTAAAACTATACAAAAGTATATTGAAGATACCAGGAATATAAACACTGCATATCATACACCACTCATCTTCAGAATATATTTGAACAAAATTACCACTGAAAAACAGCATATACACACTCACAGACATTATTGAGTAATTAGACTAAATGAAAAAAATATATACAAAGTCTTAAAACATTTGGTATAGAGGTTCATCAGTAGATGATAACTTTTTCCAGATAAGACCTATTGTAGTAGCTATATCAATCAATGTTTTATAAAGTTTAAAAAAAACAATAGTGAAAATCAACCAACTTATTATCAATAAATGTTTAACTTGCATCATTGTGCTTCATTGCAGTTTGTTAGTTTTTTTTTTCATTACTTTCACTGATGTTCAGAATATATTCTCCAAGGTAAATAAATACAAAATTTTATTTCCAAAATTAATTTATCAAGATAAACAAAGTTTTGCAGAATAAAAAAATCTGCCAAAAATGAAACTGTGGCTGTTTAACATTTCAGCCTAGGGTGGTACTTGATTAAGTGTTAATATCATTAAAAGAAAACACAATGTATTTATTACATTTCATATTACTCTTCAAAAACTTGTTCTTTTCACACATTTATCAAGGATCATAAATTCTGATTGCAATTATATATTAGCATTTTCTAATTAAATTAACACACTAATAAAAAGATGAGAATATTCACAATTAATTTATTACAATTCTTATCACATATATATTCAACAATAATTTATAATGATATTAAACATAGATATTAAATTGTAGAAACATTATATTTTTATTACGATTAAGTGGGGAAAAAGAAACATTTACAAAAATTTGCTGAAAAATATAAATCTGGTTAAATAAATCTACAATCAGATTTTTCTCCAGAGAAATATTGGCAGAATATTCAATCTTTAATGTTTGTGTGACAGTCGAATATGTGTTTGTGTACAATTATATGGTACATTGTAATTCTTACATTATTGACTGTGTATTATTGTGAGATGATTAGAAAAAAAGGAAAAGAAGGAAAAATGCACCTATTACTTTCCTCAATATTTATTTGACACAATGAAATGCAAATACCACAAATACAGGAAATAAATATTTACATTTGGTTATATATTCTCCAATGTGTACAAAAATGTTTGTTTACAAAATTGAGTTATCAAAATAAACAAATTCTGTACAAAAAAACAAAATTCTGCCAAAAATTGAAATAGTTGCAGTTTAACATTTCAGTCTTGGGTGATACTCGTCATAGTGTTAATGTTATTTAAAGAAAACACAAATCTTTTATTACATTTCATATTACTCTTCAAAAACTTGTAAAATTCACACATATATCAAGAATCATAAATTCTAATTGCAATTATATATTAGTATATTCTAATCAAATTAACAAACAAATAAAAAGATGAAAATATTCACAACTGATTTATTACAATTTTTATCACATATTCGACGATGATTTATAATGATATTAAATGGTAGAAAAGTCATCATAATAGTTTTATGAAAATTACATGAAAAAAAGAAAATTGTTGAATTAACATATATGCCTAAATGTTTAAATAAATCTAAAAGACAATCTCAAGAGAAATATTGGCACAATGTTTGTTCTTTATTCTTTGTGTGACAGTAGAGTAGGTTTATGTGTTCTGCATGTGTACAATTATAGAGGAAACAAATATGTAGCATGCTTCAATCCAGTTTAACTTCTTCAGCCACATTTTCTTGTTACAGTGTTTTTGGTTGATATTGCACTTATTCTAACACTACTGAATGTTTTTAAAAGTCAGATAAAAAAACAGGAAACAAATGAAAGGTTTACCAATTGCTTTCCTTTACAGTTTTTTACACAATGAAATGCAAAGATCACAAATAACCATATACTTTTGGTTATATGTGTCCTTGGGTTGCTGTCTCAACGATGTATACCCCACAACTTCTTTAACTCATTTAAAGCTTGTCATCCTATTTTAAGGATTGATTTTAAGTTACATCTCCAGCATGGGAAATAATTTGATAATCCAAAAATCTTTCAATTTACAAACTGCTTACTACACTTGTTTAATAAAGAAATGCATTGTCAAAAATATTCTAAAAATTTAAGTATAACAAAATAGGCATACATCTTTTATAAATTCTGAGTAAAATTTTACTTAAATCTGGATATTTGGTTACCTAGATATTACCTCTTTCATTTAATTTAAATATAAACATTTGATTGTCATGTTTTTATTCCATTAAAACTATATGTTTTATTGCTATCCAATTTCTTTAAACATCCCTTTCATAATTAAATAATTGATCTAAAGTTAATTTATGAGCTGCACTGAAAGGGTAATTTATTTTATCAATTAAAAGAAGTCAATTTTAATTCTTTACAAAAAAACTTGAAAACAAATAACACACACAAAAATAACAGTAACAATATAAATACCAAATAAGTTGATTTTTTCTGAAGATAAAAATATTTTAACAATTAAGAAAAATCAATCATTTCCAATGACATACTCAAAACTTTTATCAAATAACTTTAAATTTCATTATAGAAATTAAAACATTTTAAAGGTGTCAAATCTGCAGAAAACTGTTCTTTCAAAAAATGAACACTTATATAAAAACTTATGAAAAGCTGATAAAATGTATAATTATTTGAGACTGATTGTTGTTCAAGCTTGGGTGCCAAAATAATCACAGAAGGTGATAGCTTGTGTTTATAATAACAAATGTTCCAAAACAGCTCCTTGTCTCATTATCTGACAGTTTGATTAATTCTTAATAAAACACAGGTAATTATCAGGTTTTCTAATCTACCTGAGTAATTAATGTTTTGTACAGGTGTTCTATGATCTACCTGAGTTAATTAGTTTATCTTGTAAAGGTGTTTGTTTAATAAATATGGCTTGGTTGAATGAAAGTTGCTCATACCTGATTAGTGATGTAAACAATTACTTATTTTATGTTGTTCATTAATGAATTAATTAGCATCAAAGAATAGGCACAATATGGGGTTGTTTTGATAAGAAAAGTTGTGAAAACTGATTAGTGTTATTGGGAGATGTGGTATATAAACTGTCTGTGTCACTCTCAACTCATACTCAAATTGTCTATCTTAGAGAAAAGTTCTTTCATTTACACATTGAGAATTTATCATGGATCTTAGCAGCACTTACCAGAAACCAGCAAAAATGTCATTTTCTATAGAGAATTTGGCAAAGAGCAGCAGAGATGAGAAGTCAGAGCATACTCAACCAGCTGTCATCAACTTCAATGACAGCATGTTTACACCAGTCAAGCTCCAGTCTGATATATCACCAATGACCAGCACACCACTGTCACTACCACTTACTTTACCAAACAGTAACTTGAAGTTGAAGCGAAGCGAAACAGTTCATTTGACTCAGAGAGCAGCAGCCTTAACTCAACAGACTCTAAATCCAGAGACTGCATCTCACCGAATTCCACAACTGATGATTCAGACAGCAACACATCAGAGTCCAGAAAGAGAGCCAGAGTTGCCTTTACCAATAACCAAGTCAATGAGTTGGAGAAACGTTACAAAAGCAGCAAGTATCTACCTATTGAAGAACGTGCAGGGATAGCTCAAAGATTAAATCTCAGCGAACAACAGATCAAGACTTGGTTCCAGAATCGTCGCATGAAAGAGAAACGTCAACAAAAAGATGGCAAGACCAGCTACTTTCCTAGTGGGGTGTGGAAGCATCACAACTTGCTGCCATGGGAATACCTTGTCCACCTCCACACAACATTAGCGGAACACAATCAACACAGCTGCCAGGCTATTTCAGTCATCAACAATACCCAGCATCCCCAGCATCCCCGGCTTCTCAACAAGTGTTTGATCCACGATTTGTGCCATCATACGTCTATGGATATACGCCAATGTCTTCAGTGATGTTTTCAGGATATTCACAAAACATTTATAATGGACTTTCACCAAAGCCAGTGCAGTAACATGGAGTGTGAGTGTACATTACTGACATTTTTACGAATATTGTGCTATATTTAAATGACACTGAATAACATTAACTGTATTATTTTGAATGATTACTATTGTTAATGATTTTGTTATGCTTGTTATTGTGCCAAATTTGTTGACTGTAAACAATAAAATATAAATAACTTAAATTTTTATTTTTATATGATAATCTGAACAGAAATGGATGCTTGTAATTTTTGAATCAATTTGAAAATTTTTAAGAAGCTTAATATTGAAACTGCTTTAAAGAATAGCATAGCATTAGTGTGATTGGCAACTGAATCAAGTAGAACCAAAAAGAACAAGAATAGAAAACTTAGAGTAAAAAGATCTCATTACAAAAATAGATATACCATCATTACCCCCTTAATATAGGGATCTAACACAATTTTGGTAGTATCTAGCTGACGTGATTATAATATCTTGATTTAATCGATATGGAGTGTTATGCATTTGCAACATAATCAACATTTATTCAACATTGTTTTCTGAACTAAAAGTCAGGATAATACTTACTACTTATCATCTCTTTGTACATGGAAATAGGTGTTCAGTTTCATAGATTAGTTGTGTTTCACAACTTTTCATGGAAAAACATCACTGTTCTTTTATATATATGTATGCACCTGTCTATTATATGGGAACAAATGGTAGCCTCTAAATATTGGTGAAGCCATGTATTGTGTAAATGCTGTGTTACTTTGATTAATGACTACTTAACATTCAGCAAAAAAATATCACATACATACATATTCACAATACTGAAGTGTTAATACTATATGAAATATTTTGCTTTTTATTAGAACCAAATGCTGTGTCAGAATTTTAACGTGTTTGTCATGTAAGCCACAAAAGTATAATTTGAAATTAAGAAGACATGTAAACCTAACCTACCTGGACATATTCTAATATATGTGGACAAGTTTTTGTTTGTTATTTGAATATATACTTTGAAGAGAGACAACAAACCTAATTATGAGGTTTTTGGTCCCACCTGGCCTGTCCTGTCCCTTTTGTACTAAAATGGGGCATTATATCATGAGACCCATATGGTTGCTTACATTTCCTCCTTTTTAAAAATGACCATTAACACAGAGATATGTAACCAAATCAATAAATGACACACCATTGAAAGAATAATATAAAATAGGGAGTTGTGGTATGATAGTTAAAGAGACAACTATCCACCACAGATCATATAAGACATAGATGTTAGCAACTATAGGTCACAACACAACCTTCGACAATGAGCAAAACAAGCCATAAAAGACCCTGACATGACGAAATGTAAAAAATTCAAACAAGAAAACCAACAGACTGATTAATGTACAGAACAACAAATAAAAAATAAAGATATACAGCAACAAATGATAAATAGATATAGGAAGATGTGGTATGAGTGCCAATGAGACAACTCTCCATCCAAGTAACAATTTATAAAAGTAAACCATTATAGGTCAGGTACGGCCTTCAATATGGAACATTGGCTCACACCGAACAGTAAGCTATAAAGAGCCCCAAAATTAAAAGTGTAAAACCATTCATATGGGAAAACCAACGGTCTAATCTATATAAAAGCGAGAAGCGAGAAACACGTATGAACTAACATAAACAGGCGACAACTACTGTACATCAGATTCCTGACTTAGGACAGGTGCAAACATTTGCAGTGGGATTAAACGTTTTAATGGTTCCAAACCTTCTCCCTTTTCTGAAACAATAGTATAACATGACAACATAGAAAGACACACTATAAAATATCAATTGGAAGGCTTAACTCAATAAAAAAACGTAAATTAACACACAACGAACAAATAAGTTTGAACTGTGATACCTGAATGCAAATACATAGTTAATAAAAATTATAAGGGATAAATAATTAAGGTCAAAAGTAAATAAACAGGTTTAAACAAAGTTAAAGTATGATAACTCTGAAATGTTATACAATATTTAGAAAATCATCACTTTTGAAAAAAACCTGTGTCATATTATACACAGGTAAATGAAAATAATTTTGTTGTTAAGTATACTTCTTCTTCTGTGTGTATAAAATCTTCCGTAACCACAGAAAGTGACGGGGTTAACATGTTAGCAGTTTTCCAACCCTCACTCTCAGCATGTCTAAGCTTCACTTTCCAAATTTCTTTGCTGGGCAAGACTAAAAGCTGTTGAAGGGATGCAGAACATGCTTAATACAATAAGTGCTACCAGAGACATATCATACCATATCTCTCTCTGGTGCTACTATGCAGGCTTCATCTTCACCAAAATTGGTAAATATGCATGGTTCTTAACAAGAACAAAAAAAATCTATTTCACTTCCTGTTATGTATAATAGATCAAAGTGAAATAAACTTATAAATCTGTAAGGGTTCTGAGAACCCAGTGTCTCGCCTACTTTTGCTGTTAATCACAGGCTCAACAAAAATTAGGAAAAAAAATAATAACAATATTCCTTTCGATACTATCTTTTGATTGTAAGAAGCTTCTGTCCAAGTTTGGTAAAAATCCAGGATAGTTTATGAATCTAATAAATGTTTTAAATATTTAACTGCAAACTGTATGTAATGTTAACTGGAAGAAAAACTAAGTCCATTTATAAGTAAAATACGGAAAAACAGGATTTTTTTTTACAAAATTTACTTCTGGATACTATCTTATGATCATAAACAAGCTTCTGTCCAAGTTTGGTAGAAATCTAGGATAGTTTAAGAAAGTTATTAAATTTTAAAAACTTTAACCACAGAGTGAATGTAATGTTTCTTGGCAGAAAAACTAAGTCCATTTATAAGTAAAATATGGAAAAACAGGATTTTTTTTTTACAAAATTTACTTCTGGATACTATCTTATGATCATAAACAAGCTTCTGTCCAAGTTTGGTAGAAATCAAGGATAGTTTAAGAAAGTTATTAAAATTTCAAAAACTTTAACCACAGAGTGAATATTTGTGGATGCCGCGACGACGGAATGTAGGATCGCTATATCTCGCTTTTTCAACAAAAGTCGAAGGCTCGACAAAAATGGCTAGTTTATTTTAAATGGCAAAAAGAACATACACTTTTTTTTTTATTTTGAGAATTTACATCTTCCAATTCATGATAACATTCAAAGTCAAATGGGTATGCCAATATCATATGAAGCATATCAAACAAAAAAAATAAAACTCATAAACATATCTTTCAATAAAAACTTACCTTTATGTGCTAAACCACAGGCTAATTCACTTCCCAGGAAACCTCCACCAATAATGGCTATTGACTTTCTTGTATGTGCAATGGTATGTAATCGTACAAAATCATTAATCTGGAAGAAAGACAACAAACAGTTTAATAAATATGATTTC
The DNA here is from genome assembly GCA_017311375.1 of Mytilus coruscus. Lineage (NCBI taxonomy): Eukaryota > Metazoa > Mollusca > Bivalvia > Mytilida > Mytilidae > Mytilus > Mytilus coruscus. The sequence goes on from CM029597.1 coordinate 47,530,952, forward strand.
TCTAATTCTTTGACAATTTATACCTTTCTGCACTCATTGTATAAAAAAAATTAATCAACGTGTGGTTGCTGGTGATCTCAGAAGATGATTGGATGAATTTAAGGGTCATAACCTTTATCAGCTCAAAATATGCTAACAGGTGTTAATGAAATTGACAACTTTGTGAAATATGGAAGGCACTCGAAGGGGGTTTTGGTTTAACAAAAAATGAAAATGTATTTTTTAATCATTAGAGAAACAGACTCTTACATAGTTACTCGTGAATTATCGGATTTATCCAATCTCGATAGTTAAATTATAAATTTTAAAGTCCTCGCCAAGGCTCAGACTTTAAAATTGATAATTTAACTATCTCGAATGGATAAATCCGATAATCCACTGGTATCAATGTAAGAATCTATATTTAATGAATTCATGATAATACTTTTTTAACTAACTTAAGGGGCAAGGATATTTTTTTTTATAAATTTGTCAATCTTAATGTCAAGCTTGGAAAATACTGGTAAGCCTTGCACTGGAGGATTATAATCATACTCTCAGTAGTCAAAATAATCTTACAGCTAGTCTTCATGAAGTGTCCATAGATGACTTTTAAGCAAAATCTATAAACTTACTGAATATACTGTAATTTTCAAGGATTTGCAAGGTCAGATTAAAAAGTGCATCTGGTCACCAGGTCACTTTAAAGCAAACTACCTAGTTCTATACTGATCTGATCCTCGGTTTTGAACATTGGTAAAATTGTAATTGACTAATACTTTTGGCCATGCACTGTTATAAATTAGGCTGTTAGTTTACTCAATTGAATTATTTCATATTTTTCATGTCGGGCCTTTTATAGCCCACTATACAGTATGGGTTTTCTCATTGTTAAAGGCCGTACTCTTGCCTAAAATTGCTTAAATCCACTTCATTTGAACTTTGGTAGATAGTTGTCTCATTGGCAATCATACCACATCTCCTTATTTTTATACTGTGTATGCCACTATTTTAACAAACAATATATATACTGTAAATTCAGAAATAAATGAGTGCATTTATTATTGTAAATCACTGATTACTGGTGAAAGTGTGAGATCTAATTTATGCAATTGCAAAAAATTTCTGGAGAAAATAACTGTTGAATTTGTAAATTTGAGTTTTTATTATTGCGAACCTTACACCATCACATTTTTCACATTTATAAAACATTGCAATAATTTCAAAATTTACAGTATCCAATCACTTTGTTCTATACAAATTGTAACCACTTAGAACACATAAATTTGTGTCAGTTGCTGTTTTTCTATCTTTCCTTGGCATAGAATACATACAGGATTTTATATAACAATTGAGGACCACATTTTACACTCATAAACAAAGCAAACTTCTTGATGTTTAAATACCTACATTTCTGAACAAATGAACTCTTGATTGCACTGCTTTACTGGCATTTTCAAACACAGGAAGATTTTTAGGTCTGCCACCTAAAATACATAAAATATATTCAGAAGGCATTTACATGAAGAATTTGCTGTTTCAGAATCTCATACATTTTGGGGTTATATTTTCAAAAGCGTACATCAAAACGTTGTGATTGTTTAAAATCCCTCCAAACAATGGAAATTAATCCAATGACGTGACATTATTTTCATTTTGGGTACGAACAATGAAATTATCCATAGAACTTTAGATTATGTAGTGGTGAGTTGACTCTGTGGTTCCATAACAACTTGAAACTAGATTATGATTTATTTTTAATTTTGTGTATACAGTAAAATTATTATGTTTTGAAATGAGACTGTTTTAGACCCAGTAAGCAAAATTAGCCCAATACTTATCTAAATTTTAAATCAAAATTTTAGCATGTGTACTATAGCAGACCCCAAAAATGCCTTTCCATGTGTAAAGACTATTTTTTATATCAATATTAATACTATCCAGTATTACTTTCATGCAAAACAAACCTATACAACCCAAAATATTGACATTTTTTCACATATTGGAGAGAATTAAAATTTCAGTTATAAATTTCCATGGGTGCACATTAACTCTATTCAATCTGATTAAATCTGAATTTCACTTTACTACAATAGATTTATTAGTTGAGGTGTAAGATCTGAAGATATCCCATAAGGGGCCATGTTTTGTTGACCTTTTATGCAATTTTTAATTAATCAATCATTTCAAATGACATGGTAGCACACTGATTTTAACTCTTCCTCCTAAACATATATTGTCACAACTGAATAAAAATTTCACTGTTATAATGATTAAATGTCTAATAAAAAAGAACATAACAATGAAACTTTACTGTTTTGGCAAGATAAGAAATGTTTCAATCCAGTTTGTGCATAAAATCTGAACAATGTCAGGAAATAAAATAGTCACAACATAGGGTTTCCAGTCTATATTTGGAAATATTTCACATTTTACCAAGAAAAATTTTGATTAAGAAATAATTCATGGAAGCCATAATTTGTTGGACATTTACACATGGCCTGGGCGTGATATTCAAATTTTATCCTGAGCGTTAGCGAGGATAAAATTAACGAATATCACGGCCAAATATCATGTCCAATGTCAACAAATCTATTGCTTCCATGAATTATTTCGATTCTAATAGGACAAATGTGGTAATTTAAAACTGAAGCGAAGGTAAGATTGCCGTGTGTATGGCTGTTCTATTTTACCCCTGTAAGATAAAGCTACAAATTTCAAATAATTCAAAGTCTTACATGAATTATTTCTTAAATAAGCACCAGAAAAATGTCTTTAATTCTCATAATTATTAACCCAAACATTTTTTCCATTGGTTACTTTTACTGTCAAATCCAGAGTTGACATGTCGTAACTAAGGATTGAGCCGCCATGTTGACTTGCTGAAATCCACAAATGTGCGAATAATGCAATAGAATAGAAAATGAAGCAACACCTACCTCAATACTCCATTTTAATGCAATATTATCCGAACTTAGGGCGTATACGTAAGGGAAAACGTTCAGCTTAAGAGTTTTCATTCGTATGACGTCATGTTATGACATGACGTTAATGCGCCAAGATCATTCATGAAATTTCATGAATTTTATTTTATTTTGATTTTATACATTTTAAAGCTTTTGTGCATCAATTCTTTTGTTATGCATTATAATAGGAATAACGGTTCTGTAGTTTCTTTTTCAATTTCAATTTGAACACAACGAAATCGACATAGTGTTTGCACATAGGTTACGATATATGTGGATTTACGTGGGAGGTAAATAGTAACAGCCACCAATATGCACATCTCTGAGTCTGCTCTAAGTATAGATATATCGAGAATTTTATCACGGTGTTGTTTACAAAGCGAAGAAGCACGTCATATTAGAATAGACCATAATCATGACAATATAAAACTACTCAAATGAATGCTAAAAAGTCACTGAACATGACAGGACACCCTCTGATCTTATACCTGCAACAAACAATTCTTTTAGAGCAAAATGAAAGATTGGATTAAATCTGATTATAACATTCTATCAACACTAACCTGTTGCGATGAGACATTTGTCATATTTTATTTCACTGCCATTGTCTAAGAATGCTATTCTGTCTTCTGTATTTAATTTGATGACCTAAAAATAAAAATACATTTTTGTAAGATCAGTTTGAAATTATATTTTTTCAATACAAATATACCATTTAAAAGTGAAGATATAAAAAAACAATTTAAAAATAAGAAACATCTTTAAAATTAGGAGATAACTGTATTGTATTGGCCTTCACAAAATGTATTTTACAGTCGCAAATTGAGTTTAGGATCTAGGTAAACGTATATTTGCAACAGTTAAATCAAGTTTTATGAAGGCTAAGCTTAAAATACAATACAGTTTTCTCTATTATAATGCCACATATTAAAAATAAATTCCATTTTAGTAAATATTTTGGCTTAAAAATGCCATAAATGAAAAAGTCTGCAAAACTGTTACATTGTCTCTGGCATCTAAGCAATGTGACGTCATAGGTATACTCCCAATGTCAAACATAAACACTAGACGTATTCATACTTTTCGTACACTTCTGAATTGTTTAAATATTGACAGAAAGAAGATTTTGAAGCACAAAATGTGACTTTTTGGTTTATTTTTGAGAAATTACATACCAAAAAATTCAGAATTCAAAATGGTGGCTTTCCTTAGTTACGGACTGGTAGAATGCAAAATCTAACCCTTCAAAATATTTGGCAACGTCCAATGAAAGTTATCGTTCTAAATAAATTGCAATAGAATTAAGATTAAATATGTCATTGTTTAAATGTTATATTTTGAAAAAATGAAATATCACCTTTCTATTTTGAAGAACAGCTACTCCACCATATTTTGTAGATGGAAGATCCTCTGGTATACCATAAAAATCTTTTGGGTCATAAAAAATACTACAATTAAAAACACATGATTCATAATTAACCCTCTACAATGAATAGTGGTTAAATTCTAATCAGCATTTTTCACATTTATTCCAAAGTGAAAAAGACAAAAACTATTAAGGTCATGTTCACACCAAACATTGTGTACTTTAAACATATTTACAATTAGTTTCCTGTAATGAACACTCAGGTTTCACATGAAATTTGTTCTCATCTGTACATCGGTTCTAATTACTGGTACATGAGAATTGTTCACACCAGTAAACTACATGTACATGTAGTTTACATTTACATTACATAAAATTGAATTGAAAATTTCTCTGTAAACTTTTGTATCAGTTAGGCGCAGACCAATTCATAATAAGAAAAACAATTTTTTTTATAGAAAAGGCGAGGGAGGTGTTGGTTGATAAATTGTTAAAATTCTATATTTTTTAAAGAAAACAAGAATGTGTCCATAGTACACGGATGCCCCACTCACACTATCATTTTCTATGTTCAGTGGACCGTGAAATTGGGGTCAAAACTCTAATTTGGCATTAAAATAAGAAAGATCATATCATAGGGAACATGTGTACTAAGTTTCATGTTGATTGGACTTCAACTTCATCAAAACTACCTTGACCAAAAACTTTAACCTGAAGCAGGACAGACAGATGGACCAAGGAATGGACAGACAAACGAACAGACGGACAAACGAACAAAAGGACGAACAAAATGGCGCTCAGACCGAAAAACATAATGCCAGGCGGGGCTTCAATATTGATTTACAAAATGTTCCTGTATGTTATTGAAAAAACAATATTTGGTTTTGGTCATCAACCTTTAAAAATCTATTAATTTGGGGAACTTTGCGCTCTAAAGATGTCACGATTATGTAGGCAAAAGCAGCTTAACAATAAGCGAAATAAACTGTTATCACAGAGATATGTCTCGCTTTTTGTAATTTCAATAATGCAAATGTTGAAATTAAAATAGCAACACTTTTACATGTAAGTTTTGCAAAACTCAAAGTCAATGAACCATGACTGAAGGTACATGGCTAAACAATCTCCATGGAAATGAGATGTGCCAATGCTAATACAACTGCATACTAAATATCATTGACCTACCACTAGTGGTTCCCCATAACCGACCTAATCACAAACTAATACATGAAAACTAAGCAAAAGTTTCAAAGTCAATAGACTATGACTGAGGAGGCGGGCCAAATAATCTCCACGGAAATGAGATATGCCAATGCTTATAATACTGCATACCAATTATCATTAACTTACCACTAGTGGTTCCCCATAAACTGACCTAATCACAAACTAATACATGAAAACTAAGCAAAAATTTCAAAGTCAATAGACCATGACTGAGGGGGGGCCAAATAATCTCCATGGAAATGAGATATGCCAATGCTTATACAACTGCATACCAATTATCATTAACTTACTACTAGTGGTTCCCCATAAACTGACCTAATCACAAACTAATACATGAAACTAAGCAAAAGTTTCAAAGTCAATAGACCATAACTGAGGGTGGGGCCAAATAATCTCCATGGTAATGAGATGTGCCAAAACTAATACAACTGCATACCAAATATCATTTACTTACCACTAGTGGTTCACCATAAACTAGACCTAATCACAAACTAATACATTGTTGACGCCGCAGACGCAGACGCGGAAACAGCATACCTTTGTCTCGCTTTTGACTCCGTCAAGGAGACAAAAAGGATTTTGGAAATTATTGATTGATTGATTGTTGGTTGCTTAATGTCCAGTGGCAAATATTTCATACATGTTCAGGACGAGAACAAATTCACAATAAATAAAATAGGAAGGTATTAAAATAGAGGCCGTCAGGGATAAAGATCTTGGAAATTTGAACAGCCATTAGAAAATGAGAGTATATTGGATAGAGACAACAATTTTGCCTGGCAACAGGCCACCCATGGACTTCTCAAACTATTGTTGCAAGGGTTCTTAACGTGCAGGGAGCGTGACACTCACTCTACACCAGTCATCAGATTTAAAGTCTGGCCGTATGTGACTGCGTACTTGTACATCCTGCACAGCCAAACGGAGGCCCCACTTTGGCAAAGGGATTTACTGTCGATCGGAAGAAGACCTTATTGACCATTTATCTATCCCCCAGTTACCCTTTGGGTGATTTTGGAAATAAATATTCTGCACCGGTACTAACTGTAAATAAAATGCTCCACAGGGCACAGCTTGATATGACCGCAGAGGTCGAACCCTGAATAGTTGGGGCAAGTATGGACACAACATTCAAGCTTGATACAGCTCTGAATTTGGATTGTGATTAAATATTTGACACAGCATAGGTTTCTGACACAGAATGAATGTGGTCTCAGAACTTAAAAATTTTAAATTGGACATTCACCTTTTATGATCCAATATCCAAAATCTAAATACATGGTTAGATTCAGCATATCATTGAACCCCAAGAGTTCAATTTTGATGAAATCAAACAAAGTTTAATTTGGACCCTTTTGACCTCAATGTGGACAAAGTTGATAACGGGCCCAAAAATCAAAAATCTAAATACATGGTTAGATTCAGCATATTAAAGAACCCCATATATTCAATTTTGTTGAAATCAAACAAAGTTTAATTTTGGACCCGATTTGGACCGACTTGAAAACTGGGCCCATAATCAAAATCTAAATACATGTTTAGATTCAGCATATCAAAGAACCCTAAGAATTCAATTTTGTTAAAATCAAACTAAGTTTAATTTTGGACCCTTTGGACCTTAATGTAGACCAATTTGAAAACGGACCAAAAATTAAGAATCTAAATACACGGTTAGATTCGGCATATCAAAGAACCCCAATAATTCAATTTTGATGAAATCAAACAAAGTTTAATTTTGGACCCTTTTGACCTCAATGTGGACAAAGTTGATAACGGGCCCAAAAATAAAAAATCTAAATACATGGTTAGATTCAGCATATCAAAGAACCCCATATATTCAATTTTTGTTGAAATCAAACAAATTTTAATTTTGGACCCGATTTGGACCAACTTGAAAACTGGGCCCATAATCAAAAATCTAAATACATGTTTAGATTCAGCATATCAAAGAACCCTAAGAATTCAATTTTGTTAAATGAAACTAAGTTTAATTTTGGACCCTTTGGACCTTAATGTAGACCACTTTGAAAACGGGACCAAAAATTAAGAATCTAAATACAGGGTTAGATTCGGCATATCAAAGAACCCCAATAATTCAATTTTGATGAAATCAAACAAAATTTAATTTTGGACCCTTTTGACCTCAATGTGGACAAAGTTGATAACGGGCCCAAAAATCAAAAATCTAAATACATGGTTAGATTCAGCATATCAAAGAACCCCATATATTCAATTTTGTTGAAATCAAACAAAGTTTAATTTGGGACCCGATTTGGACCGACTTGAAAACTGGGCCCATAATCAATAATCAAAAATCTAAATACATGTTTAGATTCAGCATATCAAAGAACCCTAAGAATTCAATTTTGTTAAAATCAATTAAGTTTAATTTTGGACCCTTTGGACCTTAATGTAGACCAATTTGAAAAGCGGGACCAAAAATTAAGAATCTAAATACACGGTTAGATTCGCATATCAAAGAACCCCAATAATTCAATTTTGATGAAATCAAACAAAGTTTAATTTTGGACCCTTTGGACCTCAATGTGGACCAATTTAAAACAGGGCCCAAAATCCAAAAACTTAATACACGGTTAGATTCAGCATATTAAAGAACCCCAAGAGTTCAAGAATAAAACCCCATTGAAATTGGTCAAGAAATAAGCAATTTATACAAAGTATCTTCTTTTGCACAATACTGTGTAATTGAATACCGTATAGCGGGTTATTTTCGGGTGTTTATTTTCGCTTATTTTGGCGGATAAACGAAAATCACGAAAATAAATTCGCGAAAATTTATGCATATTTTGGGTACTTTCTAATAACTAAAGCGTTTTGTAAACGATCTATTTTTCCGGTCGGCAGGTCAATAACGGTATATGTTAGTTTTAACAACATAAATGTCAAAAGGGCATTGTACATACATGCATTTTATAAAATGAGTGTCAGGTGTGTATACCCTTATCATGTTTATTAATAAGTGTCAATTAGAATAAGAGTGCAAAGTATTCCTATCAGGTAACTACCGTATTAATTAGTGTCAAACTATATAAGAGTTGTAAACACTCATGCTAATTTTGTAACCTAATTAGTAAGTACATCAAAGGTCCGGTCAAAATCATAACTAATCAACCGTTAATTTTACAAGACGTTTGAATACCTGTAACAAATATCTAAGTCACCGGTATTCTATTTATTAACTGTATCAGAATGTAATCAATAAATAAGAGGTCATTCAGGTAAAACAAATCAATTAACCATAACAATAAACACTTGTATGTCAAGTTTTACAACTTTTAACTGCAACAATTTCAGTATCCGCCAAAAATTTTGGGATTTAAGAATCCACCAAAATAAAACCGCCAAAATTTTTCGTATACTTTGTTGCCCTAAATCGCGAAATTTTACACCATGAAAATAACCCGCTATACGGTATTTCTTGCAATTGCGCAATACTGTGCAATTGAATATTTCTTGCTATTGTGCAATACTGTACAATTGAAAATTTCTTGCTATTGCACAATACTTATTACATAATAATTTACACATCCTGTTTGGTGTGTATCTCCTGCCATATCATTATTATTTGCTTTTCAATATAAATCAGAAATAACCAACTTAAAATGGAAAATTTTAAAGAAAAAAGGAAAAAAGGAAAAAAAATCCCCCAATTTTTGAACCCCTTATGATTCATCACCCCAAAACTCAATCCCAGCCTTCCTTTGAGGTATGGTACCTTGCAGTACAATTTCAGAGAGATCCATACACTTGAACACAAGTTATTGTCTGGAAACTAGAAAATGCTTATTTTGGCCACTTTTGGCCCCTAATTCCTAAACGTTTCAGGCAATTACCCCAAACTGAATTCCAGCTTTCCCTTTGTGATATGGAACCTTGTAGTACAATTTCAGAAAGATCCATACACTTACACACAAGTTATTGTCATGAAACTAGAAAATGCTTGTTTTTGTCCCTTTTTGGCCCTAATTCCTAAAATTTTGAGGCAATTACCCCAAAAATCAATCCCAGCATTCCCTTTGTGATATGGAACCTTGTGGTACAAAGTCAGAGAGATCCATACACTAACACACAAGTTATGTCTGGAAGTTACAAAATGCTTATTTTTGGCCCCTAATTCCTTAACTGTTGGTACCATAACCCCAAAATCAATCCCAACCTTCCTTTTGTGGTATTGAACCTTATGGTAAAATTTCATAGAGATCCATTCACTTGAACTAAAGTTAGAGTGCGAAAACCAATGCGTCTTGAGACGACGACGACGCCAACGTCATACCAATATACAACAAGTATAAAAATAACTTGCCTGAAACACAATGAAAATAATAATAATAATAATAATAATAATAAATTCTTTATTTAACGAAGGTAACTCATTTAACATACAATTGTTAATCTCACACAAGGCCTTCACACATTTAAATGAACAATTCATATAACAATCAATGTATATAACACAATAAACAATAGAGATGTACACAATTACAAATGTATATACACAAGCATGAAAACAGACTGTAGAACTAGCATGGCAAGAATGTCCTAAAAAATTTGTAAAGTTTGTCTACTCATTTTGTTTTGTGATAAAGAGATTAGCACATTTCATCTTAAAGCTTTCTATATGTCTTAAATCCTTTATATCATTTGGCAAACTATTCCAAATGATTAGACCAGAATATTGAAAAGTCTTTTTGAAGTATTCAGACTTTGGCCTTGGTATATGAAGATGTCCAGATGTTGTTGACCTAAGAGAATAACTATATAGATCACTGCACGCAGTAAATTTACTTGTAAGATAATCTGCGCGAGTCCATTCATACATTTAAACATTAAAATGGCTTGAAAATATTTTATCCGCGTAAAATGGTCATCCAATTAAGTTCTTTAAACATTGATATTGATGGATAATCAAAAGGCTTATTCAAAATTAATCTTGCTGTGCGCTTTTGTAGTTTATGAATCCGCTCAATGTTGCAATTTATGTAAAACCCCATATGGTGCAACAATAATCAATTATTGGTAATATATAACTGTTATAAAAAGGATAAGACCTTTGCGAGGCAAGTATCGTTTAATCTATTTAGCAGATATAATCTGCTTGAAAAATTTCACATACTTTATCTATGTGAATTGACCATGATAGATTTTTATCAATATGGATACCAAGAAGTTTTTCTACTTCCACATTGTCAAATGAAGTTTGATTTTGCGATAATACACACAAGACATCATTACAATTCTCAAGTTTTCTCTCAGATCCCATAAGCATACATTTGGACTTCTTGTTATTTATTATCATATTGTTTTCAGCACACCATTCAATTACGTTTTCAAAGTCTTTATTTAAACAAGAGTTTAAGTTTGAAATAGATTTGGACGATATACATAAAGTTGTGTCATCAGCATATAATTCAGACTCTGTGTGTTCTAATGTAAACGGAGATCATTTATATAGATTAGGAATAATAAAGGTCCTAATATGGAACCTTGTGGGACCCCAAATGTTACATTATTGTATCCTGATTCAGTTTTTCCAATTTTAACCTTTTGCAATCTATTTGAGAGATAGGATGAAAACCACTTAACAGAGTGATCATCACATTTATATAAATTAAGTTTCGATAATAAGATGTTATGGTTAACGGTGTCAAATGCTTTTAAAATCAAGAAATAAAACAGCAGTTAAATTGCCTTTGTCAAATTCTTCTAACCATTTGTCAATTATTTTGATAAGTGCTGTGTGGCATGAGTTTTTCTCTAAATCCAGATTGTTGTTGTTATAGTTTGTATTTAGTTAAAAATGAATATAATTGTTTAAACACAGCCCTCTCAAAAATCTTGGACACTGTAGGTAAAATTGAAATAGGACGATAATTGTTAGGATCATCCTTATTACCGGCTTTGAAAATTGGAGTTACTTTTGCATACTTTAGAATATCAGGAAATATACCTGTACATAAACTACGGTTTATAATATGAGTGAGAGAATCTACAATTATTGATTTTGATACTTTTAATATTCTTGGGCCAACTCCATCGGTCCCGGTTGATTTATTAATATCTAGATTTGTGAGATATTTAAAGACATCACCATTTGTGACAGTGTATAGTGAAAATAACGTGTTATCATTAATTTTGGATTTCACATAATTGTTTATTTTCTCTGATTCAAAGTTAGAATGGGGATGTGGAATAAGTTTTCTCCCACTGAACTAAAGTGATCATTTAAGCAGTTTACAATGTCAATTTTATCCGTAAGATTCTTATCTTTGTATGTTATCATATCAATATCATGATCCGTTGTAGAGTTAAGATCTTTAAATGTCTCCATAGAGTTTTACAGTTTTATCCTTATTGATGGCTTCCATAAAATACTTAGATTTTGAAGAACGAATCAGTTTATTTGTTAGATTCCAAGATTTCTTATAATTATCCGTATCTTTCTTTTTATGATAATAATCTCTCTGGTGAGCTGATTTACAGATTTCATCTGTATACCACTCTGGTTGATATTTATTTTTATCCGTTTGGTTACAACAGGGCATGTTTATCTAAAACATTAATAATAAGATAATACCACATATTTATTGCTTCATTTGGGTCACTTATTTCATGTATAACATTAAAGGTTGTTTAGACAAATCATTTAAGAATAATTCTTCATTAAATGTTTTGAAGTTTCTGTATTGGATCTCTAAATGTGAACCAGATTTATCCTTGATAAGCTTAGTAAATCTGTTTACGGTGCAGCTAATGGGATAGTGATCACTTAGGGATTAGATGGCACTGTAACATCGATAATATTTGAGGATTAGTGCTGTAAATATGGTCAATTAATGTGACACTAGTTGAAGTAACTCGAGTAGGGTCAATAACCATTTGATGAAGACCATATGCTGAAATAAAATTTGACCATCTAATAGGAAGTGTCTTCATATAATCAATATTAAAATCACCCATCAATAAAATATTATCGTTTATAGAGAGGAATTTATGAATTCTTTTCGATATTATCGCACCAGGAAGTTTGACTGTTTGGTGGTCTATACACAAAGCATAATAAAAAGACTCATTATGTTTTGGGAAAATTTTAAACCACATAGTTTCGATGTTTTCACTTTCTAATGAAGTTAGTCTTTCATATTTAATATTGTTATCAAAGTAAACTATCCAGCCTCCACCTTGCCTGTTTCTCTATCTTTTCTTGCATTAGTAGAGTTGTAGCCAGGAATATTGATCTCATTTGAATCCTGCTTGCATTTTTTTCATTTAAAATGTTTCTACATACCGATGATATCTGGTCTCTGTGATTTATTAAGATTTTCAAAGTTAGCCCTTATTTCATCAATTTTAGGTAAAATATGTTGTATATTATGGCATGTTAATTTTAAACCTTTTGGGAATGGCCATAACTATTGTTAAAATCTTGAATAGTTTTATTTTGCCTAATTGTTGTGTTCATTAAAGATTCAGGGTCATGATTAATCCTTTTATTTTTACAAGAGTTATTAATATTATTTATATTTAGCTGGTGGTTCTTAGTAAGGTTACTTTCATTATCATGTTTATAGAGGACACATGTTTACAACAACAACCAAAACAATCATTTTGACATACATCACACACAATTGTATTAAGTACCTCAAAAGTATTTTTATACATATGTTATCTGATTGATCTGATTGACATTCTTTGCCAATTTTTCATGCTGAGTGGTTGTACCAGCAGTTAATCTCTTTATGTCCAAGACGAAAACAAAAGTTACATTTGATCCTTTGATGATGTTTGCAGTTTGACAGAGTGTGATAATTTGATTCACAGTTGTAACAGTAGGAGTCCCATATATTTCTGTCATAGGTTTGATAAGGCTGCACTAACGAATTGACATTTCTTATTGATATTACTTTGTTATTGTTATCAATTAGTTTCGTGGTTCCCAATTTGTTAGATGAACACCATCTGTGTGTATCAAGCCTGGCACTATTTCCCCATTTCGCAAAACAAAGCTATCCAAATGGTTGATAAATGTGACATTTTCCTCTATACTTATTTCGAAAGGGCTTGATTGATGTGTTCAAGGTTTATTTTTGATCTTGGTAAACATCCCCAATAATGATAGTTTTAATTCCATTGTTTTTGCACTTTGGATAACATTTTGTATTTCCGTTTGAAAGTTTGTATAGATAATTTCGCATCATTTCCACCAAACTGCAGAACTATTGTTGAAAACGGTGATAAATCGATTTCTTCAATCTTTCTTTCAAGATCCGAGACTAAAGCACCACGATTGGTGTTAACATATACATTATCATTTAGATCAGTAGTTTTGATTCCTTTTGTGATTGAACTTCCCAAAATTAAAATATTGTCAGAAATTCTATCTATTCGGTTGTTCAATTTTCAGTTTGAGTTTTTGCCTAGTGGTACTGTGGATTCATTTATTTTCGTGGATATCAATTTTCGTGGATAGAGAAAAAGACGCTTAGTGGTATACGTAAATTGTGGAATGCTGATTACAAAAAAAAAAAAAAAAAATCAGATACGTAATTGTGGATTTCTTTTGATTTAGATCATATAACCTCCTTGGTTTGATCAATAATAAAACAAACAAAAAGAAGGAATTCATTGAAAAGTTTTGAATTGTCAACATCCTCGCTTGGTCATTCTAAGTTAAAGTGTTCATTGAAAACTTCTATTACAATAATGAATAGAGACAACTAATTATTTGTTTGTTTTACAATTTATAAATTCTTGTCGAATTTTACAAGGCATTCAAAACTCTATGATTGAAAGCTCATTTCCTAATCACGATATAATAAACATATAAGTAAAAGGTGTGAAAATAAATGTTCCTGTCAAAACAACATTACCTAAGGGCAATATCCCGTACTTAATTCTATAGATTTTTAATCACCAGTAAACCAAACTATGACACGGTAATTAACAACTTGCAGTTATTTTCCATGAACAATTTTAATCAATTTTAAAAAGTAAATTATCACTGATATTCGATATATTTATTATTGATTTAATCAAAATACTGGTATCTTCATTCAATAAAAACACGTGTTATGTTACAATGTTTATCGCTAGTCAACACTATACTAAAACTGCATAATATAACCGGAAATAAGCATCCGACTCTATACACATTTCTCGAGATTATTCTTCGTTGAATTCTTAAATTGTGGTTCGCTGTGACCCACGAAACCCACGAAAATTGGTATACCACGAATAAAATGAATCCACAGTAGATTGTTTTATTTCATCTTTTTACCTTCAACTGATGTAGTTACAGCACTACTTGCTGGAGTTGAAGATAGTAGAATTCCACTGTTGAAACTAGCATGATCTTTGCATAATTTACGTTTTGGTTTTGGAGTATGTGACACAACATTTTGTTTTCATTTTACCGCTATTTGCTTACTTAATACACTTATATCATCTTCTAGACCCGTAATTGTTTGATTTACCAGTTTTAAGTCACTAGAAAGTCTTGACACTTGTGCTTGGAGTTTTGCTCACTCCTCTGCATTCCTCACGTTCATTCCAGAGTTTTGTATTTTCAATTTCTTTGTTATGAATAATCTTTATCAGTTCAGCATTTTGTGCTGTCAATGTTGAGATGTTTGAATTAAGGTTTTCCAGCAAGTTTACAATTTTGTCAGAAAACAGGATGACATTTGCTTTGGCATGACAATGGAAGCAGGTGGTATAGCGCTTGTGTTTTCCTGAATAACTGTGGATGATAATGATACTTCTCCAAGATTCATATTATTGTCATTTTCACAGTTCGTTGGAAGCTCGTTAGGGATTGTAGGGCTGTCATTTCTAAATCCAGCTTTAGCTGTTGTTTGGCTGTTTTCAATTGAAACCTCTGTGTGGGCCAGATTATCAAAGTCATAATTAAAAGAAGCTTCGCTTACCTCACGTTCTTTGATGTTGACTAAGTCCCTAATTTTACAAAAATATGTGTCTCTCCAAGTAATACAGGTGTGTTTTCCTTGCACTAATATAGTTCCATTTGTGTAAAAAGTAATACTGACAAATTTTCCTTCTGATTTCTTTGAGCATTGAAGTTGAAGTCCATTTCTAGTCACGTTTTCTGTTACTGTAAATTTTCCTAACATCACTTCTTTACATGCCTCGATCCATAAATGTTTTCTGGTTAAAGTTGTTCCAAATTTGATATCACAGGGTACACGTACTGCATTCCCTCGTCGTCAAAGCGGTCGAATTGAAAGTCCGTGCTTACTTCCTCGTTTGGAAGTATTTTCTTGTTTTCCGGCATTTCTGTTGATTAACATTGCATGATCCATTCACTGAAAGTTCAGAATCCGAAAAGAAAAGGAATCCAACGTACTATTAAATTCTGAATTTACATTTGTTGTTGACATTTTTGATAATTATTTTCGAATGATAAAAGTACCAAAATTAATGTATTGATTGGTATTTAACTTGTTTCGTATAGTTCATGATTATCAGTAGGAGCTCAGAAAACACGCCTGCATCCTTCAAGGTCTTATCAGGTCTGATAGCTCGGATAAAATTCCAAAATTCATGGATTTTTATGAACACCTAAAACAAGTTTACAAAATTTGATATGTAGTTGTTCACATTTTAAACTGGAATAGATTTTTCAAATGGTAAAGTTCCATTTCTGAATCTTGCTGAGAATGGGTTAAAATTCCCCATATTTTAGACCCATACAGGAGTATTGGTTTTATGGTATGATCAAATACATGTAAGCTGGTACTTATGCTTGGATGAATATTTGTCCTACGAAATGCAGGACTTTGCAAAAAATAGTATAAAAAGTGAAAATAGCGCTAAATAATAAGCTGTACTATCAACAGGTGTAAAAAAGAATATTCCATCAGCAAAAAAATTCCCTCGCTAACTGCAAATAAAACGATCCATTATGGCTAGGTAAATTTTAATAATGTATTTAACTGAGCAATTTTTGAGTTTTTGTCATATAAATAGATAAATAACTTAATTTATAATATTATCATAATCATTTTTATTCAATATATGTAACTTCCTTAAATATTCATTACAAAATCCACGTTCTTGACATCTAGTTTCATGTACACTTAACCCACACAAGGCCTACACTGGGTATAGACTGCATGTGGTCAAAACCTGATTTAAACTACATGTAAACATTAATTTTTATCAATGTGAACTAATAGAGTTCAGTTTAAGTGTTGAGTACACTTATAGTACACCACACCGAGTTTAGCTCAATGTGAAAATGGCCTAATACTCTTTAAGAAAGGTCACAATTTTATCTAATTTTTTAAGATATAAGTCAGAGGTTAAAAAGGGAGGTTGAGCTGTAATGAAGCAACACAATTTTATTGACTGACATGTAACTTCCTCTGTTTGAAGGCTGCATGGTGACCTGTTATGGTTCACATCTTAGTACTTTGGTCTTTATGGGTAGCTGTCTCATAGGCAATCATACCACATTTCCTTATCTTAATTTCAAAAGGAATTTCTCATAAAGCAGAAAATAAAAAATTTCCACAAACAAATTAATTAGGTACTGACCCTGTTTGTTCACCATACCATAATTCTTTGGACAATGGAGGTCTGCTGTATGGGTTATTATCTTCGTCTCCTACAATCAATACCTGTAAATAGATAATCACTCTTTTACTTATAGATTATTTTTGGTTTTGAAAACAAGATTGGTGTTTCTCGGCTACAATTTCATTGAATAGCATTAGCACTAAGATGAGATGAAGCTGAGAACTTTCCTTGAGTTTAACAGACCACAGTCAATCTGTTCATTATTTTCATTTTTGACTTCATCGAATTCTCACTCAACTAGACTGACAAAAACCCATTTCATTTTATGAAATTTTAAGAGTTAAAAGTTTTTCTTCAAACAAACAAAATAATAAGAATGGCAAAGCTCCTTGTAGTAAACATTTGCATACTTAAATTCTAGTTCTGTCCCAATATTCTGTAATTATGTACATGGCTTATAGCCATAAACTGCATTAAAATATTTTTGTTTTCATTGATGAAATGGAAATCTATTACCTGTTTTCCATAAGGTCTATATGCATATTTTAAGTTAACTATTGATAGAGAAGAAATAAATATCTTTATGAACATGTACATGACACAATGGTGGAATGTTTCCATGGAGATTAATCTAACTATCTGGTACCTGAGCTTTATGGTCTCTGAGTCTGATTGCTCTCATTGCACTGTGTGATGCAGTTCCTGCTCCAATCAACAGGTACGGTACATAGGAAGGTATAACCTGATCATTTGGTGGTGTAGGTTCTGAAATACACATAACAAAAATGAGATTTTGAATAAATAACAGAATATTTGTCATGTAGTCACCAAGCGAAAACAAACAAAAAAAGAAATTAAGATGTTAAGATGCACATTTTGGCATAATTGGGCCTTTTATAGCAGACTATGGGTATGGGTTTTACTCATTGTTGAATTCCTTAAAGGAAAATTCGGATTTTTCACTTATCATCTTATTATGTTCATAATACCATAAAATCATATTCACCAAGTTTTATTTTGATATGAAAACTAATAAAGAAGAAAATTGGAAATTATTAATTTTATTTCTTCAAACTTCCTGACTTATGTGACGTAGTTTAAGTCTTTTGCATGCCGGAGTGAAATTATTTCTCATTTAAGTCTTGTTCGTTAACCATCTAATAACGCGATTTAAAGCGCATCGACGACTTTTGGTGTAGTTATTAACCAACTAAAAATAAGTGATAGCCATGCAACTCTTAAAATTAGATTGTAGGATTTATGTGTGGATTTTTATACAATTTTAGTATTAAAAGTAAATCATACAATAGAACATTTTATGATTTTTTCTACAAATACTTTAAACAAACATATGAAACTGACATGATCGATAGTGTATTAAAAATACATGTTTGTATTCTGACCTTTTGCTTCAGTACAGCAAACATTTTCTGCTTGTACTGTGTATTGTTATGTGACACTTAGTGAATGTTGGATGCGTGGTTAAACTCAAGGTAATTAAAAGATTAGCATTATGTAATTCTAATCTTTTGATCTTCATTCAGTGAATTCTAGCCGTCACGGTTCACCGTTCTAGGTGTGAACAACATTTCGTATGAATGATCTTTTGCGCCACAACTTTTTTCTCCAATGCTACGTTTACGCCACCTGTTTTAAAATTGCATGGTATCATTTGCGCCAAAAATAAAACATACGATTGCGCCAATTAGAAGAAAAATTACTTCCTCCTCCTTTATTGGGACTTGGAACCGCAGTTTACACTGCAAATGTTTCTTTTCTGAAACATACTTTCTTCTTACTGCTGCTGCATGGGTACTTCCCAATTTAATGTATGTAGTAGCTTGTATATTCACTTTATTGTCCAAAAGACAAAACACTGAAGGATGAAATGCAGTTCATAATAAATCCTGTGGAATGCTTCTGCTCCATGACTGGTACGTCTTGCGTTAGATAAGAGTTTCAGTCCATACGGATGGTGGGAACAAAGCACTGTGTCATCAACATATGTGGCTAAAACATAATCAGCAAAAGCTTCTATTTTCTTCTCTTTTTGACATACATGTATCTTGTATTAAATATTCAGCAAAGCAATAAGTTTTCTCTCTCTGTACATTGACTGTCTGAATGCTTTTCAAGTCATTTCTCTCCAGATGTTCATCTTCATTGTGAAATTTCCGAACATATGATACTTTTTAAGCCAAAAATAAGAATACATATTAATCATTAATATTTATGATAGATATGTTTACAGGTAAATTGGCGCAGTTGATACATTTGGAAAACAAAATTTGGCGCAAATGATACCCCTGAAAAACAGTAATTGGCGCAAAAGGACTGCTGCCGATAAACGGGAGTGATAGTTTTAGACACAGAAATGTGAAAAAAAGAATTAAAATTAATTTACGGGAGTAATAAGGTCGCACAATAACTGGATAGCCGTTGTATATTTTTATATTTTGCATAAGCTCACTTTTAAATGAATTATGACTTCTGATTACTTTTGTAACGATGAATTAATTTAATTGAATAAATTTATAAATAATAATAGCCTTCTAAACACGAGTGTATTAACCCAAAATTGTACTATTTTAAATAAGAAACGGTAACCTTTAATATTTGAAACAGATCATTACCGATTGCAATTATATAATTTAGTCCATCCAAAGCGATCTTTATTTACATATTAAGAATTAATGTTCTCATCAAAATATTTTAAATCTCACAACGCATAAATATACTTCAGCTATTTGAAAAAAAGATGTTTAAAAATTGACAGGAAATTTAAGGATCTTCTTGGAATGGAATCGAAAATTACGAACAGGTATTCTTTTCAAGTGTGAAAACATCAACAAAATTTATACATAATCGGAATGTCCTTATTAAAATAGTCTTCGTCTCACAACGTATAATACTTTAAGCTATTTGACCAACGATGTTTTAAAAAAAGACAGAACGAATTTAATGTCATCTTTCCCTATTTTTGAATGTAATTATAAGTCTGTTTTAACTGGCAAGAATACCCTAAAGCGGACAAGCAGTTTATTCTTTAAATTTCTGTTACTGAATATCAAGAAAGAAAATAAATCCGAAATTGATTTGAAACTTTGATACTCAATAGTTTTCCTGGAAAATATTCACATCCCTTGGGGTACGTCCATTTGCATATATAGTACATGCATGTCGGAATAATTGTGATGATGACGAATTTCTTCCTTTATTCGAAAACAATCTAATTGAAATATAAATCTGTGATTTTACTATGTCCATAACTTGAAGCAAGTTATATATCGACCTGTATTTAAATCAAACTGGCTCTCTTCTTCTTCTTCTTTTGGTATACAATAGTCTATCGACATTCGATGATTACATACTGTTGGCATCGTGGACTAGTCTATTTACAAAACTTTTACCCCAATTTACACAAAATGTATGTTTCTTTCTTATGTTCAATGTATACATGTATATATTTCAAATTGCGCTATAGTTCAGTAACTTTCTATCCAGGCGTATTACGAATGGTCGACAAGTCGTACATTTTTTTAATCAATATTTCTGGTATGTTCCAATCTGTCCTTCACTATTGACAACGAGTATAATTTTATACTTACATTTTCCCAAATTTACCCTTGGAAAAATATGTAAATAGATTTTATTTTATCAAATCTTTTTTTTTTTTTGTATTATTTAGATTTTATAAATAATATTTTTACACCAGAAATGTTATTTATAAACAAGCGTATGAGTTAAGTATTAACTAGTATATCACTTTCGGACACGCAAGACAGAGATGTATATTATACACCTGATACTTCAAAATGGAAAGTCACAAGTTATCGGCCGTGTACACTGATCAATACCCTAAGAAGTGAAACGATGCATGAACTTGCAAGCCCGACAGGAAATCGCTTGAATACCTGGACGTGTCACCTCACGATACCCTTTGAAGTAATACCTTTAGCCGTGCTGGTGATCAGATGAGGAAGGTCCGAATGTATTTCAATTAAGTTTATTACATAAAAGAATTATAAACAAATTAGATTTTCGAAAACAATTTTCATGGAACACTTATTTATGATTTGAACTTTGACTTTTAACTAATTCCAATATAAACAGTTTAAAATGACAGACCATGGTTTTTAAAAATAATAACATTTTCCGTATCAAGTTAGTTAGTCGGATAAAACAACCGTGACGATTGACAAGATATCGACACGCAATTACGACTACATCAGGTTACTGTAGTTTTGTCCTTTGTGGTTTATAGACATATCGTGGTTTCTAAACGGAGAAGATGACAAAATGGCGAACGCAGAGAATTGATACTCTAAATTTAAAATCGATGGTGATCTCTTATCTAGCAGAATAAAACTTTAATATCTATGAATTTGAGCATTTTATACTGAATGGACATAATATCAATTTTGATTTTTTGAAGTTTCCTTTAAGGTTATCCATAGTTATAATTAGTTTCATCCAAGTCATTTGGTCCTTGGTGGAAAGTTGTTTCATTGGTAATCATTCCAAATCTCCTTATTTTTATAAATGGTCTTCAACATAATGAAGTGTATACAACATATGTCAAGCTCTACATCACCCAGGGTCTAGATAAGCTGATCATAAATTTAATACTGTGGACTCATTTTTATTCGTGGGATACCAATTTTTTCATGGATTTAGTAAGTATAAGTTAACCATGTTAACCATGAACTCACAGGTTAAATATAATTTTCTATAGGCTTGTATGCAGACTTTGACAAAACCAAAAAATCAAATATCCACGAGAATAAAATTTTTCCTCAATCCACAAAAACTGGTTTCCACGAAAAATAAATTAATCCAAAGTAGATTACCGAAGTCTTCAATTATAACAAAATCTTTCAAGGCAAAAAAAAATATGAGTAAGTTGTGACTAAAGACTGTAACTAGCATGGTCCAAAATTGGGCCAGTCCCTTTAACATTTGGTCTGGTCAAACTAGTCCCTTGAGAACACAACCCTCCATAATTTTATCTAGATCAGCTAATTAAAAGGTTTATGATTGATTGATTAGTGTTTGCATCTTGCCAGAACAGTTCAAGTGATACTCTACAGCAGGGTCAATAAAAATCATATTGATGATTCATTTATTTTCGTGGATTGAGGGAAATTTGTATTTTTCAAGGATATATTATATTTCACGATTTTGCCAGTCTAGATACAAGCCTTTAAAAATGTATACATGGTTGAACATTAAAATATGAGTTCACGTTTAACCATGACATCCACTAAAATTTGTATTCCAGGAATAATAATGAATCCACATTAATTCCTGCAAGGCAGAGATTTAGTTACATGTACATACCCTGTGCTTTTGTTTCTGTTTTGTCTGTACCACTATCTTTATCATCCTTCTCATCATCAAGCGCATAAACGGTAAATTGATTCCTCAGATCTTGTAATTGATGTTTAGCTTTCCATACCTAAAACAGATTATGGGTTTTGCTCATTGTTGAAGGCCATACAGTTTTGTCTCATTGGCAATCATACCACATCCTCTTATTTTTTAACAGATTCAAGAGTTATTGGCTGACAAACAGGCAAAAATACAGCAATAATGAAAAGTACATGTAGTAATTCTTTTTAATCACTTTCATCATTTGAAAATGCTTTTTTTTTAAATGTTGATCACTTCCCATGATATGCTTGCAAAACTAACACGAAAATCAAGAAAATGTAAAACATGATTTTCATATACTGTACTGTAGATATTTTTTTAAACGTACATATTTTAGAGTTATGAATATATCAAAGAAACAACTGGTAAGACCTTCCTACAAACATTGTCATCTGTAGCCAGACAATAAATAATTAAAGAAACATCAAACATAAGGGCAATCAAAAACAGGGCAAGATGGTTGGTTGAATTGATGGTATATTTCAGTAATGAATAGTCATAAGTTATTTGCATTGGAACTTATAAAACAAAACTCAGTAGTAAATAAATTTTATAACAAGTATAAATTAACCAATGCTAAGTTATAAAACTTGTGTCTGATCTATTTGTCATTTTGAACAATAAAATATGTTTAAACTAACCAATGGGTGTCAATTCTCAAGAGATCATAGATGGGAACCTCCCAATATTTTCTAAATTTTGGAAAACCTTTTTTGTAGACCAGCTCCAGGGAGATCAAATCTCTAATTTTTGGGGAAATTTCCTTGATTCTTCTTTTACACCACTATTTATTTAGAAGTTGTCCTGTAAAAATTTACAAGTTATTTTTAAAGCATTGTTTATTTACCAAATTTAAAGTTACCTGATATAGTTTTAAAAGCACTGTTTATTTACCAAATTTAAAGTGCATGACAAATTTCCCTAGAGAGAGAGACCAAACCTATAAGGTCTGATTAAGCCGATAGTATTGCATTGTACCTATGACTAACCATGTAAAAAAAATAAGGCTAATGAACAAAATGATAAAAATTTTAAAAGTTATCTGATCTAATGTATAAAATATCAAATTTCAATTAGCGTTTTTAGGAATTGACTTTATAACATTGAAAAAAAGGTTGTTACAATGTTGTTATAAAACTGAGGAATGATGTATCACAAATTTTAATTTCCCCTTGGAATTTCCCTCCCCCTTTTTATTTGTACTATAATGTTTTTACAGAGTAAGAGAATAATCCTGCTCCAGCGACCATCATCCATGAACTTTTACTAAAACTTCTGTAGTCATGTTGTTGTCTGTCATGGCCACTGTGTAATGTCTTTCTGTGTGATTCGGTATTGCATAAACATCTTATATGTTGATGTCTTTGTTGGGAACTCAGTTTCAAGTTTAAACCTACAATAGGCAAAAACACATACCATATATATATATATATATATATATATATAACACAAAGATATCTAGACATATATTTTCAGAATAAGTTCAGCAATTCATTTCAGGATCTAAGTTCAAATAATAAAATTTCCCTTTTTTTAAGACATAAGTGTCTAATCATACATAAGGCTAAAAAAATATATATATATACTTATTTCCTATCTGCTTGCAAAAATAAATAGGGTTGGCAGATAGGTATAATGATTTTATCTTTTAAATATATTACATTGACTATATAGGAAAATATTCTGTACTTAACCAAATAAAATATTTGCTTAAACAAAATGGTAACATTTTGGGTCTATTATTTACAAAATATTTGATCTTTTTGTGATTTTTTACTACAGGAAACACAACATGAAATTTTGGTCTATTATAAACAGATTATCAATTATTTATCATGTACCGGTATATCTAAAGTAAGTTTACTGTGTTATCATTGAAGCTGTTTGAAATGAAGAATTATTTTAACATAAAAATAAATGTTAAAAAGAAGAATGTGTCTGAGGACACGAATGACCTTGCTCAAGCTTTACAACAAAAATGGGACGGACGGTCAAGGGTAACACTTAATGCCCCCGTCACCTATGGCAGGGGCATAAAAACTAATCAGGACACGACATCTACATGGATTGGATGTATTTTTTAATCACTGCATCTATAAAGGAATTGCCATTGCAATCTGTGCCTAGGGATAACTACCTGCAAGCATGAATCAACATACAGAAGAATTTAGAAAATGGAACGCGTACCCTTTTCCATCATTGAACAGGAAACTAGGAGAAACTTATACTGACAGAACTTTTCAAGAGTTCTTGAAATCTTTTTTTAGTCTGGTTTTCATTAGGACCACCAATACTACATATCTGGTGGTCCCAGTAAAAATTTGGTGGGTCAGTATTTGCTCAAATATTATTTCCATGCATGTAGGTATGAATAAGATAAGTCCAATTTGGACAATTATAATCATGATAATATGGTTCCTTCTCAAATATTGATATACAATGTACATTGTAATCAGGAGCTACATTAAATACCAGACAGCCTAAAAAAACAAAACCACTGAAAAATTTTAGTTAGACATCAGGACCACCAATAAACTCACAATTGATGGATGTGGCTGATTTTTGATTGTCATGACAGACAGGAACACCAGTTTTCAGGAACACAGAGAACAAGAATCAAGATGACACAATGATTCAAGATATGAACATAGCTTTTTAAAATATTCAAAACCTTCTGTAATTTTAACCTACAACTAGTTTGATGTAAACAACATAATTGACATCATATATAATGTTTAGTTATAGACACATTGAAGTAAATATTCTCCAAAATTTGAGCACTTCATAGCATTCCATATATGATTGGAAGCATTACCTCTGGCTGCTGGGCAAAGCCAGTCATATGGTATTAATTTTCCAGAAAAACTGGCATCCAATTTCTGAAAAATTAGTTTTTTAAACATAAAATGGACACACACCCATTTGACAATATTCAGTGCTTTCAATATCTTTCATGTTGACTGGCACTTTTTCCATTTTTAGGTGGTACTTTTCAATATATACATGATATATATTCCATGAATACTTGATAGAAAATTTCTTAAATTCCGGCGGTTCTTATAAGTAAAAAGGAAGGGTAAAAGAACTGGTTACCGCCTCCTAATGAATGACCTGAATATCTTAAATTTCATAGAAAACATTATGAATTATGATTGCATACTGCTATAGACCTGATCGCTATTTGGAAATCTGCCACACTTGACCCGAGAATCTGCGACACTTGAAGTATTGACATCATACAACAATCACTTTTCCTTTGTGGCATCAGACAATTTCTATTGTGACGTCAAAATTTTAAGGGAACCTTTGTGATATACAGTAATGGCGGACAAATGGCAATAAGGTGTATTGTACTTTTTTAAAATGATAAATCCTGCCTTTTATGATTCTTTTATATTGAACAAATATTCTTTGAGAGTATATGATTCTTTTATATTGAACAAGTAAAATTAATACATGCATGTTTTATCCATTTGAGTATTCTCATAACAAGTGTCTCAGTTCAAGTATAAAATTGTCTAATATCTAGAAAACAAGCACATTGACCCCTATATTTTTTGCTTTTTGGTTTATAACCAAAGTTAAACAATTATATTTTTACACAGGTATAACCAAACTAATTGCTAGCACTATTGCAGATTTACCACAAAAAAAATAATAGAAAAAGAAGTTATCATTTATGAATTAAACTTCAATGAAGAAAACTATTGTGTTTATGATATTCATTGCTTTTCCTTAAAAATGTTAAAATATGTATAAATTTAACAATTTACTTGTAAGATCTTCTAACTAAGGGAATCTAACCAAATGGCTATTAATGCCTGCTGAATATAAATAAGAAGATGTGGTATGAGTGCCAATTAGACAACTATCCATCCAAGTCACAATGTGTAAAAAGTAAACAATTATAGGTCAAAGTACGGCCTTCAACACAGAGCCTTGGCTCACACCGAAAAGCAAGCTATAAAGGGCCCCAAAATGACTAGTGTAAAACAAATCAAACAGGAAAACCAATGGTCTAATCTATATAAAAAACCAGAAACGAGAAACACTTATGAACCACACCAACAAATGACTACCACTGAACAACAGGCTCCTTCCTGACTTAGGACAGGTGCATAAAAATGCAGCGGGTTTAAACATTTTAACAGGCATATTTTTCCCTTTTGGGCTTACTATTCTCCTGTCAGCTGAGCCATGCATGTGACTGTAACTATATTAGAAAGTTTTATTCGTTGTTAGTCTGTCTCCCATATGAGGTTAGTAAAAATTTCAATAGTAGTTAAAGAAAAATTTACAAAAATAAATAATTTTTTACCATGTTGACAAGCATTTGGCAAGAATATAAATTTTAATACAGTAATCATGGTAATTGAGCCAACATGAACTATGGGCATGATGGGTTTTGATGAAGAAAAAAAATTTATTTTTGCCCAAACTCAGACTCTTTAAATGTACAATTGTGTAACAAGAACTGGAATTGAAATAAAATACTTTGTTTTTATCCTTTGTTTGCATATATAGTTGTTCCCTTGATAAATAACATATGCTAGTCTCATTTGACAATAGTCAATGTTTTCACAAAGTTACTTGAAAAATAAAATGTCTGACTAAGTCTTTGAATTTCTTTACTTATAAAGAAAAATTACTGTTGCATCAAATTCATAAAATTAGAAAATTACCTAGGACGAAAGCGACTTTTATGAACATCCGGACAATTAGATATCTCTTTTGGTGGTTGGGAAAAGTGACTTCTTCTCCTTAATTGCCCAGCAGCCTGAGCCCTAAATGTTGTCTTTTTATAATATCTTTTCATTCACTCATAATATAAGATTTACCCTTAGGTCAATAACATGCGATTGATATATATCATGTGTAAGAGGACACAGTATCATAGACATATAATGTATATTCAAGGGTAAATTTAAAATCAACTAATAAAAACATGGCATTTTCTATTGATAAAGTTGGTTGAAACTTATCTGGCAATAAGCATGATAAGAATGGCAAAAAGTTACCATCATCAATGATCACATAGTGTCACCCTAAACAGTACCACTTTCCTATACTGATTAATAATACCTACATCCCTAGTGGTACAATCAATTGAACAAGCAAACTTTCTACAACTGCTTAACATTACTTTTTGGTTCAGTATTCTTCATGAATGAAACATTATTTGAGTTTACACCATTTTAGACTTTATACCATTTAAGACTTTACATTTGTAGGCTTTAACATGTTTAATTTGTACTTTAACCCTCTTGCTGCCAAGTTTATTTCTTGCTTTGTTGTGCCAAAAGCAACTTGAAATTTCTTATTTGTGACGTTGCAAAACTTGTGCCTCTCTGTAGAACAGCGCTTTCCCGCCGTCCATAATTTTTCCCCTGTCAATTTAGCCGTAATTAGGAAAAGCGATGTAAAAGTAATTTTATAAAAATTGTTGCTCTAAGATTGTTATAAACAATGTTTTTAATACAACATTATTTAAAAATTCAACTTTTAACCTTGAAATATATTTTTTTTTTATATTTCTTATCTTTCAAAAATGAAGATGATATACTCATTGCTAATAATTTTACTAGCGCTTTTGTTCTATCTTTGTCAAGTGAAATGCATAACTGATTCTTAACCACCTCTGAAATACTAGAATATATTTATCCTTGTTATCTGATTAGCTTAGTAAGCTTTGTAATAATTGATAAATACCGTATAAATCTCTCAAATAATTGTATAAACAAAACAACGGCACCCAATAAAAATAAAAATAAAAACAAGGCATGAACAAATAAAAATAAATAAAACTCTGAGCAGCCGATTCTATGAACTACTTCGTGTTGTAAAGTATTATATGTGTCAGATTACATTTTTCATTCCAAGCCTTGTTTCGGTAGGCAAGGAAAGAATTTTTAAACGTTATTATCCATATATTCATTTTGTTTATTTCTTAATCATGTTTATTATTATTTTGTTGACCACTTATTGCACAAAATTTTAGAGAAATGTTTGAAATATGAATTTGAAAAACAGAAAAACGAGGGAAGAAATTCTAAAATTAATTTCTGTTGTCTACACCTGAACCTGAATCAATCATTATTCATGACTTGAAAATATTATATTTTTATTTTCATTTTCTATGATGAAATACACATTGTAATTGGCATACATGAAATATCTTTTAAAATTCTTTCATTGATAAATTGTTGTTTGCTCAACGTTCAGTGGCAGGGATTTCATGCAATATTAAGGACGACTGAGATCTAAGGAACAATAAATCTGTTGCTCAGTAGGTCCTACAAAGAAAAAAGATCTGAGATGAATGGCTGAAAATTGAGATTGCCACTGGGAAAGGATGATATGTTGGATAGGAAGAGAAATAATTGGGTCACCTACTAATTTAACATCCCCATTTCGAATGAAAATAAATATTGTTAGATTATATTGCTTCCATTATGATACAGGTATAAAATGTATTTGAAATATTATATCGCAATACAAGTATATCGTGTTACATTTGTGTACCTTTACAAAAAATACTTAAGAAGTCAACTTGAGCGCGGCATTTGAGTCCAACAAATATTTTCAAGTTCTCTTAAATAAAGCGTGTATTGTGAATGTTAATATTTCGCGTAATCAAGTATAACAGTTACCTTTTCTGTGATTATTTATTAGGAATGCGATTATAATATTAATTAAGATATTCTGATTTAAAAGATGTATGAAAAAAAGTTTTAACAAATTTCTAGAAAGTATGCGAGATTTTGCATGAAAATGACGAACTACATAATTTAATTAGTAAACAAGTTAAATAAGTTGGTATTATAGTACTAACAAGCTTTATAATGATCCTGGGCCCGTATGCATAAAACCACTTAAGTTAAGATATCCATTCATAATACTAATTTATCGTAGGACATGTAGAAAAATCTGTCCGTTCAGAACAAATCTTAGCTTAAGTAGCTTTATGCATACCGGCCCTGTATCATTTGTTGACATCCGTTTTAAGTATAGAAATAATGCATTTAATTCAGTTTGCTTCATTCCCGCCAAAATCGTCCTTTTGGTGCCGTCTTTTGACGTTGTCAGTGCCCTTCTGTATTGTGACGTTACCATGGACCTATGACGTTCTACACAATAAACAAGTTTTGTGTGTAGAAGCCATAAATGTCCCTTTGGCAGCAAGAGGGTTAATCTTTATGCATATTGGGCGCTTTTGGTGTCTATAAGTGTAGTTTGGCTGAACATTAAAACTCCATGTAAAAAACACTATAAATCATATCATTACAGCTAAAACAGGCAACAGTAAACATGATTTCTAGATGAAGATGCCAAATTAGAATGTTAAACCCGGGTATTTGTTGAATCAGGATAAAGCCAAGGTCATTTTCTGGGACAATCAACACACTTGCATCACAAATTTTCTTTTGAAAAAGTTTATCATTTATATCTCAATTGAAAACCAATCAATGACTTTATATATTTTGTGTCAAACAATTAACTTTAAAAGAATCATTTCACTTTCAAATCCAATATCAAATAGGAAACCACAAAAGAAAAAAACACCCCCCTTTTTTAAACAAGTGTTTTCTCCATCTTCCACTGTTGTCATTTGTGTACTCAGCACTTACATCGTAATGAACGACCTGGATCAGATCTTTTTGATAATTTTGCAGTCAATTTCCCATTCAGGTTTGTTTTTAATAACGTTGAAAATAATAAATTTCGCCGGTACATGCTTTTTATCACAAAATTTATTTGTTTGACAGAAGACGGTAGTGCAAGGGCAATAACTATGTATTAGGCCAAACAAAAAATGTGTGTTAGGAAACTCCGGATGAGACAAAACAAATCAAATCAAAAGCTTTATCAAAATATTTAAAGTCGGCATGTCAAAAAACAATAACATGAGCCGTATATATAAAACCATGTTAATTCAAAAATACAGTTTCTCTTTCTTCTTCTTCCGGTAAGCGGCCACCGTCAACTAGTTGACTATTCTGCCACATTTTGGAGTGAGCGCATAAAATATTTTTGAAATTTAATAAACAAAAAGAGAATGGGTGCAATTTAATATATATACAGGTGCAATTAAAAACATGGCATTTAAATCTAATGACGGAGCTGAGCCTTGAAGGATTCAGGACTCGGGGCGGAGACAGTAGAGTTGGGCAAGGTGTTCCACTCTCTGATTGTTCTAGGATAGAACGACTCCTTCCGTACAGTTGTTTTACATGATGGTATTCTAAGTGCCTTTTCGTTGTTATTTCTTGAAGGGCGTTCATTCGGTATTAGCTTACTGGATGTATCGATTTTGACAAAGTTGTTTTGTAGCTTATACATCATTCTTAAGCGGCTATGTTTCCTTCGTTCTTGTAGGGTGGACCATTCAAGATGTTCAAGCATGCTACTAACAGATGAGGTGTTGTGATATCTGTTAGTAACATACCTTGCTGCCCGTCTTTTCACCATGTCCAATCTGTGGATGTCGTTTTGTTGGTATGGGTCCCATACTGCACTAGCATATTCTAAAGTAGGCCTGACGAGGGACATGTATGCTTTTTCTTTAATTGACTTGTTTGAGATGTTAACATTCCTTTTAAGAAGCTAATGGTGTTGTTGGCTTTTGGAGCAGATGGAGCTTATGTGTTTCCCCCATTTAAGATCTGATGAAATAGTGCATCCCCGTTGATTGAATGCCCTGTGGTATATCGTTTATATAATACAAATGTAGGCTAGGTCCCAGGACGGATCCTTGTGGTACGCCGGACTCTACTGACAGGTATGGAGGTCGATGTTTCACCCTCTACTACTACTGACTGTATTCTATCTCTGAGGAAGTTGTTTATCCACTCATTTGTTTTACCGGTTATCCCATAATGCTTCAGTTTGTGGATGAGAAGGCTATGACTAACCTTATCAAATGCCTTGGAGAAGTCCATTATGACTGAGACAATCTGTTTGTTTCCCCTGATCTAAGTTTTTAGTTACATCATCAATAAATCTTTGTCTATAGTTTTCTACTAGATAATAGCCCAAAACGGATTTTTCAAAACGCAAAATGGGTAGAAAGTATCATAGTTAAGGACGATCATCTTATATGGAGTCGATTGATTCTGAAGTAACATTTGGTGGCTAATTAAACATGTGTTTTCCGTGTGTACTCCATAAACCCTCAAGTATACCCGATGAACTGTTTTATTCAGATTTTAGCTAGAGACTATACACACGGTGGCGGATCCAAAAGGGGGTTCCGGGGTTGGAACCCCCCTTTTTTTGACGATCAATGCATTTGAATGGGGACATATAGTTGGAACCCCCCTTTATTGTGGGTTGGGAACCCCCTTTTAAAATGGCTGGATCCGCCCCTGATACATAGTTGTATCTATAATTAAAATACATTTTATTTTTTAGATTTATGTTCTGATATGTTGATATCTGTGAAATGTAAAATAAAGAATTTGAATTTGAATTTGAATTTGTCAAACTGTGATCTATAATAGGTTTTTTTGTGAGTGCTGGGTTTGTGTTGGAACCGCTTGCTAATTACTTCAATGATAGTTTACCAACTTGAAGTTATTTGCTACATTTTAGTGGGTTTTTTTTCCTGTTGACGCTGATATGTTTCTACTGGCTTGATTTAAATGCTAGACCCTCTATGCTTTTTATTATTGTTTTTGTGTATGATATTATCTATGTTCTAGTTATGCTTCATAGTTTATGCGTTTGTACTGAGACTACTGTAACTATGTGTTATAGTAGTCTCAGGTTTGTAACTTTGTATATAAATGTTTATCATATATATATTACAATGTAAAAGGAAAAATGCTACATATAGAAGTTTGTGAGGTCTTCTTAGAGCCCATTTTAAATTGTGTTATGTCTCAGATATGTGCCGATTCTAAATAAAATTTACCCACTTAGCATCAGGACTGGGTTGCACAAACGTCTATTAATTAGTTAATAGACTATTAACTCCTAATAGACTATAAATATCTAACTAACTATAATATTTGTTAATAGAGTGTCAGTGAGTTAATAGCATTGCACGAATCACTATTAACTAATAGACTATTAAGTAACTATTAACGTTTTAATAGTCAATTAAGCCTCCAATTAATCCCAAAATTTATTGCGACGTTATGAAGCACGTGCATTTTCGTGATTTTCTTCATTGTTCACGACGAAAAGAGGAGTTCTAACTGGGATTCGTCAGAAATATCGTTGCTGAGGCAGTTGGTCGAAAAAAATCTAAACACGATGCGCAGCAAGCATTCAAATGCATTAACCAATAAAATGAAAAATGAGGTATGGAAAATATAACAACGCAGATCAACTCACTGGGGTTGCACTGTCGTACAGTTGGAGAAGTTAAGGTAAAATGGCAGAACATGCAATCGAATGTCAAAAAAACCTATGCAGAGGTAAAAAAAAACACGCCCGCCAAACCGGTGGAGGACCACAAGCTACCCCTGTTGACCAGGAGAGTCAAAAAATCATAGACATGATGAAGAATACCGCAAGTTTTGTTGGTTTGACGAGAGAAGAAAGTCCTGTGGACGAAGGTACATTGATATTTTATCTACAAATAATAGTTAAAAGCCTTACATGTGAACTCTCAGATCATAGTTCATTCCACAGTATCTATGAAATGTTCTTATCCCTTTGAAAACTAGCAACTTCATCTTCAAAATATGTCTAGACATCCAAGATTTCACGTAGTAAATTTGTCCATTTTTGTTTATCTTTTTCTCTTCACTTCAATAAAAATCGTTTGCATCAAACAAAATATTAACAATAAAACGGCTTGCTCCATTAATCACAAAATCTTATAGAAAATCATATACATATAATAGCAAAGTTTTGACTTAATTAAGAGTTAGTGATCATATATTAGATAGATAGAAAAGATGTGGTATAAGTGCCAATGAGGCAACTCTCCATCCAAGTCACAATTTGTAAAAAGTAAACCATTAAAGGTCAAAGTACGGCCTTCAACACGGAGCCTTGGCTCACACCGAACAGCAAGCTATAAAGGGCCCCAACATGACTAGTGTAAAACAATTTAAACAGGAAAACCAACGGTATAATCTATATAAAAAACGAGAAACACTTATGAACCACATAAACAAACGACGACCACTGAACAACAGGTTCCTTGACTTAGGACAGGTGCAAACAAATGCAGCAGGTTAAAACTTTTAAAAAGGCACTTACCTTCACCCTAACCTGACTACAAACAGTAGTATTACATTACAACATAGAAAGACACACTATAAAATATAGACTTCTATATCATACAGATAATGGTAAATCGTGACGTTCTGATCGTTTTGAGGTGACGGTATTTTTTTCGATCTTTTAGTTTGAAGATAATAACCCAATAACATTATTTTACCCTTATGTTCTATTTTAGCCAGATCATCCATATCAATACTCGGCTGGCTTGGACGATATAAACTAAATATAATTAGGATGAGTTTGGTGAAGGTTGGATCAGTGCATGATTTTAGAGCAGAAGATCTTTGAAAAAGATCACGCCGATGGACTCCAAGCAATGGCACTAGTTCAAGTACATTTTTGGTCTTTTATAGGCGAGTTAAAAATGATATGCCAATACATGCAGAAAATTGTAACACAGGCTTTATGCGCAGATATAATATGGAGCCCAGATTTCATGGTTTGGAGCACGTATTCCGCGGATTGAAGGCTGGACTGGATCCTTTGTAATTCAAAAATGACAATAATTATATAGCTAAAACATTTTGATAGTAAGTAAGTTCCTATTCTGATATCGGTTATAGACGTTTTGGGAAATATTTCCGAAGAGGTAAGTCTTGAAAATACTTAGTTCTTTAAAAAAAGTCAGCCCCTAATGGATCCTAATGATGTTACAGGCGGAAACCCAGTTGAAATCAAACAAAAGAAATGGAACTCTTTGTTTATAGAGAAGGTAAAAAAGGCCAAGTTGGTAAATTTGAATTGTTAACATCTGTTTCTATTGGCTTTAAAAGTTTAAAGATTGTGCCTAATTTAGGATTTTATGCATCTTATGTATGTTTTTTTACTTAAATTATGGTATGGAGCTTCGAAATATTTGTAAACTTTTAAATTATAGACAAATTTTCACAAAACAGTCGATTGTGGTAGTGCAAATACACGTGGATCTTTTATGTGCATAAGCATAAATTCCGCCGATAAAAATTCCCCAAAAAGTTAATAAATTGATCTTTTTAAAGCATTAATTTGCATCTCTGCCCCCAGCGACAGTTTTTTGGGAAAAAATACCCAAAATGGGCAATAATTTTATCGAAAAGAGAAAGTCGAGTACACCTTTTTGTGTAATGCGTGTTTGAGTTTACTATTCCGTCTTGAAAACGTATAAAAGAAAAATATTCTATACGTCATCTCGCTTCAGATTCTATTATTTTTATATAAATAAATTTGGTGTATTTGCTGTCTTCTGATTGGTTAAAAGTATTACCTTTATTTTCAATGTTGTCAATTTTTATGGCGACACGCCCACTCTGACGTTGTGTATTCATACGCCAACATGTGTGTACGTTGTTATTGTTAATATAAATAATATAAAAAGCTCTTTGAGCCTTATTTTTGATAGAAATTTATTTTTTAATGAATGGCTATTATTTATTTTGAATTTATTGAACCATAAAATTAATTTTTGACTCTTCACATTTTACATAATCCGCGCGAAGCGGTAAATGTAAAATGTGAAGAGTCAAAAATTAATTTTATGGTTCAATAAATTCAAAATAAATAATAGCCATTCATTAAATATTTAGGCTCTAGGTTGATATAATAACATTAAAAATTTACAGTACTAAAAAATGAAATATATGGGTCAAGTGAAATACCTTTCTAATGAGTCATAACAACAGAATAGGTGTGTTCGAATAACAAATTTTTACTAAAAGTACTTGACGACAGACTTTTCAAGTGGATCTTAAAAATGCATAACTTTAAAAAAAAACTTTATTTTTTTGTGTGTTATATAGGGTAAGTAGTCCTCAACCTCCGAAAATGTTTAGTCTACCCTTCCATGAAATACTTAATTACCTTTTTTTAAAATATTTTTGAACTTTCGAAAATTCCACCTGACAACCGATCAGACAATAGTTTTAAGTTGACTAGATACATAAAAGTACATTAACTGATGCTTAATAGCTAGTAGATACATTTGTCTTCTAAAATACAACTGGCATATAAGGATCGTAATGATGCTATGTGGATAAATTTATCGGTTTTCAACAGCTAAATTGACAGCGCGTCATCACTACAATGGCTTATGAAAATTAGGTGGCGTAATGAGGAGATATATAATTTTGACGAAGTAGAATCCTGACTGTTATTCTTGCGATCTGGAGAGATATGTTTTCAACTAATTTTTCAATTCAAAAAGATATGGTATTTTAGGCAAGTGAAAACTGACAAGGTTGTTTTGTTTACTGGGTTTATATATCAGCACACTGAAATTTTTGTGTAGTTTCATAGCATTTAAATCTCTGGGATTGGAATTGACTACTTGGTTTTGTATTTATCCATGTGTATATTCTAAATTTTGATTTTGTTTGTACCGTACAAATTAAGGCAATTTTTTATCATTAAATGAATTTAAAATTTTTTTCAAATAATAAAAGTGTGACACGCAGTCAAGTCCGATCTCAGTGTTTAGTTGATTGATTGTTGTTTGCTTAACGTCCAGTGGCAATTATTTCATACATATTCAAGAAGAAAACAAAATAATTACTACAATAGGTAGTGTTTTGAATGAAATTTGGACAGTCACTAGAAAATAAGGGCATGTTGATTATTTAACTTGAAGAGAGCGTGACACTTATCCTACACGATGCATCAGACAGTTTACGTCCCATTTTGACCGGACGTGGCTGTGTATCTATACTTCCCGCACAGCTAAATGAACGCCCCATTTTGTCAAGGGGGTTACTGACGGATGGGAGACGTCCATGGAGAACCATATTTTTATACCACAGTCAAGCCTTGATTTGGACTTTGGTATTAAATACATTTATATATGTGGGTATTCAGTCTCCGGAATGTAAAAACTAATTGTTGCATTTCGTTTGATGTGGTGTACCAATACAACTATATTCCTTTCAGTGGTTGCTCGTTGCCGGTTGTTGATGTACAAACACACTGTCACTTCCATTCTCATTGGGGCCTTTAAAATTTACATGTGGGTGTATGCCAGGCCCCTTCAAGCAAAAGAGCCATTTGCAACAACTATTGCTTGTGGGCCTTCGTTTTCCTCTGTTGGATTTATAAGTACACACCCGCGTCCCATTAGGTATATCAAATAAAA
This sequence comes from Mytilus coruscus, assembly GCA_017311375.1. NCBI lineage: Eukaryota > Metazoa > Mollusca > Bivalvia > Mytilida > Mytilidae > Mytilus > Mytilus coruscus. The sequence continues at coordinate 47,567,814 of CM029597.1, forward strand.
GATTCATCGTTAACTGCAGTTAAAGCCCAATTTCTCAGTCTCACGAAGATCGTTGGAAGAGATGGTCACAAAAAACAGTCTGTTTTTATTATGATTTTTTAAGTCCTTTTTTTAATCTGAATTTTTTAAAACAAGAACTACAAAAAATATTGGACCACCTAACAACAGACGACCCAATCACCAACACCGACTCACCCGAAAAAAGATACTTACAAACAAAGAGAAACAACCACGGGCAACACATGGTTCAGATAGCCTGACTTGGTACAGGCAAATATGTGGTAGGGCTAAACCAGTTTTACCTGAGTATAAAAGCCTCCCTTTGTCGACCATGTGTCGTAACTTTTAAAACATACTGAAAAAAAACCATCACAGTGCAATTAACAACAGGATGACCACTAAATTTAACAAGGAAATAAATGACGGCACATAATCTGAAGAACAGGGTCAAAATGCGCTCTCTATTTATATTACGGTAGCAAATACGATTAGAGTAAAACCGATTATATACACCAAGCAAACATTAATTTGCTGTAGGAAAACGATGAAGGTCATATCGGTTACAAAAACCACCATAAAGAGAAAACGCAGTGTTGTATCATTGTGTTTTCCGACAAAGCACTCCGTTTGTCTTCCATACAGCAAATAATCGTACCTCCTTTTGAAAAGGCAGATAAATGAGGTAAAACATGATGATTTCCATATTTTACGTTAAAATAGTCCAAAAGTTAAGCAACATATCATCCGTGTTTTTATCATCGTGGCCTCTCTATTTAAAAAAAAACATTTTTTACATTTTCCAATCTGGGATAAATCGAATCTCCTGTTTTTATACCCCACGCAACGAAGTTGCGGAAGGTAGAATGTTTTTCACCGTCCGTCCGTCCGTCCGTCCGTCCGTCCGTCTGTCTGTCCGTCCGTCAGTCCGTCAGTCCTGTTTCTTGTCATCGCAACTCCTCTGAAACCACACTACAGAATTTCATGAAACCTTTTTAGATAATAAGGACATACTATGTAGATGTGCATATCGACAGGAAATTACGATTCAATTTTTTTTCTAGGAGTTACGCCCCTTTGAACTTATTTGCTTCAATACACCTCTGCAACAGTTTGTCATCGCAACTCCTCTGAAACCACACAACAGAATTTCATGAAACTTTGTAGATAATAAGGATAATACTATGTAGATGTGCATATCGACAGGAAATTATGATTCAATTTTTTTTCTAGGAGTTACGCCCCTTTGAACTTATTTGCTTCAATATACCTCTGCAACAGTTTGTCATCGCAACTCCTCTGAAACCACACAACAGAATTTCATGAAACTTTGTAGATAATAAGGACATACTATGTAGATGTGCATATCGACAGGAAATTATGATTCAATTTTTTTCTTATCAATTTTTTTTCTTACAGTTATTTTATTTCTCCAGTGACAATGTGGGGACGTGGGGTATGTGAGCGCGCTCACTAAGGTTCTTTAATTTTCTAGGAGTTATGCCCCTTTAACTTAGAATTTTGGCCAGTCCTGTTCTTGTCATCGCAAATTCTCTGAAACTGCACAAAAGAATTTCATGAAACTTTGTAGATAATAAGGACATACTATGTAGATATGCATTTCGACAGGAAATAACGATTCAATTTTTTTCTAGGAGTTATGCCCCTTTAACTTAGAATTTTGGCCAGTCCTGTTCTTGTCACCCCAACTCCTCTGAAACCGCATAACAGAATTTCATGAAACTTTGTAGATAATAAGGACATACTATGTAGATGTGCATATCGACAGGAAATTACGATTTAAGTTTTTTCTAGGAGTTATGCCCCTTTAACTTAGAATTTTGGCCAGTCCTGTTCTTGTCATCGCAATTCCTCTGAAACCGCACAACAGAATTTCATGAAAGTTTGTAGATAATAAGGACATACTATGTAGATGTGCATATCGACAGGAAATTATGATTCAATTTTTTTCTAGGAGTTATGCCCCTTTTACTTAGAATTTTGGCCAAAATATACTACTGCAACAGTTTGTCATCGCAACTCCTCTGAAACCACACAACAGAATTTCATGAAACTTTGTATATAATAAGGACATACTATGTAGATGTGCATATCGCCAGGAAATTACTATTGCTTTTTTTCTAGGAGTTATTCCCCTTTGAACTAAGAATTTTGGCCTAAATACTCTTCTGCAACAGTTTGTAATCACAACTTCTCTGAAACCACACAACAGAATTTCATGAAAGTTTGTAGTTAATGAGGACATAATATGTAAATGTGCATATCCACAAGAAAATTTTTATCAGTTGACTTTTGTAGAGTTATGAGTCTTTGAACTTAGAAATCTGGCGAGATTTTGTTTGTCCAGTGACAATGTGGGGGCGTGGGATATGTGAGCGTGCTCACAAAGGTTCTTTAATTAAAATAGCAAAATCGTATCAAGAAAGGAAAATTGAAGAAGATATCCATGTATATATAAGATACACCAATAAGGTCGTTAGACCGATTGGGTAAATCCAATATACACCATTATATTATGCTTAATGCAAAATGATGGCTTTCAATAATTTAGGGGGGGGGAGGGGGGGTTGCGTCTTTCAGCGATTTAACCTCATCTCATGGTGAAGCATGCTAAATACAGGATATCAAAATAACATAAAAAAAAAAAACGCTTCGGAGGCGTGAAATTTTTTTTCATTTTTTTAATGGCATTATTGTGTAAATGAGGAATACAAAAAGATTTACTTTCACTTGAGTAAAATGACATTTAGACCAATTAAAATCAAATTATTTCTAAATATCATCATCAGATAATGTTTGTCTGCATGAATCGATAGCTAGTTGATATAAAAACATATGAAGTCTTGACATCTAGCCTTCTAATACTACAATAATGAAGGTAAGATTTTTTTTTAATGTTGAAGGTAATATTTCAATCAAAAGAAGTTCATATAATTGATATTTTAAGTCCGTCTAAAGAATAAGGCGACTTTTGAAGAAGGAAATTGTATGTAAAGATGTAGTTCAAAGAAAAATACTTTTGAGGATGCTGAAATGCACATGGGACCAATAGATAAAAAAATCCTTAAAGCCTTTAATCAAAATTGAAAAAAGTTCACAAACTCTTATGTCTTTGTCATGATTTCAAAATTAATTTATAGATTATAAATTAGATAATGAAAATAACATTTTATAAATTTCGTGTGTCCACAGCTCTTTGATTTATCATCATCAGGAATGCTCAAACTTAAACATTTGACTAATCCAGGAATACTAAGGGATTTAAACATTTGACTAATCCAGGAATACTAAGGGATTTAAACATTTGACTAATCCAGGAATACTAAGGGATTTAAACATTTGACTAATCCAGGAATACTAAGGGATTTGCCTAACGGAGTTTGAACCTTAGTTTCGAAAAAACAAATTTCCGAATTTATCAACGAGGAATTTTTATATAGTTGTTACAAATTATGACAGTGCCGTAACACTGGCTACTGACCTGATGATATCTTATCTAAAAGTGGTATTGACTTAGTACTATATCAATAAATGAAACATAAATATATAAATAAATCAATGATTTTGGGACTTAAAATGTACGATTTTATTACTCAAATATGGAAGATCCTTTATACCCCAAAATGACCAGAAGATAAATTTCTACAATTGTTTGTCTCGAGTTTTGATATTTATTATCAATATTTTGAGTACTAGTGTTTAATTCACATAATAATAATAATAAAAAAAAAAGAAACATTCAATACTTGCAAACGATCTCTTCTCTCCTACTCGCTATCGTTGAGCAGTTGAGTTACAACCTAACTATTCGAGTTACCATAACTTCATATCTCCGTTTTTACCATCTTCTGCTTATCATCAAGAAAAGGAAAGATCTGCCGTCAATTTAATTACGCAAAGACATATATATCCACATTGTATATTTATATAAACGGTAATACTTGTAAATGAATACTCGCAGTAAGTACAATGTGTATAGTAAAGAATCAAGTCAGATGAAGTTTGGTTCTTAAACCCTAAACGTGGAAGGCCAATACACACTATAATTGTAATTGCAAGCAAAATTTGGACAATAAAATCTCATCATACGAGTTGCTTTAGTGAACGTGCCAAAAATATGACCCTTGTGGCCCTTCATTCTCAGTGACGCTCGAGTAACAATAGTTGGATGGTCAATTGCGAAGTTATACGAGCTTGCTAGTGAAACAGTTCTACTAATGAACACTTATGATCCTGTCGATATTATGTACTTATATTTTTGGGATTGCACAAGGTCATGCTTTTTTCGGACGATTTGTAACTTCTTTACAATAAATCTGTTGGATATGTATTGATTGATACTTTATAGTCTTGGAGAACATTATTTATTGATTACTAGTTATTGGCTTAGGACTAAATTTCAGTAACTGCAAGTACTCTTAGACCGGGTCTTTGTGTCATTTGTCTTTATATTATTTGTTTTTGTGCTTCTTGCCAATCGGATGTGTCAAGCATTTCCAATTGATTTTTACAGTCTGTTCTTAAGTTGTGCTATTAACACCACTGTCACAGGTTAGGGTGAGGGTTGAACGCTCACAAACATGTTTAACACCGCCACATTCTATATATCCTGTCCCAAGTCAGAACCTGTAATTCAGTGGTTGTCGTTGTTAGTGTCTGTTATTTTGGTCTTTCGTTTATTTTTTTTGTTGGTGTTTTCGTCTGAATTGTTTGATGTCGGGAACTTTGATAGTTAAGTATATGGTATGGTTTTTCTCATTGTAGAAGACCGTACAGTTACCTACCCATTTTTGCTTAAATCCACATAATTTAGACTTTGTTTGATAGTTGTCTCATAGACAATCATGCCACACCTACTCCTGTTTTCAATTGACTACCTCCATGAACACTGAAATGGAAAGCTTCAAAATGGGTCAATGTACTAAACCAGCTGAAATTCAAATTGACCACACAATATCTTGAAAATAAACCATTCATATTGGATTGTACTTACTAGAAAATTCCTCAGAGGTGTCGAATAATTCAATATCATATGTATAGATATATTTGTTAATGCATTGAACTCCTTGTACCAATCTGATTAGAATTCATATATATCGTGACTCGTCTGTTATAAGCATGGGAAACTACAGATCTAGATTTTAACTAGATTGTCATTTTACGCAGAAATCAGCGCGGTAGTTAACATTTTCTATTGTTACAGTTTAATACATTGCGTAGATAAATTTATAAAGGATACTTGTCTTTTTGGTACAGTAAGGTTAGTATTGTTAATGTTATTTGGTAGAAACATAATGTCGTTTCAATATATGTCTCTAAGGAAGTGCCCGTCTAAGACTGTGACTGCTTATACATCATGTTGTTCATATCGTGAGTATGAAATGCGTTTTACAAATAAAAAATATCCAATGTCTAGTATAATAAAGTATTAACAAAAATTCAGAACTCCAAGGTAAACTCAAAAAGGGAGAAGGAAGTCAATACCAAACACTCGCCTATATTAACCAACGGAACAAATGGAAAACAACTGTCATATTCCTGTTTGATACAGGCATTACTTGAAGAAAATAGTGGGTTAAACCTGGTTTTATAGCCATAATTTATACTTTATCAAATTGTAATGGAGACGACATTTGTTAGTTATGCTACCTTTTTCCAATTGAATTGTCATGCTTAATAAAAATTTTTGAAGCCAAAAATGCATCTATGCAAGTTTTTTGCAGAAAATATGTTTAAAGTTTATTTTTTTGAATTCGATTTGCGTTTTCCGTATTTGTTTAATTTTTGTATTTGCTCATTCAAGCACAGATTTTCTTTCCTTCTATTTATGGTTTTTGATTGCCTTTTCATTTTTTTTTTGCTTTAAAATAACTATACATCACGTAAACATACACAAATGAGAAGGACAATACCATAAATTTTATATAAATATATTACAAAATAAAAAATATGGAAGAATATTTTTAATTGTCCATTCGGATTGTTGATCTTTAGTCATTGTGTTTTTAATAACATACTTTTCATTTGAAACCAGAACACCCTACGGCATCAATGGACGTAATTATTAACCAATCAAATCTACGTCATCACAGACAAACCCATAGAAATAATCATTAGGTAATCGATTGAACCAATTTACTATAATTTATAGTCTTAAATCATAAATACAATTATTTATGTATTACTTCAATTTTTTTGTACTACCTATAATTGAAGGAATTACCTCATTTAGATCCGTTATATAAAGAGAGTTACTATAAAACAGACAAGCGTTAAACGAATTCTGATTTATCTGTGTATCCTAGCTTTCGACAACGCCAAATAAATAAGTTGTAAATGTGTTTTAAATTGACAACATATTTCTTAATGATGGCATGGCATTGTTCTTCATTCATATAATTATAAAACAGAAGTCTATGTTATCCCATTCGTGAACTTGAAACAGAATAGTTGATTTTTTGTATTGTGAAACCCAAGAATTAACCATCAAGAGCTTACATGCATATGATCACACAGTCCACAAGTACGAATGTAATCAAATAGTCATTAAGTAAAAAAAAAAAACTGATTTCTATAAGTCAGTGACATTTACAATACACACAATCAAGTTCTAATGAGATTTTGAAAGAGACATGAATGATAGATTCTTGGTCTTCAAGAAAACACATTTACAATACACACAATCAAGTTCTAATGAGATTTTGAAAGAGACATGAATGATAGATTCTTGGTCTTCAAGAAAACATTAGTTACGTAATTGTTTAGATATCCATGAATATTGGCCTGTGAACGTCTGGTACAGATTTCTGTGCACATGTAACGTGTCCTGTTGTTCGGGCATTATAAACCTTCGAAATCAAAAGTTGCGAAGCTAAATGTATAAAAGTTTTGGAGGCTTCAAAGCACAAAATGACTTAATCACAAAGGTCAACTGTGCCTGAGCCTGTTGCTCAGATTTAGTAGTATTACAATTGAAAATTTGAAGCAAAATGTGATGTTTTAAACCAGGCCCTTTCCAAAGCAATAGCTACTTGTTTTAGAACGGTTATATTATTTCCTATACTTTTTGTTCTTCCCATGTTTGACTTATTGTTAGTGTTTTTGTGGACATTGCCAGTTCTCACGACACTAGTGCCAAACTATATAAAACCTCGAATTGAGATACAAATGTTTTTAAAACTCATTAAAGATTTAACAAAAGTTACCAATTAATCTAATCAACCTTAAATCATAATTTAAATTTTAGTACAAAATATCAATTTTTAAGACACTATCGAAGATGTGTCATTCCTATAATTCTAAAAGATCAGATATAAGACTTTTTTTATCGTAATTAAAAAAATGTGGTTAAGCATTATAGTTCTTAATCGGTTCGTGGGAATTTATAACTTTTATAACTAATTGTTTTATTATAATACCTCAAATGTACTGCTGTTTATAAGAAATGAATGCTCCACCACTCAGTGCAGAGCACATAAAATCTAATTTATCTTTCCATTAAATATTTGCAATACAAACATCTTACTTTGTCCAATTTTCTCTAACAGTAGGAAAAAGTAAAATAACAAAAATACCGAACTCCAAGGAAATGCAAAATGGAAAGTCCATTATCAAATGGCAAAATCAAAAGCTCAAACACATCAAACGAATGGAAAACAACTGTCATATTCCTCACTTGTCACATGCATTTTCTTGTGTAGAAAATGGTTTTATAGCTAAATATATGCTTATTGTTAAGAGATTTGAAATGCTACGAGTGGAAACGACTTATTTTTGTTATTACGTAATCACTGTTCTTTCTTTTACTATTAAATATTACTCTCAGATTTTATGGAATCCTATTAAAATGGCATGTTAACGACATTCTGAATAGTAGGAGGTTATTAAAAAAATATGTCTTTGCAAGCAACAGCATTTCTTTTTGACATTTTGTAAAGGGAATGTACAGACTCTGTTTTGTAGAACGAATTAGCATCTATTTGCATTTTGGAAGTGGGTAGATATTAATACAGGATGCATTGTGTGTGTTTATGTATGAACATATACTTGCGTTTGACTATAAGTGAAAAAAAAGAGTACCGATCGAATATTACATCTGTCGAATTAGTTAAGTCTTAGTTACAAACAAACACGATATTGTTGTCAACCACTAATCATAAATTAGAATAATATTTTTGGCTTCTGTTTTTTTATTTAGTAAGCAGTAAAAATATCGCTATCTCGATTTGTTTTTCACCATGTTTAGAATCCTTGCATAGAATTTGGGGTAAAAGAAAAATTAGTATTCATTTGTCAGTATAGAACAACACATATAGACGTAAACAAAGAAAAATCGTCATTTGTGAATTAGAATAAGCTTGAAGATGATACTGAACGTCACTAACAATGCTAGCCATAAAATTTACATTCTTATTATGATTAATGCGCGGATGGAAAAAAAAAGTTAACTCAAAATATCTCAAGGTACAACTTCAGATTTAGCTTTTCGATCCGTCTTGGAAGATTGCATATGGTATGTCTTTCATTGAATTCAATATTCCAGAGCTTGTTTGTTCTTTCAGGATTCAGTAATAGTGACTGGTACTTACGAGGTATTTACTGAACCAATATTTCAAACTAATAACTTTTAAGTTCAAACAATTTTTCGAAAGTTATAAGGTGCCATAGTGACTTGGTTGATGTAGACAGTTTTCAGATATAATCCCCAACACATGGTGTCCTCTTAAGTTTGATGTTTAACTTAACTGGTTAGAATTACTAGTATGTTTCGTTTTTCAAACAAACTTTTAACTTTTAGGGGGTGCTTTCTTTAATTAACAAACACATTGATGGTCACGTAACAGAGTTGTCTTTCATTACCCGAAGTCGTATGCGGGATCAGCGACTTAAATAATCTGGTATTTACGGGTTCTCCGCCAAACATGCGGCATTTAGGATTGAAAGCAAAGACTAGTAAACTTGGCGTTAGAATAATATATCAGAAAAGCTGACATGTTATCATGTGGTTTGCCAGTATTACCATGCAATTAAGCATGTTATATAGACTCGTCGTGCTGGTCTAGAAAAAAAAACAGGATGTATTCCTGTGTAATCAGTAATCATATTTCATTGTCATGAATCCACAGTAGGTTTACTACTTTGTCATGGAAATTTTACTCCATATGCAGGTGCTGATTGGATATTACTTCATATAATTGAAAGTTTACATTAGTGATCTCTTTGTATTTTTAATGTTTATGTCTGAACCTATTCTCACTATTAATAATAAGTTGCAGTTAATGATTTGAATTAAGGAGACCCAGCTAGGTTATCATGTATCTTATCAAATATTTACAAACTAGAAGTTTGAATACAATAAAAAGAATAGAAGATACTAAGAGACCGATAGAAGAACGACTTAAAAACCAGAAAAAAGTCAACAAAAAACTACACAGAAATCTCAAGATTGAGCAAAATATCCAACGGAAATCCGGGGTAAACTGATGTGCCCCGGATGGATCAGTAGTTCCTGCTTCATCCGTTGTGTTACTCCTGTTGAAATCCGTTGAAACAATTAACATTTCTAGTTATTAATAGACTTTTCAATTGAAACCAGAGCACCTTCCACTTCAGTCGACGTTAAGCAGTAATCAACCAATCAAATCTACGACATCAAAATATTCGTCATGATATTCTTTGAAAAATGTTATAAAATATGGCCCCTATTTCTAGGTAAAATTTCAACTGCGGATGTGTTGATTAACATCGAAATGAATCAAAGCTGAAAAATTAATTATAAATGAAGTATAATGGAGTGTGTTTCAGATCCTTGTAAGCAAATCTATTTCTGGGTTAGAAAATATTTAGTATTTCGAAAAAAATCATAGTTTTGTTAACAGTTAATTTATAATTATGACCATATCAATGATAAAATTAGATAGTTTTAAATCATAAATACCATTTATTTATTTATCATTTTATTTTCATGTATTACCTATTATTATATCAATTAACTCGTCAGTAACAGCTGTTATACAAAGATAGTTACTGTAAAAAGGATTCGGATTTATTTGTATATCTAAGCTTTTAACAACGTCAAATAAATACGTCATCAATGCGTTTTCAATTGACAAAAGATTTTTTAATGTTGGCATAACACAGTCCTTCTTTTCTATTATCATAAAACAGAAGTCTGTGTTATCCCATTCGTGTACTTGAAACAGAATTGCTGTTTTTTGTATAGTGAAACCCAAGAAATTACCACCAAGAGCATGTCATGTGATCGCTTACATTGTTGAAGTACGAATGTAATCAAACAGTCATCAAGCCAAGAAAAAAACACTGATGTTGATAAGTCAATGACATTTACAATACACATAATCAAGTTCTAATGAAATATTGAAGGAGACATGAATGTTTTTTTCTTGATCTTCATGACATCCTTAGTTACGGAATTGTTTAGATATCCATGAATATTGTCACCTCATGAAACAAGTTAGAGATTATTTATTTTCGTTCTATGTTAACGTCTACTACCGATTTTTGTGTACCGACCCGTGTCTCGGGAAAACACTAGATTCTATCGAAAAAAAATTTGGGAAGTAAAAATTTACAAAAATTTAAGAAGGAACAACACAACAGATGACCTAATCACAGAGGTCAACTTTGAACCAGGCAGTTGCTCAGTTTTAGTAGTATTACATTTGTAAATTTTGTATCAAAATGTAAAGTTTTAAACGAAGCCCTTTTAGAACCAATAGCTATTTCCTATACTGTTTATTCCTCCCATGTATGACCTATTGTTAGGTGTTTTTGTAGATATTACCAGCTCTAAACAACCAGACTAGTGCCAAAGTATATAAAACCTTGAATTGAGATATCTTTAAAATTACACATGTTTCCGAAACTCATTAAAGATTAAACAAAGTTTAGCAATTAACGTAATCAACCGTAAAGCATTATTTTAAATTTCAGTAAAAAATATCAATTTTAAAGACACTATAGGAGACGTGTCATTCCTATAATTCCCAAATCGATCATGCATATATGTTGTTTCATAAAAAAGAACTTTACCAGTGAGAAATGCAGCTAACCATTATTGTTCTTAATTGGTTCGAGGGCATTTATACTTATTCATATAATCGTAATTTTTTTATACTAATACCTCAAAGGTACTGCTGTTGTTTAGAAATTAATACTACACCACCAAGTGCAGAGCATTGAAAACCTGATTGTATTTCAATTAAATATGTGCAATACAATCATCTTACTGTGTCTATTTTCTATAACAGTAGGAAATATACGCTTATTGTTAAGAGATTTGAAATACTATGAATTTACACGACTTATGTTTGTCATTACGTAATCACTGTTCATACCTTTACAATTAAATATTCTACCTGACTGACAGTTTCTAATTGGGAATCCTACTAAATTGGCATGTTAACGACATGCGGAAAAGCAGAATGCAATTAAAAAATGTCTTTGCAAGCAACAGCATTTCCTCATTGACATTTTATAAGGGGAATGTGCAGTCTCTGTTTCGATGAATGAATAAATATCTATTTGCATTTTGAAATTTAATAGATATTAATACAGGATGCATTGTGTGTGTGTTTATGTATATGCATATATTTGCGTTTAACTATACATGAGAGAGAAAGAGAGTGAGTATTGAATATTTCATCGTTCGTGTTACTTTACTCTTATTAACAAACATAAAACGTTGTTGTTGTCAACCACTAATCATCAATTAGAATTTCAAGTAGTTTTTTTGTTTATTAAATTTCATTTAAAAAAGAGAAAACTTGGCTATCTTGGACTTTTTTTACCGAAAAATCGGTATTCATTTGTCAGTATAGAACAAAAACATATATGTGAAATCAAAGAAAATTAGTATTCTGTAAATAAGAATGAGGGTGGAGTTAATAAGGGACGTCACTAACAACAATGCTTGCCATAAAATTTACATTTTAATTATGATTAATGCGTGGATGGAAATAAAGTTAACTCACAATATCTCAAGGTATTATCTAAGATTTAGCTTTAACTTTTCTATCAGTAAAGATATGTCTTTCGGTTGATTCCTTAATCGAAAACTTTCAGGTTTCAGTAACAATGACCGGTACTCATAATGTACTTACTGAACAAAAAGTTAAAACAAAGAACGTTTAACATTTTTTTTCGATTTTTTCTTCTTTTTGCATTAGATTCATACTTGATGTTAAAGTTTTATAATATATACTGGACCTAGTATCGGACCCTTTGCGATTAAGTAGCCGGGGACACTTAACAAACAATTTTGAATTTGAACTACAACAAAGATTGTGGTAAGCTGTAAACATATAAATAAAGGCAACAGTAGTATACCGCTGTTCGAAACTCATAAATCGATAGAGATAAAAACAAATCCGGGTAACAAACTAAAACTGAGGGAAACGCATCAAATATAAGAGGAGAACAACGACACAACAAAAACACAACATTAAAATGTAACACACACAGAAACGAACTATAATATAACAATGGCCATTTTCCTTAATTGGTACAGGACATTTTAAGAAAAAAATGGTGGGTTGAACCTGTTTTTTTTGTGGCATGCCAAACCTCCCTCTTTTATGGCAATGTTAAATATAACATTAAAATGACAACATTACATGGCAGGACTACAATACAAATAAATGGGAGAACATATAGGACAAAGAAACACACGAATAATAGCTTACAAAAGGTACTAGGTTTAAAATTTAATACGCCAGACGTGCGTCTCGTCCACACAAGACTAACCAGTGACGCTCAGATGAAAAAAGTTTGAAAGCCAAAACAAGTACAAAGCTGAAGAGTACCGAGGACCAAAACTTCCAAAAAGTTGCGCCTAACACGGCCAGGGTTTTCTGCCTGGGACAAGAACATCCTTTTTATTTAGAATAATTTATAATTTTGCAAACAGTAAATTTTATAAAATGACTTTATAATAGATATACATGATAAAACCGAAGTGGGGACTAACTACAGAATAAAAACGGATACATTACATAAAACAACTTAATCCAACACATAAAAATACACAGCCGAGTTAGCCAAAGCCTCAACGCACAAAGTGACGTCACATTAGAAATTCTAAAAAACACACAAAGTGACGTCACATTTGAATTTGTAAAAATATTTCCCAAAAATAAGATAGGATTAGGATTGATTAAAGATTAGACGTCTGGCGTATTAAATTTTAAACCTAGTACCTTTTGTTAGCTATTATTCGTGTGTTTCTTTGTCCTATATGTTCTCCCATTTATTTGTATTGTAGTCCTGTCATGTAATGTTGTCATTTTGGTGTTGTGTTTGACGTTGCCATAAAAGCGGGAGGTTTGGCATGCCACAAAACCAGGTTCAACCCACCATTTTTTTCTTAAAATGTCTTGTACCAAGTCAGGAAAATGGCCATTGTTATATTATAGTTCGTTTCTGTGTGTGTTACATTTTAATGTTGTGTTTTTGTTGTGTCGTTGTTCTCCTCTTGTATTTGATGCGTTTCCCTCAGTTTTAGTTTGTAACCCGGATTTGTTTTTATCTCTATCGATTTATGAGTTTCGAACAGCGGTATACTACTGTTGCCTTTGTTTGTAATACTGACATTACATTTTAACTGACAGCGAGATGTAAGTAAAAGAATGTGTCATATGAATAATGCCTCTGGTAGACCAACTTTTGCCTTGTAGAAGCAACCTTTCCCCTGGTTTTTGATGGGACTGGCATCGTTTAATATTAAGTTTCGCTGTTTGTAGCATCTAGTCTGTCATTTAGTTTGTTTTTCTTTTACCATAGTTTTGACTTTTTCATTATTCAATGAACAGCGAGTTTGTTGTTCGCGTATGTTTGATTAAAAAGAAGAACTTATTTATCTAACGGGCTAGAAAAACTAAAAAGGTTCATTTTTCAAACAAAACTATTTACTTTTAGGGAGCACTTGCTTTAACTAACAAACACCTTGGTTATCTTGTGAAAGAGCTGTCTTCGACTACCCGAGGTCGTAGGTTGGATCGACGACCACTAAAGGCAATGACTTAAATAATTTGGAATTTACTGCCTTTTCACCAAACATGCGGCATTTAAGAGTACTAGCAAAGACTAGTAAACTTGAAGTTGTATTCTAATATTAGAATTTTTTGACATGTTTTCATGTGGTTTGCAGTAATAGTTTGTGAACTAGCATGTTGAAAAACCCGACTCGGCGTGTAGGTCTAGTACAAAGCAGGATGTTTTCATATTGCATTGTCACAATTTGTTTAACGACTCAACCATAGAAAATCTACTCCATACGCAGCCAGTTGCTGATTGAATGTTATTCGATAGAATTGAAAGTTCACATTAGTCATCTCTTTGTTTCTTAAAGTTTATGTCTTAACCGATTTTCACTATCAATTACTAGTTGCAGGTCATGATTAGAATAATTAAAAAGAAGAGAAGACTATAAGGAACCAAAAGAAAAATGAATGAAATACCAACAAATAGTCAACAAAACTGCACAGAAATCTCAAGACTGAGCAAACAACCCAACTGAAATCCGGGATAAACTTAGGTGCTCCAGATGGACCAACAGTTAAGGTTCCAATAGTAACATCCGTTGTGTTACTCCTGATAACAACCGTTGAAGCAATAAACATTTTTAGTTGTTAATAGACTTTTCAATTGAAACCAGAGCACCTTCGACTTCAATGGACGTTAAGCAATTATCAACCAATCAAATCTACGACATCTCAATATTCGTCATGATATTCTCTGGGGAATGTTATTTGTTCGTGTGCCCAAAAAAATCTTCACATCATTCTCCTAGCACTACATTTTGTCCATATTGTTTGTAATTTCAAAACCTATACGCGTGAAACAACCCATCAGAAATAATCACTGGATAATCGATTGAACCAATTTACTATAAATGAACTCATGATAGATATCAGGCTTACAATTTTGTACGCCAGACGCACGTTTCGTCAACAAAAGAATCATCAGTGATGCTAAAAAAAGAACATATTAAGTTTTTCGAAAAGTTCTTAGTTTTGTAAACCGCTCATTCATAATTATGACCATAATTATCAATGATAAAATTTAGTCTTTTAAAAATCATAGATACAATTTATTTATTTATTACTTAATTTTTTTTTTTGCATTATCTATAATTGAAGGAATTCACTTGTCGGTAACATCTGTTATATAAAGAGAGTTACTGTTTAAAGTATTCGTAGTCTGGGTTCCTGACAAAATATTCTCAAAACCGTTAGCGGACTTCAAGTTCGAATATAGCGTCAGGTTACCAGCACTGAATCCGATCAAAATTTGGATCGGATTTTACCTTTCAAGTTGTCTCTGGTGGCTAGGTTAGTAATGCCAATAACTTTCGTGGGTTCTCTGGTGTCAAGTAAGAAAATGGGATATAGAATGACGCCATATCCGAGCGTCATTAATGCAAATTCGGGAATTAAAACCAGAATTTTCGAAAAAAAAAACAATTCAATAACGACAAACGTTAACCAATCCAGATAAAAAACCCAGCAGAAGTTTGATTTTTAATTATACGTCAGTTACATCAGACGTCAATATAGTAAATAATGTTCCTTCCACTTGAGATTGTGAAACATCTAGTTTTAGATATGTTCCCTATGGTCATGTCCTTACAGGAGACCTCAACATCGTCGAAGACCGTGAGGTCATAACTTTTCTTAAGAAAGGACCGAAATATCGTCCTCCATCTAAAATAGATTGGAAACAGTGTCGTCAGGTTATTAAAGACGCTCTGTCTGTCTACTGTAAAAATTGGTGTAAACGTGAAAAATCTGATAAAAAATCTTTAGACAGTTATTTGAATAAAATTATGAATACTGTTCGTATATCTCATTTTGAAAACAATTCTGAAATTAGTAATAGGGTCCATGATATTCCCATTTCCAGAATAAAAAATAAACTCCAAGTACTCGCAAAGCGGTTTGTGTTCGTACCGGCAGATAAAGCAGCAAATAATGTAGTGGTGGTGTGACGCATATACTACACGGAAGTTCTCTAAAACGAAATTACAAATTCATCTACATTCAGGTCCGTACGCTCCACAGAGAGTCAAATTGTAAACAAGCATATCACTGCCACTACCCAGCTTAAAGCCTCTTCCGAACATTTGAAAGTCCCTACTATGTACTGGTTACCTAAATAGCACAAAAACCATTTAAATTCCGTTTCATCTCCGCATCTAGTAAGTGTTCTACTACCAATCTATCAGTTCTTATAACTACCTCCTTACTACTATCAAAGAACTTGTTATTAACTTTTGTAATAAAGCTTATGAAAATAATGGTATTAATTATTTTGGAGTGTTAAAATTCTTTAGAGGTTTTAGATAAAATACATGCTTTTGATGGTCCTTTTAATTCTGTTGACAGTTATGATTTTTCTACTCTATACTACACTTCCACACAATCTTATCAAGAAAAGTTTTCATATTTAATTAAATGGTCTTTTGAAAATCTCATTACAAATTTATTTGCTGTAACTCGTTTAAAGCCTTTTTCTGTAACGAAAAGGAAAGTATGCTAGATACACTTACTGGAAATGTGAAGATATGATTGAAGCTTTAAATTTTCCCCTGGACAACATATATGTACGTTTCGGCGATAAAGTGTATCGACAGGTAGTAGGTGTTCCTATGGGCACTAACTGCGCCCCTTTAATAGCAGATTTATTCCTGTATTGCTATGAATCTCAGTTTATGACCAAACTCAGTAAAGACACGTCATTGTTACATTTGGTTGATACATTCAACAATACCTTCCGTTATCTAGATGATATTTTTTCGTTAAATAATCTAGAGTTCTCTAAATATACTACCGAAATTTACCCAATAGAACTTACTTTAACTAAATCTAACATAAACAGCAGTAGTTGTCCTTTTCTGGACTTGGACATTTCAATCTCTAAAGGAAAACTCCATACGAAAATTTACGACAAAAGAGACGATTTTTCATTCCCTATTGTTAATTTTCCTTTTTTAGACGGCGATGTTCCTTTGGCTCCATCATACGGTGTGTATATATTCCAACTCGTTCGTTATGCCCGTGTGTGTAGTGATGTCATAGATTTTAACGAACGTAATCAATGCATCACTAGTAAATTATAAAGTCAGGGATTTCGTTTCCATAAATTACGTAAAACTTTTACTAAGTTCTTTCATAGATACAAAGATTTGATTAGTAAATTTGGCTGTACCTGTAGAAAACTGATTAAAAACGGTATTTCACATCCTAAATTTTACGGTAATATTGTACTTAAAGCGCGGAAATCACTATATGATCCGTGTAAACTCATCGAACCTTTAAATAAACTTATTAGTTCAGGTTATCTTACCAATGTTGTAATTAGATCTTTGAATATAGTTTACATTGGCACTAATATCGATTTTGTCATCAGCAAATTAAAACATAACTAAATTTGTATTCTTTTCAAATGGGATGTTTAAAGACACACCCACGTTCATTTTGATCTATAAAGAGGTTAAACTCCTAACTATCCTACTGTCTGTCGATACATTTATTTTGGCATTGCACTAGTCATGTCTTCTTTGACTGTCCATGACGTTAAAATACTAAATCCCTGAGATGTGTTTTAGTTGATTTTAGTCTCTGATGCATGATTTTTTATTATTAATTGTTTTGGCTTTTAACTAGCTGTCAGTAACTGCGAGTACTCTCAAATCGTACTTTCTTGTTTATTTGACCTGTTGATACTAATTGTAATGCCTTTTTTGTTATTTAATGTTATTCAGGGTTATATCTGGTCTATATACCAGCTTTGATAAGTGTTTGGTACTAATATAAATTTCCACTTCGTACTATGAACATCAAAATTATTTATTTTGTTAAAATATTTCCTTTCTCTATTGTAACTGTATACGTATACCTAACAACAAAATTATTTTATTTACCTGTGTTTAAAGTTATTGCAAATGGCTGATATTTTTGTTCGAGCATATTGTTTTTCTTAAATTGTTTAACATTTCATACCGATATAACATGTTACTTTTATTATTCTTCCCTTAGTTTATTTATTTTGAATTTACATTGTATCATAGGTCAAATTTATTTGTTCAGTGTATGTTCAATGGTGTTAATATGTCCTTTGATTGAGTTAAGCTATTTCAGTTGATATTTTATAGTGTGTTTTCTATGTTGTGATGTTACACTATTGTTTCAGAAAAGGGTGAAGGTTTGGTACCATTAAAACGTTTAAACCCGCTGCATTTGTTTGCACCTATCCTAAGTCAGGAATCTGATGTTCAGTAGTTGTCGTTTGTTGATGTGGTTCATAAGTGTTTCTCGTTTCTCGTTTTTATATAGATTAGACCGTTGGTTTTCCCGTTTGAATGGTTTTACACTAGTAATTTTTGGGGCCCTTTATAGCTTACTGTTCGGTGTGAGCCTAGGCTCCGTGTTGAAGACCGTACTTTGACCTATAATGGTTTACATTTATAAATTTTGACTTGGATGGAGAGTTGTCTCATTGGCACTCATACCACATCTTCTTATATCTATTGAATGTAAGTGCTGGTAACATGGCGTTATATTAGAAGAGAAGCTTGTGAAATCGAAACTAGTGTTATGATATTGTAACTATCATATTTATTTAGTTGGCCTAATTTGTTTTGTGTGGCTTAAGAATGTTTACATTATATATTTTTACATTGTGTACAAAATGATACACTTTGTGTTACAACTATGCAGTTTAGAAATCACTGGAACAATCATAGATACTCATGGAATGATTAGAAATTTCTATTTCATTTACATAACGTTTCCAGAATGATCATAACAAAAGATGCGTAATTTAAACAGCTAACATTATCTAGAAGTTTCCGTTACAAGTATATATATATGCAGACCCTAAAGTTAGACATAGACTTAGACATCGATAGACATCAACATTCTCAGCAGTTGGATTGACACTTTTATTTACTAACAACATCATACTAAATTGTGACCTATTGGACGTAATATTCTGTAGATTCCCGTGAAGAAATCCGGATAAAGAAAAGATAAAAGATCGGACATATATGTTGACAGTTAAGATGACATTTCTATTTGTGTAATACTTCTTGTAAACTAGTGTATAATAAATCTTGTTAAATTTTATTATTGATTTGTGTCTTTTGTTGGCTACAATTAAAAGTGGATTTTTCTGGTCGTAACTGAAATTTGGGGCTCGTTTCCGGGATAGCGTAAATATCTCATTGAAAATTTTTCAGTATTTATTATTAGAATTAGCCATCAAAATTCTACAAAATGGCATTTGAATCCGGTAAATTTTTAAAAACGCCAGACCTGGAGGGGTTTGATAATTTAGAGAAAGAGGAATTAGTGTTGCTTGCTAAACATCTGAGATTAGACTTTAGAGTATCTATGAGAAAACAAATTATAAAAAAAATTGGTAATAGACAAATTAGTTGACACAGAAATTTTAAGTGAAGAGGCTCTTGAACTTAAGGTCGAAAATGTTGACGCTATCAAATTAAAACAGCTTGAATTAGAACATGAACTTAAATTAAAACAACTGGAAAACGAAGTTAAATTAATGCAATTGGAAAAAGAAGATGAACTCAAATTAAAACAATTGGAAAAAGAAGAAAGACAGGCAGAACTTGAAATGAAGGAAAGGTTGGAGATGGAGAAAATAAAAGAAAAAGAAGATGAATTTAAATTAAAACTAGATGAATTTAAATTAAAACAGGCAGAACTTGAAATGAGGGAAAGGTTAGATCTGGAGAAAATGAAAAATGAAATGGTCAAAGAAGAAAGCAACACTAAAGTCCAGTCGAAATCAGAACATTTTGATGCAGCAAAAAATATACGTTTGGTTCCCAGATTTAGTGAAAAAACAGTCGATAAATATTTTCCACAGTTTGAGAAAATTGCTCATAATTTGAAATGGCCAAAGCCGTATTGCTCCAAAGTGTTTTTGAGGATATGGCCGCTGAAATTTACTCAGCACTTTCATCAGAAAAAAAGTTCTGATTATGACACTGTAAAGCAGGAAGTTTTGAAAACTTATGAGCTAGTGCCAGAAGCGTTTAGACAGAAATTTAGGTCTTATAAAAAGTTTGATTCACAAACCTATGTTGAATTTGCTAGGGAAAAAGAAGATCTATTTGATAAATGGCTTACGTCAAAGAAAATAGATAATAATTTTAAGAACCTAAGACAACTGATGTTATTAGAAGAGTTCAAACAATGTGTTCATTTGGACTTAAAAACACATTTAGACGACACAACTGTTGAGACATTACAAGATGCAATTGTGATTCCCGATAATTATACCCTTTCACATAAAAGAAGTTTCAAAGGTCAAAATTTTAATTCTTCGAGTGGAAATTACAAGATTAATCAAAGCACTGAGCGTACTGATAGTAAGCCTGTTGCACAGAATAAGAGTCAGTCTAGTTAAAATATGTCTAGTCCAAAATTTGATACTTTTGAGAAGAAGTCACTGACTTGTGCTTATTGTAAGAAGAATGGTCACCTGATGACTGATTGTTTTAGACCCCAGAAGAAGAATGAAAGAGATAATAAACCCAAGACAAGTGCTTGTACGACACCCCATGTTACCAATACGTTGGAATGTCCTGCGAGTCAGGCTTTTAAGTCCAGTTTTTGTGATTACATGGAGGATTATTAACCCTTTATGTCTAATGGGTTTGTTTCTATTGTTAATAATACTACTCCTCAGCCTATTAAGATTTTACGGGACACTGGAGCTTCTCAGTCTTTATTGTTAGAAGGTGTGTTGCCTTTGTCCGATGTGAGTTCTGTTGGTGCCTCCGTTTTGTTACAAGGTGTGGATAGATGTTCCCCTCCATCGTATTTATCTGAAATCAGATTTGATAACTGGACCAGTTGTTGTGGGTGGTCGTCCTAATCTCCCTGTTGAGGGTGTTTCATTATTGCTAGGAAATGATCTAGCTAGGAACAAAGTGGTTGCTGAACCAATTGTTACCAGTGAACCGGATGTGGATGTTAAATCACCTAAAGATGATGCTGAATTGTATCCAGCTTGTGTCGTTACCAGGACGATGGCTAAAAACAACAAAATGAGGATTTGCAAGTTTGATTGCATGGACCTTTCTGACACTTTCCTAGCAAACATTGAAGGTCCCGGTAGCTAAGAGAAGGTCATAATTAGAAAACCTAGTATTAACAAGAATGTTATTATGCCATGGCCAGACGTGAACAGCCATTCATTAGACCAAAAGAAATTTGCCGAAGAACAAAGTAAAGACCCTGAGGTTCTTCAGCTCCGCAAGAGGGCTCAACCAAAGGAGGAAGCAGACAAAGTGGCTGAATGCTATTACCATCAAGACGGCATTTTAATGAGGAAGTGGAGACCCCCTGATGCTACCCCAGAGGAGGAATGGAGAGTGGTATACCAAGTGCTGGTGCATAATGTTTATAGGCAAGACATTATTGGTCTTGCCCATGACACCCCCTTGGCTGGACACTTAGGTATAAAGAAGACTTGCCTAAAGAATTTGCAGCATTTCTACTGGCCCAGACTTAGAAATGATGTCGCAGAATATTGCAAATCATGCCATATATGCCAGGTTGTTGGTAAGCCTAACCAGAAAATACCACCAGCACCACTTCTGCCTATTTCAGCCTTTGAAGAACCTTTTTGCCGAGTACTCATTGATTGCGTGGGACCTTTACCGAAGACCAAACCGGAAATGCGTATTTATTGACGATCATGTGCACCTCCACTCGTTTTCCTTAGGCTATTCCGTTAAGGAATATCAAGACACCTACTATTGTCAAAGCTCTGATCAAATTGTTCACGCTAGTAGGACTTCCAAAGTCTATACAGTCCGACCAGGATTCAAATTTCATGTCAGGTTTATTTCAGCAAGTCGTGTAACAGTTAGGGATTGCTCTGTATAGGTCAAGTGCTTATCATTCAGAATCTCAATGTGCCTTAAAACGTTTTCATCAAACAGTGAAGAACATGATTAGAACTTTTTGTCTTCAATTTGACAGGGACTTGGATGATGGTGTTCACTTTTTACTTTTTGCGGTCCGAGAGGCTGTTCAAGAATCCCTTGGTTTTAGTCCCTTTGAGTTAGTATTTGGTCACACTGTAAGGGGACCTTTAAAATTGAAAAGGAAAAATGGTTTACTGAACACACTGACTTGAACCTTCTAGACTATGTATCTAGATTTAAAGAAAAAATGTATACTGCTTGTCAAATTGCTCAGAACAATTTAAAAACTGTTCAGAATAAGATGAAAATATGGTATGATAAAGATGCCAGGGACAGAGTACCTGGACATCCATTACAAGCTAAATATTGCAGTCCTTATACCATAGAGAGTAAAATCAATGATTTGAATTATATTGTAAAAACACCAGGTCGGCGTAAACAAAATAGAGTGTGTCACATTAACATGTTAAAACCATATTTTGAACGTACTAATGAAGGTGAGAGTAAACCAGTTGCCACTTTAGCCATGGTTAAATTTGAGAACAATCATGACAAACCAGATATAATTGAACCACCTTTTAGTTCTAAAATTATGGAAAAGACAGTTAGATTGAAAAATTCAGAACTTTTGTCAAATTTAGATTCAAAACTTGCACATCTGTCTTTTGATCGTAGAGAAAAATTAAAAGCTTTGGTATTTTATTTTAAAAATCTTTTTCCAGATGTACCAAACAAAACCACTGCTGTTTGTCATGATGTCGATGTAGGTGATTCTTCTCCAATTAAGCAACTTCCTTACCGACTCAATCCACTCAAACTTGAATTTATGAGACAATAAATTAAATGTATGCTTGACAATGATATTATTGAGCCAAGTAACAGTGAATGGAGCTCTCCTTGTCTCCTTGTGCCCAAACCAGATAAAACCTTTCGTTTCGTTACTGATTTCAGAAAAGTAAATTCAGTTTCAAAATCTGATTCCTATCCGAATCCAGGGATAGACGACTGCATTGATAACATTGGACAAGCAAAATTTGTGAGCAAATTTGATTTATTGAAAGTTACTGGCAAGCAAGTCCCATTGACACAGAGAGCTCGTGAAATATCAGCTTTTGTTACACCAGATGGCTTATTTCAGTATACTGACATGCCGTTTGGTATGAAAAGTGCTCCAGCTACATTTCAAAGAATGATCAATAATGTTATAAAAGATTTAGACTGTTGTTATGCTTATATTGATGATCTCATTGTATGTAGTGATAGCTGGGAACAGCATTTAACACATTTATATGATACTTTTGATAGATTGTCACAATCAAATTTGACTGTTAATCTTGGTAAAAGTGAATTTTCTCAGGCCACTTTGATTATTTAGGGCACACAGTTGGCCAAGGTCAAGTGAAACCTATTATTGCTAAAGTGGATGCAATTACCAAATTTCCTCCTCCTACAAAAAAAAAAAAAAAAAAAACAACTCATGAGATATTTCGGCATGATTGGTTTTTACAGAAAATTTTGTTCAAATTTTGCTGCTGTTGTTCAACCATTGACTCATCTTTTACGGAAAGATTCTAAATTTACCTGGAGTGATAATTGTCAAAACGCTTTTGAAAATAGCAAATCACTTTTAATTAACAGTCCAGTTCTGATCACTGCAGACTTTGAAAAACAATTTAAACTTGCCGTTGATGCAAGCGATGTAGGAATTGCAGCTGTTTTATATCAAGGGACAGATGATAATGTTGAGAAACCTATATCATATTTTTCTAAGAAATTAGATAAACATTAGAAAAATTATTCGACTATTGAAAAAGAGTGTTTTGCACTGTTGTCTACACTTCAACATTTTGATGTATATTTAAATCCCACTGTCCATCCTATTCTTGTTTATACTGATCATAATCCTCTCACCTTCATACATAAAATGAGAAACAAGAACCAGAGATTGACTAGGTGGAGTTTATTGTTACAGGAATATGATGGTATTATAAAACATATTAAAGGTAAAGATAATGTAATAGCAGATGCTCTATCTAGAACTTATAAAAACACTTTGTATATACTATGTATTTTTGTACATATTATTCTTGAAAAGTCTTTGTTACACTCAAACTTTTTTTAAGGGGGCAGATGTTATGATATTGTAACTATCATATTTATTTAGTTGGCCTAATTTGTTTTGTGTGGCCTTAGAATGTTTACATTATATATTTTTACATTGTGTACAAAAAGATACACATTATGTTACAACTATGCAGTTTAAAAATCACTGGAACAATCATAGATACTAATGGAATGATTAGAACTTTCTATTTCACTTACATAACGATTCCAGAATGATCATAACAAAAGATGCGTAATTTAAACAGCTAAAGTTATCTAGAAGTGTTCGTTACAAGTATATATATATGCAGACCCTAAAGTTAGACATAGACTTAGACATCGACTGACCTCAACATTCTCAGCTGTTAGATTGACACTTTTATTTACTAACACCATCATACTAAATTGTGACCTATTGGACGTAATATTCTGTGGATTCCCGTGAAGATTTCCGGATAAAGAAAAGATAAAAGATCGGACATATATGTTGACAGTTAAGATGACATTTCTATTTGTGTAATACTTCTTGTAAACTAGTGTATAATAAATCTTGTTAAATTTTATTATTGATTTGTGTCTTTTGTTGGCTACAATTAAAAGTCGATTTTTCTGGTCGTATCACATTATAACTAGGATTTGAGGTTAAAAAATCGAATTTATTTATTTATCTGAACTTTTAACGACGCCAAATAAATACGTCATTAAAGAGTTTTCAATTGACAGAATAATTCTTTTTGAAGGCATGACATAGTCCTTCATTCATATAATTATAAAACAGAAGTCTGTGTTAACCCATTTGTTTCTTTGATACAGCATTGATGTGTGTTTTTTTTAATGTATTTTGAAACCCACGAAATTACTATCAAGAGCATGCATGCATGTGATCGCTTATATTGTAAAGTACGAATGTAATCAAATAGTCATCAAGTCAAGAAAAAAAACTGATGTTATTAAGTCAGTAACATTTACAATACACACAATCAAGTTATAATGAGATTTTGAAAGGGACACGAATGATAGATTCTTAATCTACAAGAAATCCTTTGTTACGTAATTTTTACGATATCCATGTATATTGTCACTTATGAAACAAGATAGAGATCATTTGTTTTCGTTCTATGTTAACGTCTGATACAGATACAAGTATATAAGTTTTGGAAGGAACAAAACAAAACATTTCCTATACTGTATATTCTTCCAGTGTATGGTATATTGTTAGTGTTTTTGTGGAAATTACCAGCTCTCACCAGACTTGTGCCAAACTATATAAACATCTTAAAAATTACGCACGTTTCTAAAACTCATTATAGATTTAACAAAGTCTACCAATTAACCTCATCAACCGTAAAGCAAATTTTAAATTTCAGAACAAAATATCTATTTTGAAGACACTATCGGAGACGTGTCATTCCTATAATTCTAAAATCGATCATTTATATATATAATTAGTAATCGCAATTAAAAAAGGAACTTTACAAGTAAGAAATGCGGTTAAGCAATATTGTTCTTAATCAGTTCGTGGGAATTAATATATTTTCATATAATCGCTATTGTTGGATAACACTACCTCGAAGTACTGCTGTTTATTAGAAATTAATGCAACACCAACCAGTACAATGCATTGAAAATCTTATTTGTATTTCAATGAAATATGTGCAATATATACAAACACCTTACTTTGTCTAATTTTCCCTAACAGTAATGCTCATTTTTAGGAGATTTGAAATACTATGAATCAAAGACTTTATTTTGTCTTTACGTAATCACTGTTCATGCCATTACAATTTAATATTCTACCAAACTGACAGAATCATATTTAATTGGCATGTTTACGACATTTGGCATAGTAAAAAAGAATTGTCCTACTTGACATTTTATAAGGGGACTGTGCAGACTCTGTTTCAAAGAATGAATTAGCATCAATATGTATTTTGGAAGTGGGAAGATATTAATACAGGATGCATTGTGTGTGTGTATTTATGTGCATATATTTGCATTTGAATAAAAGTGATTAAATGAGAGCGAGTACCAAATATTACATCCTTGGGCTGCTTTACTCTTATTTTCAAAACAATAAAACGTAAGCGTTGTCAAAGACCAATCATCAATTAGGATTTCAAGTAGTTTTTGTTTTTGTTTTTCGTTTAGATAGTATTCACAATTTCGCTATCTTGAACTTCTTTAATCATGTTTAGAATCCCTGCTTAAATTAGTAGTAAGATCAGTATTCATTCGTCAGTATAGAACAGACACATATAGATGAAACCAAAAGAATGTTGTAATGTGTGAATTACGACATTATTTTGGTTACATCTATATGTTTTAGTGTTATACTGTCAAATGAATACTGGTTTCATCAGAATGACCTTGGAGACAATTAGGGATGTCACTTACAACAATGAAAGCCATACAATTTACGTTTCTATTACGATCAATGAGTGATGGTATGTCTTTCGGTTGATACAATATTCGAAAGCTTTTGTTTCCTTTCAGGTTACAGTAATAACTTGTACTGACAAGATACTTACGGAAACAAAAGTTCACACTAAAAATGTTTAACCATCTTTCGAAAGTTATATATGCTAACCTTTCCGGAGCACCCGATATCACCCAGAGTTTTTAGTTGAGTTCGTGTTGGTCAGTGTTTGGTTTTCGATGTTGTGTTGTGTTGTGTGTACTGTTATTCATCTATTAGTCTTTTTCTTTTTTTGCCATTCCGTTGTCAGTTCATTTTCGACTTTGAATAATGAGTTTTTAATGTCCCTTTGTCATCTTTCGCCTCTCTTTTATTTATTTGTATTGTAGTCCTGTCATGTAATGTTGTCATTTTGGTGTTGTGTTTGACGTTGCCATAACAGCTGGAGGTTTTGCATGCCACAAAACCAGGTTCACCATTTTTTCCTTAAAATGTCCTGTACCAATTCAGGAAAATGGCCATTGTTATATTATAGTTCGTTTCTGTGTGTGTTACATTTTAATGTTGTGTTTTTGTTGTGTCGTTGTTCTCCTCTTATATTTGATGCGTTTCCCTCAGTTTTAGTTTGTAACCCGGATTTGTTTTTATCTCTATCGATTTATGAGTTTCGAACAGCGGTATACTACTGTTGCCTTTATTTATATATGGTGTCATCTTGGCTTGGTTTATGTAGCTAGTTGTTAGATATAATATAAACAAAAAAACGAAAAGTTATATTAGATTCATACTTAATAACTACATATTCTAGAGGTGGCGTGAATCAGATGTGGATACTAAAAAATTCCAAAGATCTTTTTGAGTACATACAATCTAAGACTTTTTCATCTTGTCATAGTATTAAAACATTTGACTTTTCTACACTTTACACAAGTATTCCCCATTCCAAAATACAAGACACATTGAAAGAGTTGGTCATGCTTTGTCTCATAAAAAAATGGCTTACGTAGACACAAGTTTCTTGTCTTAGGGAGGGATAAATCGTACTTTGTAAAAAATCATTCTGATTCAAATAAAAAATTCTCTGAAACTGACATTATCAAGACTGTTGAAATTCCAATGGGAACCAATTGTGCCCTCTTCTTGCCGGCTTGTTTCTTTATTATTATGAGGCTGACTTCATACAGGAACTTCTTAGGAAGAAAGATAAGAAGTTAGCAATATCCTGTAACTTCACGTTCCGCTATATAGATGATGTTCTCTCACTAAATAATACAAAATTTGGTGACTATGTTGAACGAATCTATCCCATCGAACTGGAGATAAAGGATACTACAGATACAGTTAAGTCTGTCTCATATCTTGACTTACATCTAGAAATTGACAATGAAGGTCGGTTGAAAACAAAACTTTACGACAAAAGAGATGATTTCAGCTTCCCAATTGTGAACTTTCCATTTCTATGTAGCAACATTCCAGCAGCGCCTGCATACGGAGTATATATCTGCCAATTGATACGATATTCCCGGGCTTGTATTTCCTATCATGATTTCCTTGATAGAGGATTGCTGCTCACAAGGAAGCTATTAAACCAAGAGTTCCAAATGGTGAAGTTGAAATCATCCCTTCGTAAATTTTACGGACGCCATCACGAGTTGGTTGACCGTTATGGAATAACCGTTTCACAGATGATATCGGATATGTTCCTTATGTCGTAACTACAATACCCTTCCCTTTTCACGAATGTGACCTACCGGATTAAACTATTTACCGGATTTGTTATAACATAAGCAACACGACGGGTGCCACATGTGGAGCAGGATCTGCTTACCCTTCCGGAGCACCTGAGATCACCCCCAGTTTTTGGTGGGGTTCGTGTTGCTTAGTCTTTAGTTTGTCTATGTTGTGTCATCTGTACTTTTATTTGTCTGTTTGTCTTTTATTTTTGGCCATGGCGTTGTCAGTTTATTTTCGATCTATGAGTTTGACTGTCCCTCTGGTATCTTTCGTCCCTCTTTGACGTTATAATTATACACCAAAATTGATTGACATGTTGTCATGTGGTTTGTCGTAATTATACCTTGTGATCAAGCATGTAAAAATTGGACTTTGTGTGTAGGTCTAGAACAAAGCAAGATGTGATTACATTTCATTGCCATGAATCCACAGTATGTGCAACGACTTTTCCATAGAAAATCTATTCCATGTACAGGTGTTGATGGGATATTACTTCATAAAATTGAGTTCACAATGAGAAAAATTAAGTCAACTCTTTGTTTCTTAAAGTTTTTGTCTCAACCGACTCTCACTATCAATTACTACTTGAGAATAATGATCTGGCGACCAGCTAGGTTGACATCTACCCTATTTATTTCTAAAACAAACAACATACTTTGTACATATCCAGAAAGAAGAGACAACACCAAGGGTCAATTAAAACCATAAGTAGAAAAAACCGACAACATCATCGACAAAAACACAAACAAGTAGTCCACCAAACATTACACAGAAAACTAAAGCTTGAGCAAACTAAACAAACTAAAATGCGGGATTGAACCCATGTGATCCTGATATTATTCCTGTTGAAATTCGCCGGTGAACTTATCTAATGATAAGACGTTACATAAGGATAGATTGCTATATCTCTCTTGCCTTACCTTATATAGATATAAGAAGATGTGGTATGAGTGCCAATGAGACAACTCTCCATCCAAGTCAAAATTTATAAATGTAAACCATTATAGGTCAAAGTACGGTCTTCAACATGGAGCCTAGGCTCACACCGAACAGTAAGCTATAAAGGGCCCCAAAAATTACTAGTGTAAAACCATTCAAACGGTAGTTCATTATCAAACTTATGACAAATCGGTATATTTAAATTCTTTAACGAAAGAGGATGACCAAAAATTGTAGTTTAAAATGAAATTGAAAAACAATATGGTTGAACATAGGAAAGGCAAGAGCTTAGCCGATAGATTAAAACATACTAGTTTTTGTTAAATATTGCTCATGGCAGGTAAAAATTCGGTTATTAGTCATTTTGGTGCCTCGTTTTAAAGAGAAATTAAGAGATTGTGGAAAATGTTGGAGGTCATCTGTAACATTGATATTGCATAACGGTGAACCAAATCATAATGGCGTCCGTAAAATTAAAAAAAACAACACATCATTAGTTCAATAGCTCACTTGTATAAGCAGCTGCAGCCTTCTGCAAAGATAGGAAACCCAAGCCCAAGTATACCGTATCAATTTTGAGAGATATAGATATAAGAAGATGTGGTATGAGTGCCAATGAGACAACTCTCCATCCAAGTCAAAATTTATAAATGTAAACCACTATAGGTCAAAGTACGGTCTTCAACACGGAGCCTAGGCTCACACCGAACAGTAAGCTATAAAGGGCCCCAAAAATTACTAGTGTAAAACCATTCAAACGGGAAAACCAACGGTCTTCAGTTTTACTAGAAAATTACTATACGGAAATAGAAAGTTCACAATGTAAAAATGAAATAACCTGTTTTATCTTAAAGTTTGGTTCTAACAGTTGCATATTTCATCAGTTAATTGCGTTCAACAGCATGGGTTAAATAGCTTTTACGAGCCGATAAAGCTATTACAAATATATCCAATACAATAAAACATAGAAGCATGCACAGTTATATCAATTTTAAAACCTATTTCTTATAGTGCAAACAACGATTTAGATGGAATAAGAATATCATAGCATACAATAAAAGAGAGATATTCAAATAAATATTTTCTATTAAATTCCTTTGGTTTAACCAATAAGTCTCGTAAACGTTCAGTACGTTATTTGCCAATTATCTTTAAAGGACAATATTGGATGGACTTTGTCTCATACATCGATCGGTGTCATACACATCCCATATTAGACTGTAAAGCATGCATACAGTTATGCAGGTAAGAAAGTTTCTTAGTATTTTTTAATATATGGTTCCAAATAAACTGGGATTTTTTGTTCTGCATTTTCAATTAGAGTCTGCTAGAATATAAATAAGTATTGAAATTAACAAATATACCAATTATTTAGCGTAATTTATTACACGGAACTTTAACTTTGCAACTGCACTTCAGATCGGTTTTACTGAAATAAATAAGTAAAAAAGAATCGAAAGAAAACCGCAGAAAAAAATACTTAAATTAACTTTTCAATATACTTAACTTGGTTTTCTTGTATGATTGTATAAACATATACGATACTAGTTCTTGGTTATTATGAATTTCTCTGTGTTAGTATTTACTTCTTCAATAGCATGCAAAGAAGATATAGAAACAGCTTTAGTTGTTTTTTTTTGTTCTACGCATTATCACGAAAAGACTTACTTAAGATAAAATTTTGATATTAAAAATTTTTGAATCTAGAGTCATTTCATTCAACTGTTTGCCCTTGCATTTCATTTGATTGAAATAAATATTAAAAAAGGGTGAAACTAGATTCTTTTTCATTAATTGGATTTATTTCATGAAATATATAACCATATTCGAGTATAGGTTTTTTTGTTTTAGAATTTTTCCTTTATCGGGACCAAATAATATCTTTGTTTTTGAATGATCACTACAGGTAACAATATTCCATATAAACTGCAGGAAAAAGCTACTTGAAATGACTTGGGGTATCTTAAATAATCTCAACCTTTTTTTTCTGAAGAAACATGCAGTTACACTTTACTGAACTATCTGATTTACTAACAATCTAGTTTCAAATGTAGCATGATATTCTGGAATGTGAAAAAAATGCAACGGATTTCTTTCAAATATTTTAAAGTTGAATTGTATTAAATTGTTTTCACGAACCGATACCGGACCGTTCACGAATAGATCGCAATACAAGACACAGATACTTTTTCTTTCATTGTAATTTTTCTCGATACAAAAAAGGACGGCCGTGATATATAGCATGTAAATTCAAATGAAATCAAAACAAAAAGATAATTGTCTTTATGTAATGTACATGTAATGAAAAAAAAAAAAAGGTCCGGGAAGACAGTTATCGCCCTTTGATTTTGTTGTCTACAAATATTTTCCCTACTGTGGACAGTGTATTACTTGCAAATTTTATCCATACACTTTTCAAGTTTATTTCTTCATGTTTTATGCCCCAAATTGCAAGTACGGATGCAATTTCACTGTAAACAAATTTGGTTCATGAATTTTAAAGTAAAGTTGTGATTTGGTCAGGTTGAAAAAGATAAAAAATTAGTACATATATGTCTGAAGCTGTCAAACTGAATTCTTGACCCCTCAACATTAATTTTTCCATATTTCGGGTTACAGCCGATGAATTTTTCTATAATTTGGATATAATTTGTCCCAAAAGTAGTACACCACACTGTAAAAATATTATTGAGAGAGAGAGCAGGTTCGGTTTTTTAATATAGATTTATTGTCCGATAGAAATGCACTACGACATAACTGTGTTCTCGGGTCAAATATCATGTTTTATGTTATGCTTTAAAATATTTTTTGTTAGTTTGTACATTCACCATTTATAATCGACACTGTATTGAATATTATTGTGTTGTGCTGAATTTGTTCATCTGGGAGCACACGTCGTAAATGAAAGAACACAAGAATCTTAAATATTGAAAAATATTTCTATGAAGCTTTAACGATATTCTGAATTGCTTATTTAAGTTTATTTGATTTATACTTGTAAAAAGAAGTTGTGTTTTTGTAAATTATTTTGTTTTCTAAAGATGAAAAATTATTAACCTTTAGATTATATTTGTATAACCTTGATAATTACGAGGTTCTAAATATGAGACTTGAGAACGTGTAGATGAAATTGCCATTAAGAGAGAAAAAATGTCACAAAAAGAAATCTTTAAATTACAATTTAAGGTAGAAAAACAAGATATTTTTTGAAGTAAGAAGATAGGAAATATACTAAATTCACTTTTATTTCTTTGATGTATATATACAGCTGATTATACAATAGACAACATACGTTATAATAACAACGATGTCTTTTATAAGTGACATTCATTAACGATCACCAATGCCTTCCGCGTTAAAGCGCAATTTTTCATTCGGAAACAAATCGTAGAATAGAGGGTATGGAATAAAAGCATGACAGTGTTACTTCTCTTAAAATTTAAAAAAAGGAAAAAAGTATTTACTTTATTCGGATTTTACATAGACATTGGGTTTTTTTCAGTGATTATTTCCATATGTTAATTGATTATAGTCTACTGCTATGGTTACGTAAAACATAAGTTCTAGTTCCATTCGAAAACAGTAAATGTAAATAGTTTATTTTTGTTGTTGTTTATTATTTTATTTGTCTCAAGTACAGTATTTGATGACTCAAAAAGATGTCAAAATCTCATTCAGGTTGTTTCGAGCGTAAATACAGTTTAATTTTTCACAGAAATTAATGAAAAACCATATAGGAATGTTTGAATGAGCGGGGTGTCCATTTCTGTTTTCTTAAAATTTTTAGGTCATTTTTCTTTATCCTTCATTTTTCTTCATTATTCTCTATTCTTTATGTTTAAGCACCACCCCATTCTCCTCAATATAGATTTTATTTTTCTCTTTTTTTATACTTTTCCCTATATTCTATATTTTTTTGGCTCATTATTCTCTATTCTGTAAACCCCATCCAGACCCTGATACAATGAATAGATAGATTATATTCACATAAATGATGACTTAATGACTGCAGTTCTATTGCGCCAATTGTCTTTTTAAAGATATATTATTTGCGCTAAATTTGATTTTTATAAGGTATCAATTACGACAGAAAACGGAATTCGTTTGCGCCAAATTACTTGTTTTGCATATTATCAAATCATCTATGTTAATAGATATAAGAAGATGTGGTATGAGTGCCAATGATGTGTTACTTAAAAAAAGAGTTGGACAATTTTGTCGCCTTAATATCTTAGATATCACCTCGTTTTTACCACCGTTACTTTCAAGGAAATTTAAACACGAAAATTAATTGGTATTGATATTTGAAAGTCTGGTCTACCTTTATTACCCTGTTTGTCTGTACATCCTGAAAAAAACCAAGGATGTTAAAAAATTTGATTATGGTATGAATTATACGAATAATTAAAAGCGAAAAGAAGTTTAATGAACGAATGACCGACTATCAAATATAGAAACAATATTAAAAACCTAATAATGCTGTAATCAAGTCAAATCAAGTGTATAAAGATGTTTTTCAAACATAAAAAATAAAAATGGATAAAAGAGTAATACAGTGTGTCGTAAATATACATATTCATGTTATTTATGGTAATGTTGACACTGCCTGATAACAATGTAACAATATATCCCGAACTTTACTCGTAATTTATTTCACACCGTCTACCAAAGAACGTAGAAATGTTTTTGTATTTAAGAGAATTCAAACAATACACACTTTGATCAATTTTCTCTGAATCAGTTGGATATGATAATTGTTAGGAGCACTGACCCCTTAAGAATTGCGGTGAAAAGTTTATATCGTTGTTTGATACTTTTTACAAGACATACAATATCGGTTTCCAGTAAAGAGAATTTAAAAAATTGACTTTATCGCCACAAAATGAAAAATAAAAATCCATCGATTAGTGCTGTCAATTAGAAGTTGTTTTTCGTTTCAGGGGTCACTAGGCAGCCAACCCACTCTACATATTTATTGCTGAAAAGGTTAAACCAAATACTTTTACAGAATTGGTATTTGTTGGTTCTCCAAATCAATTCAATTCTATATTTTCCACTCAGACTCAAAATGTTTGTCACATGAGGATAAATGACGTTAATATGCTCATTTGAATATCATTTAATGACTATTCGCCAAACGTCAAACATATGTAAATGTGTCTCCAAATTCTTTTATATGTTGAAAAGATTTGTTTTCGACTGTTTAACTGTGTCGTTAGAAAAATGTCTGAAAGCCACGAGAGACACATGTATATCTACACAACAATTGGTGCATTTCGGTTTATCAAAAAAAAAAAAACAACAACATCTATTAAGAAGCATAATAAAAATTTGAAGACAATATGAAAAATACATCGAAATAACTTTTTCAATTAATACGGAAGTATCAATCCCGATTTTACTTTGTTGTCACATTACGCAATCACTAATCTTCTATCGTTGCAATCATGTCTTAACGGCATTTATGCAATTTTGATTTCATACATCGTTGTATTTTCTAATAAATAGTATAATCAAACTGCACTTTTCTCATTATCTTAATTTAATCGGAAGTTTTGATCAACCTTAGAATTGTGCACATTGGCATGTCAATCTTTAGAAGAGTCGACTTTTTTATATTTTTTTGCAGGAAATTGTAGTTCATAAGCTATAAAAAATTTGTCCTTGAATTGTATTTTTTTTTCAATTTGTATTTTATTATATTCAATTTGTAGTATATTTGTCCAAAATTTATGCAGCTGAAAGTTACATAACCACTGATTGTCGCAAAGAAAGGATGAAAAATCACACGCATGAAGAAATAAATGATTATACAATATAACTTAATGATTATCAAATACAAATATCAAATAAAAATACAGATGAATGAATTTGAAAGAACGGAACACAAATTAACAAATTTATTTTGAAATTTGCATAAGTACAATACAAATGAACACCTATAAGATAAACAAAAATATTTAAAACAATTAATTATACAATTATAGAATATAAATGATAATTTATTGTGTATCAATATGAGAGTAACGAATATTGGAACGTTTGGCAAACAATATTGATTTTTCTTTGCACAACGTTCAAAAGGTCTATCCGGAATTTGCTCACATAACAAATATATCTTGTAGCCTAAAATCAATTTGCCGTGGTAATAAAAGTGTTCTCTTTCTAGTTGATCAGACTTCCAATATGGCTACATATACGAATAACATTTATGAATTCATAAGCTTTTTACAGTTTTCATGCACAAACACACATTTGTTCTTGAAATTACAAAATAGGAATATATAAGTGATGTGGGGTAACCGTTAATGAGACGGTAACCAAACGACCCCGAAAAAAAAATAAATATGAGGTCTTCAACAATAGACGCGTGTTCATATAACATGTCACGGTCTTAATCGCCCAAGTTCAGAAAAATTATGAATAAATTGTGGAATGTTTGATAATTGCACCAGAATTGTCAACAGTATAGAAATATTACAAATTGTTGACATGTCGTTAAAGAGAGACCCCATAAGGAGACATAATCCTGAAAAACAAACAAACCACTGGAACGTAAAATTTAGGGCAGAGTTATATGAAATATGTTAGACAGACGTTTTCATTTTGCAACAAAATGAAAACAACACTTTATAAATTTTGTTGCGTCCGAAGCGCTTTTCTGGATTATCCTTTATCACGAGCGCTCAAACCAGAATATTTGAAAGCCAAGAATGAATAAGAACCGAAACAGTTAAAGAGCTAAATGACCGAAACAGACCTTAACAAATAGTTAAATTCGTCTAAGATAAACTTTACCTGACGGAGTTGAAACCTCAGTTTCTTTATAATTTCTAATTTTCGAAACGGACAATTTCGGAAAAGTTTTTTTATTAATGATGTCAATACCTTAGTACTGGCTACTATGCTGATGCAACTTTTGAGGATATACAATGTAATTTGCTGTTGAATTATCGTGGCAACATGGAACATGAAAAAGTTAATGCCATATGACAAATGATAAATGGACATATTTTGGTTGCTTTAATGTCACATGTAAAATATTGTTGATTTGTCATGCAAAGTTATGGAGGAACAGACTGCATTCTGAAAAAACATTGCATGTCATTCTTCTAAGCAGAATTATCAGATTTCTTGTGTAACCATGTAACAACTTTGTCACATTAGCTAAACAAGATTTAGGTTACAAGATTTCTACAGAAAACATCAATTTCTTGACTTTCTTTTCAACAGTTTTTTTTCTGACATATTGAAAGAACATTTACTCAGTACTCGGAGTCCATAATTAGCGATCTAAACACCGAAACCATTATTTGATTGGCTGGTTTCTGGCTCTGAGTACGATAAACGCTTACGACTGTTGCCTCCGTTATTGATTTTTACCATAATATGTATTTTCTTAATAATTTATGGGATTGAACATACGTAAACTATCGTTGCCTCTGATCAATAAGAAATTATACAATCTGAGAAAATTTCATATAAAACAGGTACCGATAGAGAGTTGTAAAACAGGTACAAAGTATGAAAATCTAATATAGTTTCAGTTTCATGAAAAACTCACTGATAGACAAATTAAGGCAAATAAAATATCTAGTACTATTTGTTTGGTCTAGGTCATTACTGCAGCGTAAACCATCTCTTTGATTTAATCTGAATTATTTCAGTGTATTAACAGAATATCATTCGTCATTCATGGAAGATATCAACATAAATCAATTTGTGAATTGTCAATCGTTCTTTTTCAACTAAATTCAAAGCATTCCTAACATGTTAATGAAAAACTAACATATCCAATCTTCTGTGGTCCAACCACTTGTCGCTTGTGTTGCATAACATAGTTTAATTGGGAAAATTGATGAATATGAGATTTCGCATTTAAGTTGCAAATTCTTATTTATTAAGATATTGAACGACCAGCCCTTATGGTCATATTTTCATTTTTCAAATCACCACACGTATGTTTGATTGTTACGATCAGATTCAACAAATTTCCGTAAAAATTTCAGTTGTCTGTAATTGATTCAAAGTTGTTTTATCAAGACACATCGAATTCAGTCGATTCAACTGCTTTTGAAGCTTTCAATGACAAACTCATCATAGATACCAGACTTAAAATTCGAACGTGTTTAACCCCGCCACAACCTGTTCCAAGTCAGAAGCCTGTAATGTCAATGGTTGTCGGTTGTTCTGTCTGTTATTCTGTTGTTTATCATTAATCAAGCAGTTGGTTTTCTCGTTTGAATTGTTTCACATTTTGCCTTTTATAGATTACTATACGGTATGGGTTTTGCTCATTATTGAATGCCATGCGGTGCCCTATAATTGTTTACATCATCGTCATTTGGTCTAGTGTGGGTAATTGTCTCATTGACAATCATACCAATCTCCTTATTTATTTAGCTAGTTAAAAATTCTGTCAGACCATTGCTGAAAATTGGAACTCGTTCAGTCACAATACCCGTAGGAAATTGTTTAAAATATGACCACTCCGATGATCCGTATTCAGAAATCAGCATCAGGTTCCTAACACTTTTCAATTATATATAACGCAAGTTTTAAAAGGCTAACAAGATGATAGTATTGAGATTATGAAGTTTATTTTCCTAGTTTTGATTTAATTAGATAAAACATATTTTATTGCTGGAGTAGAACAACAACATAAAAAAGTATTAACAAAAATACCGAACTCCAAGGTAAATTCATAATGGGAGAAGTCAATGAAACCTGACAAAATCAAACGGTCGACTATATCAACCAACAGAACGATTCAAAAACAAATGGCATATTCCTGACTTGGTACAGAAATTTTCTGAAGAAAATGGTGAGTTAAACCTTGTTTTATAGCTAGCTAAACCTCCCTCGTGTTTGACTGTTGTTTGTAGTTCCGTTATATTGACAAAGTTGGGATACAGAAGCCAAAAGTCTGTAACATACATCACAGACATACCAACACAACTGATTCAAAATTCAAACCTCTGGACCTACCTGCATCAGGAACGCTCAAAGCCAAAACCTCGATAGCTGGATGCACAAATATAGTACTAGTAAACACGTGTCAGCAAAAATTATATATTCAATTATTATTATGTGAAAACAATACAACTATAGAAACTGACTCTCTTATATATTTACGTTATAGATAATGCATATTTTAAGGTTTTTCTTGTCGTAGAACACACCCCGAGGTGTGTTCTACGACAAGAACAACCTTAAAATATGCATTATCTGACTTATATACCGTCAAAAAAATATTGTTTTTATAAAGATTTGCAAAATTTAGCATCCTATTTTACCGACCACACTAAAGTGGGATATTCCTTTCTAATGCGTTCAGGTTTTAATACGCCCTACGGATCATTTAGAATGTGAAATAAAACTCACTAATTAATCTAGATATAAACCTTAGAAATTATTATCCATACACAATAAAATATTACTGTAACTTCATGAAGTAAGACACAAATGAATTGTTACCATCTGATAACGGTGTATGAAAAATACAAGACACTTTGTAAGTAATTTATTGTACCAACTTAGTTTATGAAAAGGGGGAGGTGCTATGTTTTTATTTTATCTATTTGTAATGACATTTTATCGCGGAAAAGGATTATTTTTCAACAATTTTAATTGAATCGAATGAAATATTCAGAATGATTTTCTTTTGTATAGCAATACATTTTTTTAACAGATAATCAGGATATAATTATATACCCTCCCCCCACCTGACCTCATTGTGAGGTCAATAGAATATAAGAATATTTTATTAGTTAATCATTTGATAGAGTAAAAGGTATACATAAATGTAAAAAATTTAAGAACTGACACGAAGGGGGCACGAAATCGTGATACATGTACATGTTACACGAAAACGAATATCAATACATATAGGTCACAGTATGATTTCCTATTCAGTGTGTATCGTCCTGAACATGCATGAAATATTTGCCACTGGACGCTAAGTAACCATCAATCAATCAACCTATTCAGTGTGAATCAATAAGATTTTCAAAATCTTACACACGAATATGTTAAATCTGGCTTTATTTTAAAGTGTTATGAAAGTTTTACATTAAAATTCATCTCGCATATATGATAATGTCTCTGTATTGTAGCGATAAATTAACAAAACTACACATTATTTGTTTCTAAAATTAAAATTCGGGCAATGACGATTTTTTTACACCTATCATAGATTGAACTTTAAAAATAAATTCCCAAATCGGCAACAGAAACTATCAGACGAATATAATTTTGAAGTAAATTATAGTTTGCATTTTTATCAAGGAAAATAATGACCTCACACAGGTCATTATTTTATGCCTTGGAGCATATTTCATTGAAACATGGTATCGTCCGGATTGATTCTTCGAAAGAATGACCTATCGTTCTGAAAGAAAATAACTCCATATAGGTATATAAACATGCATAATAAGAAGTAAGTTTTTATTGTGAAAGCGTAATTTGGGTTATCAATTGTCTAAGCCTATTTTTGTACTGTCAAAGTAAGGTCAATATGAAATAAGATCAAACATAACCATTATATTGTCTTGATTTCTTTAGACATGTGTATTACATAAATTTTTGCATTAGTTCCCAGGCTGGCCGACTCAGAGAGTAAAGAGAATATACCACTTTGTGCAATGTCTAAAAAAACGCATGTGTCTTTCTTCAACAGGTAAATGATGAACATTTTAGGTATCACAGCCTTTTGTATTTTTACTCTCCACATATATATATACAAATTTAGCTTTGTCAGCTTTTGAATTTGCGTGTTCTTTTGAATGTTTCAAACTTGGCGTTTTACTTTAAGAAATTTATACTATAATTAGCAATATGATATCCAGAGATCTGGATGTCGGTACAACATTTATTGCATTATTTGGATGGACTATCAGTTCCCGATGGTAACTTCCGCCGTTCGTAAGTGCAAGGGTATCGGTCTAATTTGCAAGTTTTTAAGGATTCATTTTGTCGTGGAATATTCAGTTATGTAAAACTAAGGTTGAAACCCCATAATACAAATATGACTTTAGTCAGATTTTGCTGTTCTGCTTAGGTCCATTCTACTTTATGATTTCAAAAGTTTTGACCTTCATGGCTGTCCGAACATTTGACCTAGATAGTACCTAGTGGAGTAAATATAAGAAATATGTGTTGAGTAATCATCCCGCACAATCAGCGGAAATGGTTTTTTTTTCTTTTGCACACTGTGAGGAGACCCGTGTTCGCCTATATAACATTTGATTGTAATAGCAGTAAGTTTTCCACATTATTTTGTGTTTTTTTCCCAGCCAAAATGGCAGGTATGAACAAATATTCTCGTTTTTCCATGAAAAAGAATGTATTAACCTGAAATTTTTTTAATTTTATTTAAATTATTTTCATTTGTATACTAATAATAGATCTTCCTATGCTATTCATGGTAAAGTAGTTTATTTGACCAAGCAAGTTTTCACTTAAAGCTGAAGGTTTTTAATAACTTAGTACACTTGTGTAAAGTTGACCGGAATTTTTGTAGAGTTTTTTTTCGAAAAAGCTGCAATGTTGGCGCTAATGATACTAGGTGTTTTAAAACCTAGTAGCCCAAGCGTATTATTGGCGCAAATGAGTTTTGTGCAAATGAATTGTGGTGCAAACAAATTTCTCTCGGCTTAATTTGGAAACTTAAAATGAACGTTTTATAACGCAAGTGTGAAAGGTCATTTATACTTCAAATTGATCAGTTGAAATTATTCAATGATAATAATAATAATTATTTATGTCTATATCAATTATTTACGCTATTTCGTTTTAAATCCAAATTAATTTTAAACTCACAAATTCTCGAAACTAATCAAAGAAGCTGCATATAGTTGTAATAAAAATATAAAGCTAACGTATGAAAAATCATTAAAGGACTAGAAAAAGAATGTTGGGTTTTTTTTGTTTCTTTTTCCAGCTTTACTCTTGATCGTTTCGTGTAGGTTTGCAATGTCGCCGTACAACATGCACGTTATGTGAAATGATCTTTCTAATGATGTTTTACTTGGCAAAGGAGGTGGAAAATTTTGTCGCCTTGATATCCTGAATATCTTCTTGTTTCTATAACCGTTATTTCCCAGAAATTTTCAAAAGCGAGAATTTATTGGTATTGATATTTGAAATTCTGGTCTACCTTACTTGATCTGTTCAGCTGTACATCCATAAAAAAACATGGATTTTTAAAAATCTAATTATGGTAAGGAATGTACAAATAAATAAAAGTGAAAAGAAATGAAACGAAACGAAAAAATAACAAAATTTCAAATAAAGACAGAATTAAAAATCTAATTATGGTATATTTCAGTCAAATCAAGTTCAAAAGGTGTTTTAAACATAATACAGTGTGCCATAAATATACTTGTGCATGTCCTGTTTAGGATAATGGTGACAATACTTGATAACAATATAAACAAAAGATACTGAACTTAACTGGGAATTTATGAATAAGAATAAAAAATCAGCGAGTAGTGCTGTCAAATAGAAGTTTGTTTTTCATTTCAGGGGTCATTTGGTAACCCACTCACCACTACCTTTTGTCGCTGAGAAGGTAAAACCAAAGACTTTTACAGAATTGGTATTTGTTGGTTTGCCAATTTGATTCAATTCTATATTTGCGCTTGAACACAACATATTGTCATATGTGGACAAATTACGTTAATATGCTCGTTTGAAAATCATTCAAAGACTCCCCGTGGACGTTAAACATTCATAAATTTGTCTAACATTTAAGTAACTACAACTTTTAACAAGTTCAATATACAAAACCGCCTTAAACCAAAGGGAGATATATTTTTTTATATCTTCAAAATAATTTATGCATTCCCGTTTATTTAAAAATTTCATTTAAGAATAGTGATGTCTAAGCAGGATTAAATTTGAACGCAATATGGAAACAATTTCAATTAAAACGTATACAAAAATATCAATCACGATTCTGTTTTGTTGTCAGATAAAACAATCAATAATCTTCTATCTCAACAAACTATGTCTCAAAGGCACTTGTGGATTGTGATTTCATGCATTATTCTATAATAGTAATAAAACTGCACTTTTCTCATTATTTTAATTTTATAGGAATTTAACGATATGGTTTTATGATCAACCCAAGAATTGTTCACTTTATAATGTCAAACTTTGCAATAGTCGACATTTTCCTATTTGTTTGCAGGAATTAAAAGTTCATAATCTATAATTGTCTCCTTGCATTGTATATATTTTTATTTGTGTCTATTATAGTCAATTTGTAGTATATTTGTCCAAAATTTATGCTGTCGAAAGTCGCATAATCGCTTATTTTTGCAATGAAAAGCATACAAAAAATCCCACTTCTGAAGATAGATTAGACCGTTGGTTTTCCTGTTTGAATTGTTTTACACTTGTCTTTATGGGGCCCTTTATAGCTTGCTGTTTTATGAGGGCCAAGGCTCCGTATTGAAGGTCATACTTTGATCTATAATTGTTTACTTTTTACACATTGTGACTTGGATGGAGAGTTGTCTCATTGGCACTAATACCACATCTTCTTATCTATACTTAGAAATAAAAGCAGATTTTTT
Organism: Mytilus coruscus; assembly: GCA_017311375.1. Classification (NCBI taxonomy): domain Eukaryota; kingdom Metazoa; phylum Mollusca; class Bivalvia; order Mytilida; family Mytilidae; genus Mytilus; species Mytilus coruscus. The sequence continues at coordinate 47,610,586 of CM029597.1, forward strand.
TAAAAAACAAAATGACAATACAAGTTGTACATTATAGAAGAAAATGAATGATAATTTATTGCTTATCAATATGAAAATGTCGAATATTGCGGAACCGCCTCGGTGGTCTCGTGGTAGAGTGTTCGCCTCGAGTGCGGAAGGTCGTGTATTCAAACCCGCCCGGGTCAAACCAAAGAATTTTAAAATTGGTATTTGCTGCTAAACACACAGCATTAAGGAGTAAGAGCAAAGACTGGTCGGCTCGGAGTCGAAATACTTTGTCCGGGCAAGGTTACATGTCTTCCTGCGGACTGTTAGCTTGTGAACTAGCACGTTAAAAATCCGGCTCAGCATGTCTAGTACAAAGCAGAGTTAATATGCATATAACATTAACATATTCTCGTCTTGAATATGCATATTAATTTGCCGCTGGACGTCATGCAACCATTCATTGGAGTCAAGGCAGCATTATGGAATAATTTGTCATCAGAAGTATCAGATTGCAAATCGTTAACACAATGTCAAGGTAAATGTTATAATTTCTTTTTGATGAAATTATAATCTCTGAAAACATAAAACATTTGTTGTAAATGATGAAATGAATATATATCAATTTATGTAAATAATTGTTCGCGCATACGTAATACCTGTCAAAATTCAAATTCGCGCAATGTATGTCGCTAAAACAATTACAGTATTTAAACAAATAAATACATATTCATATTGTCTATTACATCGGGCGACCTACATTTGTGCGAATTTGAATTTTGACAGGTATTACGTTTGCGCGATAAAATGTAATTACGTTTGAACGAATTCACCTGTAATTTACCATACCTTTTTTACGTGAGAATCATCTGATTTTTAAGATTTTTTTGTTTAATACTAGTTATATTGATAGATAACTTGTAAAGAAATCTTTCGTCGTATATATAAACAATAACAAGCACTACATGTCATCATATGAATTATGACAAACGGACATATTCTTGTTGCATTGATTTCATATATAAAATATTGTTAATTTGTTATGCGGAGGAATATACTGCTTCCTGAAAAGAAAAAAAAATGCATGTCATTCTTCTAAGAAAAATTATCAGATGTCTTTTGAAACCATATTACTACTTAGTCACATTAGCAAAACAAGATATAGTTTACAGGATTTCTACAAAAACATCAATTCCTTGACCTTCTTTTCAAATGTTATTTTTCATGACATATTTAAGGAACATTAACTCAGAACTCGGAGTAGAACATTTGTACACCGAATCCAGTATTTTGATTGGTTGATATCTGAGTCTGAGTTACATAAATGTACTTGAATGTTTTATGTCTGTAAGCTCATACGACTCCCTCCGTTTTTGATTTTTTCCATGATATGTATCTTTCCTTATAATTTATGGGATTTGAACATCAAAAACACTCTATTGCATCCAGTTTATAAGAAATAATGCAATCTGAGAAAGTTTTATATAAAACAGGTACCGATGTAGGATTGTTAAACAAGTCAAAAGTATAAAAAATTATTATAGTTTCAGTTTCATGAAAAAAGTCACTGATAGACAAATTAAGGCAAACAAAACATCTATTTGTTTGATCTTAGTCATTACTACAGTGTAAACAATTTTCTTGATATAATCTGAATTAATTCAGCGTATTAACAGAGGAACATCCATCATCATGGAAGATACCAACATAAATCAATTTGTGAATTGTTCATCGTTCTTTTTCAATTTAATTCAAAGCATTCCGAACATGCTAATTTAAAAGCTAACATTCAATCTTATGCGGTCGAACCTCTTGTCTCGTGTGTTGCATAACATAACTAAATGGGGAAAATTGATGAATTTGGGAAATCGTATTAAAGTTGTAAGTATGTCTTGATGTAGATTAATAAAAATACCGAACGATCGACCATAATAGTCATATTTCCTGTTTTCAAATCACGACAGGCATGTAAGCTTCGTCTTAAATTTGTAATATATTTAAAATGTGGCATTGAGTTGGCTAGATTGGTCCATGTACTCTTCGAATTTTTGAAATGGTTTAAAGTTTTAGAAATTAGAAATTTTAGCGATAAGTTTAAAAAACTAAAATTAATAGAATTTAGATATTTTTTTCTATAAAATTGAAAATATAAAATTCCAATTCTTGCTAATTTACATACCCTCTATCCAAGCTTATGCAGTTTTCGTGACATCATTCATATGTTACGCAAGAATATAAAAGTTGTACACCGCGTTTAAGAATATAATTGAAATGTCATTAACATATCTAGATTGCACTCTTGTTTACGATCAGATTAAAAAAAATCAGTTGTCTGTATTTTATTTCAAAGTTGTTTTATTGAGCCACATATAATTCAGTCGATTAAACTGCCTTTTAAAGCAGTCTGTAGTGTCAGTGGTTGTCGTTGGTTACTGACTATAATTATTTTGTTTCAGCATAAATCAGACCATTTGTTTTCTCGTAGATACAATTTTCTTGTTTTGGGTTACAATAATTCATATTTTGTGAAGAACCACACTGAATCTACCAGAAAATATACTGAAGATGATATTATCAAAATGCTGGACTTTTTGATCGACAATATATTTGTTGAGTTTGGAGGATTGATATTTCAACAGACAGTCGGTATTCCAATGGCCGATTTGTTTTTGTACTCGTATGAAGCAGAATTCATTCAGAACCTTCTAAAAGACAAAAAGAAAAAGCACCTTGCGAAATTCTTTAATTTTACTTTCAGATATATTGATGATGTCCCATCATTGAATAACCCATATTTCAGCCAATACTTACATCTCATATATTCCAGTGGACTTGAAATTAAGGATACTACTGATACTAGAAGGACTGCTTCATTCCTTGATCTTTTCCTCATTATTGAAAGAGGGACGAAAGATACCAGAGGGACAGTCAAACTCGATCATAGATCGAAAACAAACTGACAACGCCATGGCCAAAAATAAAAAGACAAATAGACAAATAATAGTACAGATGACATAACATAGAAAAATAAAGACTAAGCAACACGAACCCCACCAAAAACTGGGGGTGATCTCAGGTGCTCCGGAAGGGTAAGCAGATCCTGCTCCACATGTGGCACCCGTCGTGTTGCTTATGTTATTACAAATCCGGTAAATAGTCTAATTCGGTAGGTCACACTCGTGAAAAGGGAAGGGTATTGAAGTTACGACATAAGGAACATATCCGATATCATCTGTGAAACGGTTATTCAATAACGGTCAACCAACTCGTGATGGCGTCCGTAAAAACATACGAAGGGATGATTTCAACTTCACCATTTGGAACTCTTGGTTTAATAGCTTCCTTGTGAGCAGCAATCCTCTATCAAGGAAATCATGATAGGAAATACAAGCCCGGGAATATCGTATCAATTGGGAGATATATACTCCGTATGCAGGCGCTGCTGGAATGTTGCTACATAGAAATGGAAAGTTCACAATTGGGAAGCTGAAATCATCTCTTTTGTCGTAAAGTTTTGTTTTCAACCGACCCTTATTGTCAATTTCTAGATGTAAGTCAAGATATGAGGCAGACTTAACTGTATCTGTAGTATCCTTTATCTCTAGTTCGATGGGATAGATTCGTTCAACATAGTCACCAAATTTTGTATTATTTAGTGAGAGAACATCATCTATATAGCGGAACATAAAGTTAAAGGATATTGCTAACTTCTTATCTTTCTTCCTAAGAAGTTCCTGTATGAAGTCAGCCTCATAATAATAAAGAAACAAGTCGGCAAGAAGAGGGGCACAATTGGTTCCCATTGGAATTCCGACAGTGTGTTGAAAAACACGTCCTCTTAACGTAACAAATATGTTGTCAATCAAGAAATCAAGCATCTTGATAATGTCAGTTTCAGAGAATTTTTTGTTTGAATCAGAGTGATTCTTTACAAAGTAGGATTTATCCCTCCCCAAGACAAGATACTTGTATCTACGTTCGCCATTCTTTTTAATGAAACAAAGTAATACCAACTCTTTCAATTTGTTTTTTTTAGTTTGGAATGGGGAATACTTGTGTAAAGTGTAGAAAAGTCAAATGTTATAATACTATTGCAAGATGAGAGAGTCTTAGATTGTATGTACTCTAAAAGATCTTTGGAATTTTTTAGTATCCACATCTGATTCCCTATTAGAATGGGCAGTTTCACAATAACTTTGGAGCCCGGCTTTGATTGCTGATAAAATAGATGTTAATAATTTAAAAAGAGGTTTCGTGGAGCACTTGGAAGACCCAGCAATATACCGTTGTTTGTAAGGACACTTATGTAGTTTAGGTATCCAATACAGTGATGGAAGATTCAGTTCTTCATCTTTGGTTGAAATTCCAAAGGAACATAGAACAGACCTATGATTATCTAGGATTTCCTCTTTGGTAAGTGTCGTGAGGGTATATGTTGAGTTTCTATTGACACAGATGGACGTCTTCACACGAAAATCTATGATAAACGGGACGATTTTAACTTCCCAATCATCAATTTCCCATTTCTCAGCAGTAACATACCCGCTGCCCCTTCGTATGGTGTTTACATATCTCAGTTGATACGTTATGCTCGTGCATGTTCACACTATACGGACTTCATATATAGGAGTGTGCTCCTAACGCAGAAACTGCTCCAACAAAGTTATGAGGAGGACAGATTAAAAATGACACTCCGTAAATTTTATGGACACCATCGCGAATTGGTTGATCCATACGATGTGTCTTTGTATAAACAAACTAAGGACATTTTTACCACGTGTTAGATTGTGGTTTGCCATTACGTCGTCTGATCTTTTAAGTACCGAATGTGACTTATTCCCGAGTGTGACTGTTTTGCTGAGTGTGAATTCGCATTGCTTTAAGACGTGTCACGGTATTTTTCTATCCAATATTCATGTATTTAGTTTTGATGTTATATTTGTTATTTCTCATCGGATTTTGTCAAATGTCTTATCGTTTGTATTTGTAAATCTTATTTTTTTCTGTTCTATTCGTGTGTTACGGTAAAGATAATTAATCACCCAGGTCATTTATAAGATTTTAGTTTGGGTCAACTAAATTTATACGATGTATTTGGCTTGCAGTTTGATTTAGAAGAAATACCGACATAGCTTGATACTGCAATTAGTTGTCTAATTACTACTACAATTTTATATTAATAAGTATTGTAATTTTCATTGTTATTAATACATGTTATATCAGTATTACAAACCTAATCTTGAACTCTATTCTATTTTTTGGAAATTTATAGAAATTTAAATGTGACGTCACTTTGTGCGTCGATCTCTTCGGCTAACATGTAATACGTTGTTCAGCTGGGCCTTTTTTATGTGCTGATTTAGGTTGTTTTACGTATTCTTTTTTTTCTGTAGTTAGTCACCACTTCGGTCTTAACATGTATATCTATTATAAAGTCATTTTTATAAATTTACTGTTTGCATAAGTATGAATTATTCTAAATACTAAGGATTTTCTTATCCCAGGCATATAACCTTAGCCGTATTTGGCACAACTTTTTGGAACTTTTGGTCCTCAATGCTCTCCAACTTTGTACTTGTTTTGGCTTTCGAACTTTTTTGATCTGAGCGTCACGGATGGTCTTATGTAGACGAAACGCGCGTCTGGCGTATTTAAAAATCATAAGCCTGGTACCTTTTGATAGCTATTATTTGTGTGTGTCTCTGTCCTGTATGTTCTCCCATTTATTTGTATTGTAGTCATGTCATGTAATGTTGTCATTTTAATGTTATATTTAACATTGCCATAAAAGAGGGAGGTTTGGCTAGCCACAAAACCAGGTTCAACCCACCATTTTTTCTTAAAATGTCCTGTACCAAGTCAGGAAAATGGCCATTGTTATATTATAGTTCGTTTCTGTGTGTATTGCATTTGAGTGTTGTGTTTCTGTTGTGTCGTTGTTCTCCTCTTATATTTCATGTGTTTCCCTCAGTTTTAGTTTGTAACCCGGATTTGTTTTTTTCTCAATCGATTTATGAATTTCGAATAGCGGTATACTGCCTGTTGCCCTAACCTGGGACAGTGGTGTAACAGCACAACATAAGAACACACTATAAGAATCAGTTGAAAAACGCTCAACTCATCAGATCGATACAAAGCAGAAATACATTAAACATAAACACAGACCGGACGTGGCAGGGTATTTATCCATCCCTCAGCCCTAACAACAAAAAGGACACTAAGTACAGATCTGAGAGTACTCGCAGTTACTGACAGTTAGTTCAAAGCCAATAACAACTAATAAAAAAAAGACGCCATTAGCAGTCAGGGAAAAAAACATGACTTTGTGATATAGCTACACGAGATAATAAATATGAAATATACAAATAATTCAAAAATTTGGATTAGGAAACAACAGCAGTACCCTTACATATATAGATATCCGTCTCTCTAAATTCAAAAATAAAATTCCAGACTTTATTTACATGCTGAATGGCAAACGATTATGTATGTAACAAAATACAGTTAATTAATACAATAATCTAAATAAACTTCAGTAAATGACAGTGTTATTACAGAATGGGACAACATTTCTTTATAATGAAGGAGTAAATAGAATTATTAAATTGCGGATGTAAATCGATTGCGTCTCATTCTAAAGTTTTGCACAGCTTTGAATATCAATTTATTTTGATCTACTGTTAGTCTATCGGAGCTAAAAGTAGAATGTGGAATTCTGATAGGTATTCCTGTGTTATATTTATAAAACGCCTTCTACGAGGTGCATTGAATCTTTTGCATTTTGATAAATAGTGTTCAACTGTTTCTGTTTCTCAACAAACACAATTTGGAGATTATGTCAAGTTTCTGATATAGAGATGTCTGTTGAGTCCGCTATTGCTCATTCTTATTCTTGTATGATATTTTTGACCAGACCGGGAACCACAATGACAATATACAGGCTTAATCTCACGTTTACTTTTGAACTAATTTTTTAAGACGATAACAGACGGACTTTTTTGTAGTTCAATAGCCTGCGAGTTCTAGGAATTCACTGTTGTGGAGAGGAAATAGACTATAATGTTGTTCTTGTTGAAATAGGTTCACACATTATATTCATGTATATTACAGAACCATTCAGATAGAATATTATTAGAGTAATATTGTTAGTCATTTTGTACAAATATGTAAGTATATGGGCCTCTCGTATTTCCTTAAGTTTTTCCCATCCCGTTTCCTTATATAGTAAACTAATTGATGTTAACCGTGTTTCTCTAGTCACAATCCTTGCTGCCTCTTTTTCGTCACTTTCTATTTTATGAATTAGAATTGATGTAGATGTATCCTACACTACATCCGCATATTAAAGAATTGGCTTTATATAAGAAAAATTGAGTTGTTCTAAAGTTTTTCGGTTTAAAATAATCTTAAATTTTCTAAGTATGTTTAAACGGGAATAACCTTTCTTTAATATCATATCTATAGGCTTATGCTAAATACTGTCGTTTGACAGTATCACTCAAAGATGATTGTATTCATTTACAGAGTTTAAAGGGAAAGCTGTGGACGAATTGGTTTGTTAAGTTTCCGGGATATCGTCATATTTTCAGTTTTCTTAACATAAAAAGTAACCAACCAGTTCTCAGACCATTTGTGAATTTTCGATAAATCTTCATTAAGCTTTATCTATTTAAGCAATGACTAGTTATTTTGGTCCAGTATTCTTTATTGTTACAATAATTTTCAATTTCTTTTGATACCATGATGTTTTACACATTTCTAATTTCATAATATAACAAACGTCATCGCGATATGTTATTAATTGACTTCCTTGCACTAACTTTTAATCAATTGAATGACGATAGATCTCCTGTTGACGCACTTGACTGCTCATGTTCGCCATCGATCACATGAGTGATGATTTTTATCAAGTCGACGCACCTCATCGATCATACGAGTAACGATACTTATATTGACGACGCACATGACAACTCATGATGATTCCGATCGTATGACATATGACGACGGTCATCCTGTCAATACACCTCTGTTTTCACTCAGGTTATGTGTTTTCCATTATTTGTCGGTTCAGTATCTGTCTAGATATGTTCCTAACTTGTTAGTGTCTCGGTTTATAGCTGATAATTGTATTGTTATTATTCTTAAAATAAATGATTTTGTGAGTGTTTATGCATGTCAATTTCAAGAACATGTGGAACTGTTGTATGTTGCATATACATTGCATAAATGTATCATATATTTCGTTTATTCAAGGGCTACAAAGTAAGCTTATACGAGTACATTTTTTTATCAAAATTGTTTACGAAACTGTGCAATGAATACAATGGGTGTACTATCCATCCGAGCTCACGCTAATGACCGAGGATATTTAAGAGATTAAATTTCACAGTTGATATTAAAGTAATAATTTTATGAAATGTAATCAACAAAAATGTACCAAAAATAATTGCATTTTTGCAATTTGTAGGATTTAAGGTAGCACAATACAAAGATTTTTTCACCCCAATCAGACAACTTTAAACTGATGTAATTTCTTTCATCCAGCTTTAAATTTTATAAATGAGGTACCAAAAGAAAGAAGAAAGAGTAATCTTTCAAATGGTGATTGTTTCATTATGACATGATTATTACATAATTAATTATTATGTAATTAGTTGCTATATTGTGATGTCCACACTTGAATGAAATTAGCTTCTTTGTTATTCATACCATCCCAAAATATTTTATAGATTCTTGTGCAACACAGTTTGACCTCCAAAGGTGTCTCAGATTTTTCCTATTGTATTTCATTGTTTCATACCTTCAATGAAGTTTGCAACCTCAATTCATAAAGGATCACTAAATTAAATTGGGTATAAAATTTGTTCTATTGATGTTTTTGGAAATCTGAGACATTTGAAGATAACTGGTAGGATTGTGAAAATCAAGCATATAGAGGCACCCATCTAGGAGCTAATTTCATTTAAAACTACATTTTCATGACAAAAATGAATGTGTCACAATTGAATAAATAAGGATTTTCCTACTTGTACCCTTTAACTTAAATATAATTCACACATGTATCATGGGAATACTTCAGGATTGGCCTTTAATCATAAATCAATAAGGTTTTGACCAGTAAGAAAGCATTTCAATTCAGCAATTCTAAATATGTAAAGAAAATGCACACCCTATGCATCAACAATCAGATCTGGCGGGAGATGTTATATCATTATTGACCTTGCTGTAAGTCAGTTGCTACTGATATGATAAACCTTTACTATTAATGATCTCAGAAGTTTAATTACACATTGCATTTACTTTTTTCAATATGGATTTTAGTCTTTTAGTACATAAAATGATATATTTTGTTTTTTGCATTGTTACAAAAAGTAAGTTATGCATGTGTACACAAAATGATTAGTTGGTCAGTCTAGAGGCTCCTTATTGGGGATTTCTAGAATTATAATTTTATACAATGACAATATGGTGTTTTACACAAAGTAGATTTTTTTCATTTTTTGCAGTTTGAAAATGAAGTATTTAATTTGTATTTTCTTTTAAAAAGAATTCATATTTAAACATTCTCCTCACGAAATTCTAGTATAAACATCAGCAACATTTATTGTTTTACAATTATATTTGTTTAATATCTGTACATTTATATTTTGGTTCCCTCTTTAGCTCCAAATAGTTGTTTTGTTTTTTCTCCTGACATCTCCAATACAGAAATGTATTTTTATTTGGAATTCATTATCTTTCATTTTTCCATAAATCCCTAATCCACCTCTTTTTCATAACTGCTATTTTTATTGCTGATCAGTGGTTGTAAAGCTATTAAATGATTCTATTGATTAACCACATAGTACTGCCCACATATTCTTATCTTGTATCAGTCAGACACATGCATTTGTTTATAAAACTAATTATCATCAAAACTCATTAACACTGCAAGATATGCAATTAATTTTTTCTTCTGTGGTTTTGAATATTAAGAAGTAACAGCCGAAAATGAAATTTTGATAAAATTTAGTTGATTTTGTATTGTGCTACCATAAAATGCTTTAATCTCTTTATCTCTTTATCTCTTATCAATGTTGACTGTATGCAAAAAATAAACCACCAACTAAAATATGTACGCTATATTGTTTAATTACCATACTCTTGAACATTTGCTGATAACCGATAATACTTGTATGCAAATAACCTTACCTAATTGATAATTACCTGCGGTTTTCTTAAGATAAACCAAACAAGATGAGCAGTCACAGAGTTTTATGGTAAAATATGTTTGGTCAATAAGTAATAAAGGTAAGATTACCTTTGATTTCATCTCTCAAAGATCACCACATTCATAGAGTTTATACTACAGTTATGTTAACATTGCGTGGAATTCATCCATCTACCAATGTTTTAACAGCTTGTAAAAAGCTTAAATAGAGATCGATGCAAAGATGCCTTTAATATCAAATGAAAGCCTTGGGAACTTTCTTTCAGTTTAACTGGCCTAGTTTGATTTTAAGGGCAATCACTTGTAATTTGCAATCCTGCATTTCAAAACATATATAGATTTCTTATGTTCTCCATTCCCTATTGCTCCAGTTTCCTATGCAGATTTTAATTCAAATTCAATTTAGCAACCAGACCACATAATAACCATGAATAAAGATTAAATTATGTCAATCTTTACATAAATAAACTCATCACAGATGCCAGGTTTATCATTTCGTATGTAAATGGCGTTTTCTTTTTATTTGCATGCTTTGAGGATTTTTTTCCCAGTCGCAATGACAAGAATAAATAAACATGATCTTGTTTCATGAACAAGAATGCATTGAACTGATTTAACAAAAACGTAAAATAGATCCTCCTTTGGTATTCATGGTATAGTAATTTGTCTTACCAAGCATGGTTACAATCAAATGCATAGCTGAAGGTAACTTATAACGTAGTATGCTTGTGTTGAGTTGATGACTTTTCATATCGTTTTATCTCTCCCGAAAAGGGCTGTATATCGATGCCAATCAGTTCAGATATCAATACCGTTTGTAAATAGTATTCCTAGATAGTTCATCGATGTCGGACAGTTTAAATATCATAATCTCTTATATTATAGTACTGATGAGTCTTTTGATTTCGCGCGTACAAAATGTTAAGCCTGGTATCTATGATGACTACTTTTGTTATACTTTTTTTTCTCAGACAGTTTACTGATGTTGGAGAGTTCAAATATCATAACAGCTTGTAAGTTATTATTCCTATGTAAATCTGTTCAAATATAATAATCGTTTGTAAGGTAGTATTCAGAGGCAGTTTTCAGGAGCGGATCTCGGAACGGGGCGTACTTCACGAAAACGGAATAGATACCGCCGAGTGGGTCGAGTCAAAGTATCTGTTGAACGATTTTATGCTCAAAAAGGAGGGGTGAACTCAATCAACGATGTCAATCCTTAACCATTTGCAAGTTAATATTCTGAGGCAGTATTCTAATGCACAATCATCGAAAACATCATCACCTTTTGAAAGGTAGTATTCTAAGTCAGTATTCTGATGTCAATCATGTTAAATATCATAACCGTTTGTAAGGAGTATTCTTAGACAGTTCATTGATGGCAATCGTGTCAAATATCGTAACCCTTTGTAAGGAAGTATTCTGATGGCAATCATGTTAAATATCATAACCGATTGTAAGTAGTTATCTGAGACATTTTTTTCGATGCCAATCGTGTCAAATATCAAAACCATATAAAGGTAGTATTCTTAGTTCATTAATGCCTATCATGTGAAATATCAGTACCGTTTAATAAGCTATTTTGACTTGACTCTAGCTCTTGTGATTTAGCTTTGTAGTGTCGCTGGACAACGCGGCACTTAATGTGAGTTTATCTTTTTAAAGCTGTTACTTTCAAGAAAATTTCAAAACGAAAATTAATAAGTATGTATATTGGAAATTCTTGTCTACTGTAATTACCTTGTTCGGCTGTACATTCAGAAACATAAACAAACATTAAAAAAAAAATATTGTATGAAATAAACAAATAAATAAAGAAATTAAATGAACGAATGAACGAATTTGAAATACAAGTAAAAAACAAAATTTCAAAACCTGAGTATGCTATATTCCCGTCAAATCAAGTGCAAAAAGTTTTTTTTACAGATATAATTATAAGAATTGATAAAAGATTAATAAAGTGTGCCTTAAATATACATATGCATGATCTGTATTGATAATGATAAGAATGCTTGATACCTATGCAAACAATAGATCCCGATCTTTTCTTGGAATTTATTTCTCACCGCCTACCAAGGAACATAGAAATGTTTTTGTATTAAAGAGAATTCGAACAATACTCAGCCATATTGAACTTTAATTTCTCAAAATCAGTTGGATAGGATAATTGTTACGAGAACTGAACCTTTAAGAATTGAGATGAAAAGTTTATATAGTTGTTTGACAGTATTTGTTAGACATAAAAGATTTCCAGTAAAGACAATTTCATCAATAAAATACACTGCCTCAAAATAAAAATTAAAAAGTAGCGAGTAGTGCTGTCAATGAAAAGTTTATTTCGTTCCAGGGTCACTTGGTAGTGGCCACTGACCTCAACATTTTTTCTCTTATAAGTTCAAATCATAGACTTTAACATAATTTGTATTTGTTGGTTGGTTCTCCAATTATATTCAATTTTATATTTTCACTCAGACACAAAATATGTGAAACACAAAGACTCATTAAAGAACACTCCGCTGGACACCAAACATTTATAAACATTTTTAGAAACGACACAATAAAACATTAAATTATAATCGTACAAATTTAATCTTTTCAACATACAGAACTCTCTGAAAGAAACTTGAGCTACAATTTGTTCATGGTTGCAGTCCGGTTTAATTTAAAACAATAATTTAAGGATAGTAATGTCTAAACACTTGCAGTATTTAATTTCGAGGCAATATGGAAACACGTTTTCAATTGAAACGTATACGGAAATATCAATCACGATTTTGTTTTGTTGTCACATAAAGCAATCAGTAATTTTCTATCTTAACAACCATGTTTCAAGGGCATTTGTGCAATTTTGATTTCATGCATCATTCCATAATAGTAGTAATCAAACTGATCTTTTCACATGAAAATAATTTTATCGGAAATAACGATTTCGGTTTTATGAACAACCCAAAAATTGTTCACTTTGGCATGTGAAACTTTGCAATAGTCCACATTTTCTTATTTGTATGCTGGAAATTATTGTTCATAATCTATAATTGTCTCTTTGAATAGAATATTTTTTTATTTGTATTCTATTATAGTCAATTTGAAGTGTATTTGTCCAAAATTTATGCAGTTGAAAATTGCTTAATCACATATTGTCGCAAAGAAAACATACAATTCCCATGCTTCAAGTAATAAATGATTATACATTATAAATGCATAATTTTAGAATACAAATAGAAAATAAACAATACAAATGAATACATTTGAAAGAATGCAAAACAAATGAACAAATTTATTTTGAAATACAAATTTGCATAAATATAAATACAAATAAACACATATAAAATACAAATAAACATACAATTAATTGTACAATTGAAGAATAATGTGAATGATACTTTTTTTATTGCGTATCAAGAAGATAATAAAAAAATATTGCAACGTTTACAAACAATATTAATCTTTCTTTGCACAACATTTGAAAGGTACATACAAAATTTGCTCACATAAACGTTAGCCTTAAATCAAAAGTGAATACGAAAACAAATGTGCTGTAGTTATAAAAATGTTCTCTTTCAAGTTGATTAGACTTCCAATATGACTACATATATGAATAACACACACTCTTTTCGCATTTATAATTTTATGATTTTTACAGTTGTCATACACAGACTACATTAATTTTTTTGTTCTTGAAATACTAAGATATAAATATACAAGTTATGTCGGATAACCGTTAATGAGACGGGAACCAAAGACGATCTCCCCCTTAAAATTGATAAATAAAAAAGGATTAAAACTAACAGGTCTACAACAATAGAGGTGAGCTGATATCATTTGTCAAGTTCTATATCGACCGAGATAAGAAAAGTTGTGAATAAATTGTGGAATGTTTGATAATTGCACCAGACTTCAAGTTGAAAATTGTATATAAGTTAGGGCAAAAGTTATCACATAAAAAGTATAGTAGATGACCCAGAAAATTAATCTGGTTAAAAGAACGTAAAATTGAAGTCAAGGCGGAATAATTTGTCATCAGAACTAAAAGACTGCAAATCGTTAAACAGTTTAAAGATAAATGTTATGATTTCTTTTTGGTGAGATTATAATATCTGAAAACATTAAACAGTTGTTGTAAATGATAATATTTATATGTATTTATTTGTGTTAATAATGTCACATTTTTAATCTTATGTTGTATGTATCATATCTGGGACTAATAGTCTGATATATTAGTCCTAGACGAATATGTAAGACGAATCTATTTCCTTTGAAATGCTTGAACAATATTTCATACTGCAGCTTGAACACTTCCTGTTGTCTTTATCTAGCAAAAACAGTGAAAAAGGGATATTTCGTGATGTTGATTTCATATCAAGTCACTTTTTTCACAATCTGGGGTGGCTTGAGTAATAGAAAATAAGTTTTATTTTTTGTTTTTACATTTTCATGAATATAATTATAGCAATTTTGAGCTGCAGTATAAAAACAATATTAGGTCAATATAAGGGAAATCCTCGCCATTTCCCAGTTTCTAATGCTCATACAAAAAAGTTGATATTTTCTGACATTGATCTAAAATTGTATATACACATTTTTGACCTGTCATGTATAGTTACTGTTATTATCTATGTTAGACGAATCTTTTACCCTTTCCATTGATTGAAAATATTACACGTTGTTAACATGTCGTTAAAGAGACATTATCCTGAAAACAGTCAAACCACTTTGACTTAAAGTTTAGGTCAGATTTATATGAAATACGTAAGACAGACGTTTTCGTTTTGCAACATTTGCAGATATCAAATATTGTTAAATTATCGTGGAAAGTTACTCATAAACAGACCTTATCCCAAAAATAATTACGTCACTGGCAACATGCAGAGTAAAAGGGTTTATGTCATATGACAAACGAACATATTCTCGTTGCATTGATTTCACATATAAAATATTGTAGACTTGTCATGGAAAGTTACTGAGGAACAGACTGCATCATGAAAATAAACAAACATTGCATGTCACTCTTCTAATCAAAATAATTAGATTTCATGTGTAACCATATGACAACTTTGTCTCAGTAGCTAAAAACAAGATATTGCTAACACGACTTCAGAAAACATCAATTCCTTGATCTTCCATTCAGGTTGCAATTTTAAAATATAGACAATGCATTTCCAATAGGAACTCCTTTTACGGCTAAAACTGTGCCACTTTTACTATGAAGGTTCGAAAAAAATCATATCCTGGAATGGAAAGTTCGTAATCACTACTATTTTTTGCAAAGGTCAAAACATAGGGTTATGAGGCATGTTTTAACATTCATATGCCTTGAATTTTTAAAAGTTTAAACTTCTACTAAAATTCTGTACAACCACTCCCTTTACTTTGAGTCTTCCTGCGAATCCAACAGTTTTTATGCTGGTAAAATTCCCAAGTTCGGTGTCTATGATTTAAAACATGGAGATCATATTTGGGAACCAGTAAGTAAACAAAACAACATATTTATGAATATTAGATTTCTCCCCAAAAGAGGCATGGTTTACAAAGTGCAACCTTCAACAGTGTTTTTTTCTTGACATATAAAAAAACCAAACATTTACTCAGTCTTCGGAGTACTTAATGTGTGCTTTAAACACCGAATCTAGTATTGCGATTAGTTGATTTCTGAGTCTGTGTACGATAAACGTACTCGAAAGTTTATGACTGTAAGCTCATGCGACTCCCTCCGTTTTTCTTAAAATATTTATCTTGATGTGTATCTTCTTAATAATTTATGGGATTAGAACATCAGTTGTCTTCTACTGCCTCTTTTTGTCAGAAAAAATACAATCTGAGAAAGTTTTATATAAAACATGTCTCGATAGGGGATTGTAAAACAAGTACAAAGTATAAAAATCAAATAGTTTCAGTTTCATGAAACAGTCACTGATAGACAAAATAATGCAAACAAAACATCTAGTATTATTTGTTTGATCTAAGTCATTATTGCAGCGTAAAGAATCTTCTTGATATAATCTGAATCAATTCAGTATATTAACAGACGATCAGCCATCATCAAAGAAGATATCAACATAAATCAATCTGTGAATTGTTAATCGTTCTTTTTCAACAAAATGTAAAGCATTCAGAACATTCTAAATGAAAAACTAACAATTCAATCTTCTGTCGCTTGTATTGCATAACATATTAAAATTTAAAATTGATGAATATGAGATTTCGTATTAAAGATACAAGTGTGTTTTGGTTCTATTTACTAAAGATACTGAACGATTAAACCCTAATGGTCATATTCACCTTTTTTCTATTCACCACAAGCTCGGGCTCGGTAAACAACATCACCGTAAAATTTAGGATAGGCTATTCCGTCTGAAATAAATTCAGAAATAAGGTACAGCCAAATTTCAAACCAAATTTTTGTATCTAGGAAGAGTTAGTAAAGATTTTCAGTAATTTGTGGTAAGGCCATAGTTGTGTTTTTTTTGTTTTGCGTCAACTGAAAATGAAAAACCTACCAGCCAGCCAAGAAAAAAACACACACACCAAAAAAACACAAAAGTTTAGAGCACCAAAATGCAAAAGGACCATAGATATTATGAACAAAGTAAGACAATTCCATGCTAAACCCATTTGACAACATATATCAGGCAATAGGAGACGTTTAATTGGTATTAGATGATCAAATTAGTTGACAACATATGTTGAAGATCTCATGGTGAACCCTTAACATTTTAAATTCACTTGAGTTGGTAAGATAAACCTTGTGCATATGTTACCTTTCAGGATGTTCCAGAAAAAGACATCATGGGGCTTTGAAGGCACTTTTATAGTACCCACCACCCATAGAATTTATATCAATGTCTCATGATGATGAAAAGACAGCCCTTGTAGAGTTTAAAATGAGGTGCTATCAAAGGGTACCATGTATTTTTTTGGTGCAGCCATTCTTTCTCAATCTGTAATAAATATATAAATCTTTTTCAACTTTTAATACTCAAAACTTTTAAAATACAACAAAATTCATGACAATATGAAAAACTGACTAGATTGGAATGTAAAATTAAAACTAAAAAATGGGACTAGATCAAACAAAGAAACTGACTAGATTGATATGTAAAATATAAAAATAAAAATATGGGACAAGATCAAAAATTTTTTTTAAATCTGTTATATTTAAAGGAAAATGTAAATTTAGTTTGATGATCCTCACAAGAAAGGAATGGTATTAACAAGAAATATTAATCTCAGAGGAATTGTCACTTAACAAGGCTTTAAATCTAAAACATTCTAATAAAACAACATATCAAATTCATCTTTCAAATTTAAAACGTCTATTTAAAATAACTCCCAACAACACCATGAACTAAAGGTAGCACGGTAGTATTTGCATTCCGGAATTTAGGTTGCTCTTTTGTGTACCCTACTTAAGTCAATGTATCTGAACAGTGTGATTGGACAAAAAATACAGTATCAACTGAACATACTTTCCCATACTGAGGATGAATCAGGTGTAGAAAATATGAAATAATTTTACATACAGGTGAAAATGAATTTTGAGAATTTTTTAATTTTGTATTCACTGCATGATAAAAGACCTAAAAGCACTAGTGGCCTTAGGTTTTAAAATAGCAAAAAGTAAACGGTCATGATACATATTCAAATTTATTTCTGATTAGTATAATGAAAGTACTTCAGTTAACTGTGTATGTAGAATTTTTCGCAGTGTTAGAAAGTGGTGAAAATCCTAAAAGGCTATCATTATCCCTTATGGGCCAGGAAATACTACCGTGCCACCTAAATCAACTTTCAATGTTTTCTTGTTTTGACACTTCCGAATCATTTATTTCCGTTAACATGAACGTTATAACACCGTTTTGAAATCGCAAAAGATCTTGATCGAGGCGCTAATAACATTAGACATGTTTCCGGTAAATTTTCCGGAATTTATAAAAACAAACCGTTTCCGGTACATTTTCCGGATTTTTTCTGTGTTTGTTTTACGATTTCAGCAGTAAAACCTAACCGCACGCGGACGCAAAACGAAGAAAACACAACTTTGGTAACTTAGTAATTTACAAGTAATACATAAATTACGTTCATTGAAATCCAAATCGTCACTACAGACACGAGCATAACGAGCAAGTTGGGATATATAAACACCGTAAGATGGTGCCAGGTATAGCTGACGATTGTATTGTTATTATTCTTAGAACTGATGATTTTATTGCGTTTATGATGTATGTTGATTCTAAGAACATGTAGAACATTTGTATGATGTTTAGACACTGCATAGATATGTAGGACTCAAATCTATGGTGGGTTCCAGATCTATGGCAAATTCCTAATCTATGGTAAATGTGACGTCACAAACGCCAAACAAGTCATAAATCTATGGCAGTTTCTGTTTTCTCTAAATCTATGGCAGATTTTGATATTACGTAATTT
This sequence comes from Mytilus coruscus, assembly GCA_017311375.1. Classification (NCBI taxonomy): domain Eukaryota; kingdom Metazoa; phylum Mollusca; class Bivalvia; order Mytilida; family Mytilidae; genus Mytilus; species Mytilus coruscus. The sequence continues at coordinate 47,629,190 of CM029597.1, forward strand.
TCCTAGACAAAGATTAAACTATAATGTCCACGCAGCCGCTAACGACGGTTCTGTTATATAAAGAGAAAAGAAAATACCAGTTTTCAAGGACCGTAGTCTATAAATTGAAATATATTTCAGAATTCAAGTAATCGGTAACAAAAAACCCTACAAATGAGAAGATGTACTCATCTGATTCGGATGATATAAGAATACTAGCGAACAAACCCATAGTCATTTGTAGCAGCAAAATTGCTGGTGCAGACAGTTTCACGCAAATGAATATGTTTTTGGTGTTTATAATTCGTGTTTGTTCCCGCTTCTTGTATTATTATCCTCGTCTGTGTTCCTGGTGTTGCCATGTCTCTTGATTTTAAGAGTTTTAACTGTCACTTTGGTATGTTTTTTTTTCTTTTCTTTCTTGATGTTTTCGTACCTCTAATCCATTTTTCTAATACTGGCTTTTACTTTAAAGCAACTTTTTCGTTATCTTTGGACATTTCCACTTGTTTAAAGCAACTTTGAAATAATTGGTCAGATATGTACTGACTGGTCCTCCATTTGCAGAAAATGTGCCATAGATTAGAAAACTACAAATCCGCCATAGATTTGAAAACTAAAATTTTCCATAGATTAGGATTCTTAAAAAACCTGCCATAGATTTTGGATGGCATGACGTCTTATTTACCATTGATTAGGAATTTGACATAGATCTGGAACCAACCATAGATTTTAGTCCTACAAATATATCATAGAGTTCGCTGATTTGCCAAATATTTAGCCTATTCGAGTAAATTTATCTCGTTCAGAATCGTGTACGAAACTGTTCAATGCATACAATGAAAGTACTCTCCATCCGAGCAAACGCTAATGACCAAGGATATTTAAGAGATTCAATTTACACAGTTGACATAAAAGTAATAAATTGTGAAATCAAAAGAAATGTACCAAATATAATTGCCTTTTTGCAACTTGTAGGAAAGAAATGCTGAAATCTGAGTATTGATTTATGCAAAAAAATTAACCCCATGAAAAAAATGTACGTTATATTGTTTAATTACCATACTCGGAAGTTTGTTAATAACTGATAATACTTGTATGATAATACACTTACTTAACTGCTAATTACCTGAGGTTTCCTTAAGATAAACCAAACAAGATAAGCAGTCACTATTAAAGTTTTATTGTAAAATATTTTTTGTCAATATTTATAACAAAGCTAAGATCTCCTTTGATTTTATATCTCAAAGATCATCATATTCAGAATTATCTACTATAGTAATGTTAACAATGCGTACAATTCATTAGTGTACCAATGTTTTACAAGCTTGTTGTTTTGAAAAAGCTTGAACAGAGATCGATGCGAAGATACCTTTTATATGAAATGAAACAATTGTTGTTTTTTCCCTCTCAATTTGAAATGACCTACTTTAATTTTCAGTGCAATTAGTTGTTACTGCTTAACTTGTTGTTACTTTTTTTGTTTGTTTGTTGTCTACTTGTATTTTTGCAATCCTGGATTTCTTATGTTCTCCATAACCTTTTGTCCCAGTTTTCAATGCATATTCTAATTCGAATTCAATTGAGCAAACAGAGAACATCATCACCGTAAATTATGATTAAATTGTGTCAACTTATACATAAATAGCTTTTTCTTATTTTTTTTAATTTTATGCATGCTTTGAGGTTTTTTCCAGCCGTAAATAAATATGCTTGTTTCTTTCCGAACAAGAATGTACTGACTGAAATTTATTTTAAATCTTATTTACATATATTTTCATTTGTAAATAAATCCTTCTTTTGTATTCATGGTATAGAAATTTGTTAGACCAAGCATGGTCACACTTATATGCATAGCTGAAGGTCACTTATACGTAGTATGATTGTGTTAAATTGATGCCTGTATATCGATGTCAATCAGTTCAAATATCAAAACCGTTAATAAGTATTTTTTTGTGACAGTTCGCAGATGTTAGACAGTACAGGTATCATAATCTCTTGTAATAACATTAACAGTACCAATTTTGACGCACCAGATGCCCATTTCGACAAGAAATGTCATTTCAGCGATGCACGAGGCCAAAATATTAGAAAACTGAAAGCTTATTAAAAAGATGAAGAGCTATAAACCAAATAGAACAAAAAGTATAGCCAAAGCCATGCAAGGTAGTATTCTGAGATAATAGCAAAAAAGGATATGGAATATGCATCCAAGGCACAAAATCAGTACATGCACAGAAAAAACCCACTAAAAGCAAAGGAAGAGCGTTTGTTTGATGTTCTTCATCTGAAAGTCACTGTGTTCATCGATGCCAGACAGTCAAAATATCACAATATCTTGTAAGACAGTAATGATGAGTCTTTTGAAGACGAAACGCGCGTTTGGCGTACACAATTTTCAGCCTAGTGATGATTTTATTCTTAGACAGTTCACTGATGTCAGACAGTTCAAATATCCTGACCACTTGTAAGTTAGTATTCCTATGTAAATCAGTTCAAATATAATAATCGTTTGTAAGGTACTAGATGTCAATCAATTGGGAACACGCGTGAGCGAGTCGAATATTTTTTTTTGGACGACTTGCACAAAAATGGTACATTTTCCAATAAAAATTGGTGGGGATGTACTGAAATTCACTAAAGTCAATCGTTTCAAATATCATAACCGTTTGAAAGGTATTATTCAGAGGCAGATCAAGAAATTTAGGAATGAGACACCACCAAGCGGGAGCGAGTCGAATATTTTTTTGGATGATTTTATGATAAAAAATGATACATTTTCCAATCAAAAAGAAAGGGTATGTACCCCATCTACGATGTCAATCCTTGTTCTTTAACTGTTTGTAAGTTAATATTCTGAGGCAGTATACTAATGCACAATCAATTGAAATATCATCACCTTTTGTACGATAGTATTCTGAAGCAGTATTCTGATGTCAATCATTTTAAATATCATAACTGTTTGTAAGTAGTTCCGGTATTCTGAGGCAGTTCACCGATGCCAATCGTGTCAAATGCCAAAACCATATGAAGGTAGTATTCTGAGATAATTCACCGATGTCAGTCGTGTCAAATATCAAAACCATATAAAGGTAGTATTCTGAGACAGTTCATCGATGTCAATCGTGTCAGATATCAAAACCATATTTAGTATTCTATAACAGTTCACCAATGCCAATCCTGTCAAAAATCAATACCGTTGTAAAAGTTATTTTGGCTTGACTCTAGCTCTTGTGCTTTAGCTTTGCAGTGTCACTGGACAATGTGGCATTTAATGTGAGTTTTAATCATGTTTAACTTGGGAATAGCGATTAAAAACAATACGATTACTTTTTTGCTTGAATATTCTAAATAGCACCTGAATTTTAGAACCGATACTTTCCAGAAAATTTAAAAAACGAAAATTAATTGGTATTATTATTTTTTTAAATTTTGTCTAATAAAATTACATTGTTCGAAATTTGGAATTAATAAATAAATAAAAGTGAAAAGAATTAAATAGTAAAATAACAAAAATACCGAACTCCAAGGGAAATTCAAAACGGAAAGTACCTCATAAAATGGCAAAATCAAAAGCTTAAAAACATCAAACGAATGGAAAACAACTGTCATATTCCTGACTTGGTACTGGCATTTCCCGATGTAGAAAATGGTGGATTAAACCTGGTTTCTAGCTAGCTAAACCTATCCCTTGTATGACAGTCGCATAGAATTCCATTATATTAACAATACTGTGTGACAAAAACAAAAAGACATAATAGGTACAAATGTAAAAAATTGAGGTTTATCAGTCAACATTGTAATATAATCTTAATCACTATAAAAACAAATAAGAATTTAAAAACAAACCAAAAGGGCATATAGACACTCTATTGACAAAGTACATAAACAAAAATGAAAGATTAGAATACAAAATTGACCAAAGCACAATAACACAATGGCGGGATGTATAAGTACCGAGCAACGCCATGAACGAATGACCGAATTTCAAATACTAGTAAAGAACAAGAATTGAAAACCTAAGTGTGCTATATTCCAAACAAATTAAGTGCAAAAAGTTTGTTTTGATAAAAGAAATAAAAATGGACAAAAGAGTAATGAAGTGTGCCTTAAATATACATATCCATGACTAATTAAGATAATGATAACAATGGTTGGTACCTATGCAAACGATAGGTCCCGATCTTTACTGGATATTTATTTCACATTGTCTGCCAAAGAACATAGAAATGTTTTTGTATTAAAGAGAATTGGAACAATAACCTTTGACTAATTTTCTCAAAATCAGTTGGATATGATAATTGTTACGAGCACTGAACCTTTAAGAATTGAGATGAAAAGTTTATATCGTTGTATGACACTATTTGTAAGACATAAAAGATTGATTTCCAGTAAAGACAATTTCAAAAACAAGATGCCCCGCCTTAAAATAAAAATAAAAAAAGCAGCGAGAATTGCTGTCAATGAGAAGCTTATTTCGTTTCAGGGGTCACTTGGTAGTGGCCACTGACCTCAACATTTTCGCTTATAAGTTCAAACCATAGACTTTAACAGAACTGGTATTTGTTGGTTGGTTCTCCAGTTCTATTCAATTCTATATTTTCACTCGGACACAAAATATGTGAAACACAAAGACTCATTCAAAAACACTCCACTGGACGCCAAACATTTATCCACTTGTCCACTTGTCCATCATTTTGAGAAACGACACGGTAAACAATCAATTAAAATAATACAAATTTAATCTTTTCAACATACTGAACTCTCTGAAATCAACGGGAAACACAATTGGTTCATATCTACCATAAAATGGTTGCATTCCGGTTAAGTTTAAATATATAATTTAAGAATAGTGATGTATAAGCACTAGCAGTATCAAAGTGGAAGGCAATATGGAAACGAAACATTTTTTCAATTGAAACGTATACGGAAATTACAATCAGGATTTTGATTTGTTGTCATATAAAGTAATCAATAATCTTCTATCATAACAACCATGTCTCAAAGACACTTGTGCAATTTTGATTTTATGCATCATTCTATAATAAACAGTAATCAAATTGCTCTCTTCACATTATCTTAATTTTATCGGAAAAGATAGGCGAAGGATACCAATGGGACATTCAAACTCATAAGTCGAAAATAAACTGACAACACCATGGCTAAAAGAGAAAAAAAAAAAAACAAACAGACAAACAACAGTACTCAAAACAACATAGAAAACCAAAGACTGGACAACACGAACCCACCAAAAACTTGGGGTTATCTCAGGTGCTCCGGAATGGTAAGCAGATCCTGCTTTGCATGTGGCACCCGTCGTGTTGCTCATGCAAGTACAAACCCGGTGATATGTCTAATTCGGTAGGTCACATTTGGAGGAAGGTGGCGAGATTGTAGTTACGACCATTGGAACATATCCGTCGTCATCTGTGAAACAGATATTCCATAACGGTCAACCAACTCGCAATTGCGTCCGTAAAATTTGCAAAGGGATGATTTCAACTTCACCACTGGGACCTCTTTGTTTAATTGCTTCCTTGTGAGCAGCAACCCACTATCACGGAAATCATGATAGGAAACACAAGTCCTGGAATATCGTAACTGGAAGATATATACTCCGTATGCAGGCGCTGCTGGAATGTTGCTACATAGAAATGGAAAGTTCACAATTGGGAAGCTGAAATCATCTCTTTAGTCGTAAAGTTTTGTCTTCAAATGACCCTCATTGTCAATTTCTAGACGTAAGTCAAGATACGAGGCAGACTTAACTGTATCTGTTGTATCCTTTATCTCGATAACGATTTTGTTTTATTATCAACTCAAGAATTGTGCACTGTGGCATGAGAAACTTTGCAATAGTCGACATTTTCTTATTTATTGCAGAACATTATAGTTCATAATCTATAATTGTCTTCTTGAATTATATATTTTTATATTTGTATTCTATTATAGTCAATATGAAGTATATTTGTCCACAATTTATGCAGTTGAAAGTTGCGTAATCATTTATTGTCGGAAAGAAAAGCATTAAAAAATTCCACGCATGGAGAAATAAATGATTATACAATTTAAAGTAGAAATAAGAAGATGTGGTATGAGTGCCAATGAGACAACACTCCATCCAAGTCACAATGTGTAAAAAAAAGTTTACAATTGATTATACAATATAAAGGCATGATTTTAAAATACAAATAGCAAACAAACAATGCATATGAATATATTGGAAAGAATGCAGCACAAATGAACAAATTTATTTTGAAATACCAATTTGCAAAGTACAATACAAATGAACACATAAAATAAAAATATTTAAAACAATTAACTCTTCAATTAAGGAATAAAATGGATGATAATATATTGCGTATCGATAAAAAAAAAATAACAAATATTGCTACGTTTGGCAAACAATATAAATCTTTCTTTGCACAACATCCTAAATGTCAATACGGAATTTGCTCACATAAACCGTTAGCCTTAAATCAAAAGTGAATACGAAAATAAATGTGCCGTAGTTATAAAAATGTTGTCTTTTTAGTTGATTAGACATCCATGGCCAATATGGCTACATATATGAATGATACACACTCTTTTTGCATATATAATTTTAAGCTTTTTACAGTTGTCATGCACAAATACACATTTGTTCTTGAAACGACAAGACAGGAATATATAAGTGATGTGGTGTAACCTTTATTGACACGATAACCAAACGAGCCCCTTCTCTCCTAAAAATTGACAAATAGAAAAAAAAATAAAAGTAAGAGCTGTTCAACAATAGATGCGTGCTGATATCATATGTCAAGCTCTAAATCGATAGAGATAAGAAAAGTTGTGAATAATTTGTGGAATGTTTGATAATTGCACCAGACTTCAAGTTGAAAATTGTATATAGATCACACAAAAATGTAAGTAGCTGGCCTGGAAAATGAACCTGATAACTTAAAAGTAAAATGGAAGTCAAAGTGGAATTGTAGAATAAGCAAAATATAACAAATCGTTTTAAACAGTTTAAAGATAAATGTTATAGTTTCTTTTTGGTGAGATTATAATCTCTGAAAAAATTAAACATTTGTTGTAAATGATAATTATTACATATTGTTGACCTGTCATGCATAGATACAGTCATTATTTATGTAAGACGGATCTATTATCCTTTCCAATACTTGAAAATGTTACACATTCTTGACATGTCGTTAAAGAGACATTATCCTGAAAACAAACACACAAATGGAACTTAAAGTTTAGGTCCGAGTTATATCAAATACGTAAGACAGACGTTTTCTTTATACAACATTTGCAAATATCAAATAGTGTTGACCTATCGTGGAAAAATACTCATAAACAGATCTTACAAAAAAACCTGTTTTGGCAATATGAGAGTAAAAGGATTAATGCCAGATGACAAATAACAAACGACACACGGACATATTCTCGTTGCACTGAATAAACATTTTCAAATATTGTAGACTTGTCATAGAAAGTTACCGAGGAATAAACTGCATAATGAAAAAAACATTGCATGTCATTCTTCCTAGCAACATTATCAGATTTCTTGTGTAACCATAGAACAACTTTGTTCCATTAGCTAGATATAGCTATATAAACAAGATATATCTTTCAAGATTTCTACAGAAAACATCAATTCCTTGATATTCATTTCAACTGTTATCATTTCATGACATATCTAAAGAACATTTAATCAGTACTCAGAGTAAACACCAATCCAGTTTTGCCATTAGTTGATATCTGAGACTGAGTACGATAAACATACTCGAAAGTTTTATCACTGTAAGCTCCTGCGACTCCTTCGTTTTTTTTTAACCATGATTTGTATGTTCTTAATGATTTATTGAATTTGCACATCAGTAAACTTCTATTGACTCCAATTTATAAGAAATAAAATAATATGAGAAAGTTTTATGTAAAACAGGTACCGATGGAGGATTGTAAATCAAGTACAAAGTATAAACATTTAATATAGTTTCAGTTTCATGAAAAACTCACTGATAGACAAATTAATTTAAATAAAACATCTAGTATTATTTGTTTGATCTAAGTCATTACTACAGCGTAAACAATCCTTTTCATATAATCTAAATTAATTCAGTGAATTAACAGAAGATCATCCACCATAATTGAAGATATCAACATAAATCAATTTGAGAATTTTAATCGTTCTTTTTAAACTTAATTCAAAGCATTTCGAACATTCTAAATGAAAAACTATCATACTCGATCCTCTGTGATGGAACCGCTTGTCGCTAGTATTGCATAAAATATTTAGATTGGAAAAATTGATGAAGATGAGAAAAAAGTATGAAAAAAATACCGAACTTCCAGGTAAATTAAAAAAAGAGAAGTCCATAAAAAATTTGGATAAAGCAAACGCTATCCATCAACGGAAAAAGTGAAAATTAACTTGCCTTATTCCTAACTTACTACAGGCATTTTCCGAAGAAAATGATATGTTAAATGGTAAGTCGAAGGTATGTCTTGATTTGAATTGATTAAAATACTGAACGACAGGCTCCTAATGGTCATATTCCTTTTTTTTTCAAATCAGCACAAGCATGTTTGCCTCGTCTATAATTTTGCATATGTATAAAATCTAGTCCCGAATTTGATGAGATGTGTCCTTGTATATTTCGAATTTCAAAAATTTGAAATTGTAAAAGTTTAGCGACTTGAGTTAAAAACAAAATTAAATTTAAAACATTTACGAATTTATAGAATTGAGATATTTCTTCCTTAAAATAAAAAAAAGAATCAAATTAATTGTCTGACATTGATTGAAAGTTGTTTTATCAAGCTACATGAAATTCAGTCGAGTAAACTGCTATTAAAGCTTTCAAATGTGTTTAACCCCGCAACTTTATTTATGTATAAAAACAAGAAGATGTGGTATGATTGCCAATGAGACAACCTTCAACAAAAGACCAAATGACACAGAAATTAACAACTATTATGTGTCTGTCCCAAGTAAGACGCCTTTAATGTCAGTCGTTATTTTGTTTTAGCATAAATCAGGCAGAGGTTTAAAGCATTACAACTTCCGCGGATCTGTGATCATAAAATCAACATCGGTTTAACATCAATTTTAAAGTATTTATAACACTAGTATTGAATAGGAAACACGATAATGATCTAATGATTGTTTTAAGTATATCCTCCTTAGTTTTGATGATATAAGAGTCAACATATTTTATTGCTAAAGTATGATAAAGGAATCGGACACAAATTATCACAACTAACAAAGGTCTTCTCCCAACAGTATATATAAACTAGTAAACATGTGTCGGCAAAAATGATATATTCAATCATTATTGTGTGAAAACAACACTGTAGAAACTGAACCTCTTGTAAATTTGCATATGCATAATAAAAAGCACGTTTGAAGTGAAAATATATTCTGGATTGATAACTGTTTAAGACTAAATTTTCACTGTCAAAGGACAATATAAAATAAAGTTAAACATAACCATTATATTGTCCTAATTTGTTTGAAAAAGTGTATTACATAAATTAATGCATTTATTCCCAAGCCGGCCAGATCAGAAAGTTAAGAGAATCTATCACTATTCACAGAAAAATGTTTAACTGCTATTTGTCATACCCTTTGTCTTTGTTTTTGAACAAGTACAAGTATTTGTTAGATGTTGATTTTTTTCAGCTTTTGAGTGCTGGAGTTTCGACATTTAATTTTACGAAATTTGTACCATAATTAGCAATGACAACTCTAGAGATCTAGAATTAGATACAATGATCATTGCATAATTTGGATGGACTATCGTTGGCCTATAATTACTTACATCCACTTCATTTGAACTCTGTTGGATAGTTGTCTCATTGGCAATTATACCACATCTCCTTATTTCTATATCCATCCTGATGGTAACTTCCGTCTGAGCAAGGGTATCGGTAAAATTTAAATGATTTTAAGGGTTAATGTTGTTTATAAATATACAGTTTTGTAAGAATAAGATCGCAACTCCCTAAGGCAAAGTTGAACTTACACGGATTGTTCTGTTTTGCTTAATAAAGGTCATTTTTGATTCATGCTTTCAACCGTTTTAACATTTTGGGCTGGTCGATCTTATGGTGTAGATTGTTCCAGGTGAAGGTTGTTCTAGAAATAAGTGTTGCGTAATATAATTGATGACTTTTGCATAATGATAATACTTTTAGTAATGAAAAGTATTTTTTCTCAATCTAAAACACATGCCATCGCGATAAATTGTTAATTGTCACCGGTACACTCATTAAGAAAAACCGATTGCATGACGATATATATCCTGTCGACGGACCTGACTGCTCTAGTTGATAATCGATAAAATGACGAATAACGATGTTTATCCAGTCGACGCACCTGACTGCTCTAGTTGTAGATCGATCGTGCTAAGAATTACGATCTTATCTCGTCGACGCACCTGACTGCTCTGGATGACAATCAGTGACATAGGACGATGGTTATCCTGTCCATAACTATTCTAACTGGTATCGATCCAGGGTATGTGTGTTTCCGATTAATCGTCGGTTAAGTACTTGTCTAGATATAATACACACTTATTAGTATATCGGTTTATAGCTGAACTTTGTATTGTTATTTTTCTTAGAATGAATGATTTATACTTATTGATTTAAAGAACATATAAATGCATCATATATCTTGCGACTTCAGAGACCACATATTAAGCCTCTCAATGTACATTTATTTCGATCAGAATCGTTTACGAAACTGTGCAATGATCACAAAAGATGTACTATCAATCCAAGACCAATGACCGAGGATATTAAGGTGTTTAAATTTCATATTTGACTCAAAAGTAATAAATTTTGTGAAATGTAATTACCAGAAATGTACTAAATATAATTATATTTTTGCAATTTGTAGGAAAGAAATGTTTAATTTAATTTTTGCATAATTGTTGACTATATGCCAAAATAACATCCCAATTAAATAATGTACGTTATATAGTTTATTTACCACACTCTGCAACATTTGCTGATAACCGATAATATTTTATGCAAATAAACTAACTAAACTTGTAATTACTTGAAGTTTCCTTAAGATAAACCAAACAAGATAAGCAGTCTCAAAGTTTTATTGTAAAATATGTTTTTATCAATAAGTAATAAAGGTAAAATCGCCTTTGATTTCACATCTCAAAACTCATCACATTCATAGAGTATTCACTATAGTAATGTTAACAAGGCTCGGAAGTCATTAGTTTACAAATGTTTTTCCAGCTTGTTATATTGTAAAAAGTTCAAACAGAGATCGATACGAAGATATCAAAAAGAAGCATTGTGGATTTTTTTCTTTCGGTTTAAACTGACCTAGTATAATTTCCAGTGCAATCATTTGTTACTGTTTTTGTTTGTTGCATTGTATACTTGTACTTTAGTTAATCTGCATTTTCCAGAACATATATGGATTTCTTATGTTCTCAATACCCGGTTGCTCCAGTTTTCCATGGAGAATTTAATTATAATTCAATTTAGCAAATAGAGCACATCATAACCGTGTATTAAGATTAAATTATGTCAACCTATATATAAAATATATAAAAGAAGTTTTCTTGTTTTTCTTTTCTTTGTGACCATTCCCCCCCCCACCCCAACGTAATGGCATGTATGAATGAATATGCTCTTTTTCCCTGAACAAGAATGCATTGACCTGAAATTTACTTTAAATTTTATTTACATTTATATTCATTTGTATGAAAGATCCTCCTTTGTTATTCATTGTAAAGTAATTTGTATAACTAAGCATGGTTTACACTCATATGCATAACCTAAGGTCACTTATAACCTAGTAAGCTGGTGTTAATTTAATGGCTTTTCATAGCGTCTTTGGGAAGAAGGCTGTATATTGATGTCAATCAATTCAAATGTCATAACCGTTTGTAAGATAATATTCTTAGATAATTCACCAATGTCAGACAATTCAAGTATCACAATTGCTTGGAAGGAGGTAGTCTGAGGCAGTATTCCTTTGTAAATCATGTCAAATATTTAAAATCTCTGTAAGGTAGTCTTCTGAGGCAGTTTATTGACATTAATCATAAAATATTTTAACCGTTTGTAAGGAAGTAGTCTGAAGTAGTGTTCCGATATCAATTTTTAAAGATCATAACCGTTTGTAAGGAAGTTTTCGGAGGCAGTTCACCGATATCAATCAGTATCATACCGGTTGTAAGGTTGTATTCTCAGACAGTATTCTGAGATGTAAATCATGTTATCGCTATTTTACGAAATTTTCCTTTGATCTTTCTGACTGATATCTTCCTTTCTCAGCACAGTAGAGTGATATGAAAAATTATCGCTAGAAACTAAGGGCGCACGTGCCGTTGTCAATGAAATTAACAACGTCGTCATAGGTAAAACAGCGATAAACAGATTATCATTGGTCATCTCAACTCGATTGCTTTTCTCACTTTCGCCGTACCGGCTCAAGCGAGAAAATCATATATATCATAACCGTTTGTAAGGTATCCTGAAACAGTTCACTGATGTCAACTTTCATAACCGTTTAAAGGTAGTATTCTGAGACAGTTCATCGATATCAGACAAGACAAATATCATAACCGTTTAAAGGTAGTATTCTTAGACAGTTCATCGGTATCGGACAGTTCAAATATATTATAACCGGTTTAAAGATAATATTCGGAGTCTGTTCAGTGATGCCAGTCATGTCAAATACTATTACAGCTTGTAAGGTAGCATTCTGAGGCAGTTTTCCAATGTCAATCGATGATTTATCATAACTAATCGAACCTCGGAAAGCTACTGTTGCATTTTACGGATGCACATTGAAATGATGTCAAAACGAAATTAATGTAAATGGAACATCTTTATCTGATTTTTATGTAGACCAAGTCGAATGTTTTAAGTAGTATAATATCCTCGACGAGTTGTAGATCGACAACCGTCTAAATCAAATAACAAATCCTGTAAAGTTTAGCCTGGTAATGCATATTATCGTCCACACTTTGAATCAATTGTAGTTTACTGTGTTTAGTCGGAAAACAGAGAGCTGTATTTGACAATTCGAGTTTAAACAAACATAATAATAAACTGAGTTTTAGTACCTAAAAGTATTATGTTTTGTATGTGCACCTAAGAAAAAAATAATGTTTTTACATCATTTATTAAAAATTATTATTCTACCTTGTGCAAATAATGTGTTGTTTTTTGTGCATGTTTGACAATAATTTTTCACCAATAAACTTTCAATTATAAAGTTTAGAACACATGGATTTATATTAAACATATAACGAGAAAACATATGTTGATTACTGTGTTATTTTTCAGCCAAATGCTGCATTTACCTATCGCATTCAACAAATGACCTAATTGAAAAACCTAAAGTTTGCTCAAAACTGAAATTTGATGTTGTTTTTTTTTTTTGGCAATTTAAAAAATTTCTATCAAAAGACGTTCCTAAGGAAGGTCAGGCTTACTTTTAAATTAATCCAAAGTTATAACGAAGACGTATATTGTTGAACATTCGTTTTCATGGCATTGAACTGCATATCAAATGAAATTATACCTTTGTCTAAATGTAATGCAGCTTCGTTTGTTTTCTCAAGAGAGTCAGTGTTGCATAATAGATTAACACATGCTTATTACATTTCCATACTTTATATAGAAAAGTGATTGCATTAAAGAAAGTAAAAAAGCAAAAACTTTGAAAATACAAGGATCATCTACGAGGGTGTGGATGGGGGTTTACAGAATAGAGAATAATGGACAAAAAATATAAAGAATAGATAAAAATGGATCAAAAAAATAAAGAATAGATAATAATGAGGTGCTAAAATATAAAGAAAAGAGAATAATGGCATAAAATTATAAAGCATACAGAAAAATGGCCTAAAAAATCAAAGAATACAGAAATGAGAGACCCTCCATCCAGACCCTAATCTACCAATCAATAATGAAACAAAGACACAAATATTATGCTTATAATCTAAAGTACAGTGGATATAGAAAAGTGAAGAATGAAATTAATTCGCCATATTTGTTTTTTCAAAGCTTATTATAAAGAAAATCAATGTGCTGATACTTATCTTGTTAAATAGATGTATGACAGACCTATAATAGCGGCAAGAAATTTATATATGATTATACAAATGGAACTTAAAAGAAACCACCTTTGTAGTATGAATTCATCTTTATCTCATGTCATCATCCGATTATAGGATTACCGAAGCAATTTGTTTTTTACGTTGTCAATACTAAACAAAATAGATACACAAACATATAAAAATGATCAAAACCACTGGTTACAAGTTAGACAAACTACACTTAAAACTTACGAATGCAAGATATGGATATTCAAAATAACATTTCGTAATTACAAATTTTGCATAAAATCATCACCGCGTCTATTGAAAATAAAGGTATGTTCATGTGCTTTGTTGTTTTTTTTGTATAAACTCTGAAAAATAACTAAAAGAACTGGACGGGTATCTGTGCAAATCTGTTCTACGACATCGCTTCATCAGACAGTTTTTAAATATAAGAAGAAAACATATATGAGCTTTGGAATGCAAAATCTAACAACAATCTGTAGTGATAACAAGGTTTAAGGAATCACACCCTGTTTCACGTGCTGTAAATACCAACAAAACTTGTTGTGCAGATGTGTTGTGACTACTCGTGTCCTGATTTGGACATTAAAGACTAAACAATGTTCAAATTGCTCCTCACCGTTAAGATGTTCTTTTGTATTTGCTTAACATAACTTTGCATAAAAATCCAATTCAAAATACGCTACAATTCAAATAGACAAATATAACGTCAGTTCGGTTCCAAACTAAATTTTATGAACACATTTCTTGCTGACGTTAATTTAAAAGAAGAATATGTGGTATCGTTGGCAATTAAAGAATTATCCAACAGAGACCAATGGACAAGGATATAACGACTACAGATCACCATACAGCCTTCAATTAAGAGCAACACCATTACCGTAAAATTACATTACATTTATGTTTCATTAGAATCCGTAAATTTGATTGGTTGCCAACAATTATGATGCACTCCAATATCATATTTCATATCCGTATAAGATACAACAGCTGTGAATGCACGTGCTATCTGTGACAATGTTAAAAGTATGGATAGAAAGTCAAACGAAAAGCTTGGTGTAACTGTCATAATTTCATGGTTGTAGCATAAAAATATAATTTTAGGAATTGAATGCATCTTTTTATAATTTTATAAGCTTGTAAAAGCGTCGATCGTGAACGACCTAATTTCTACAAAAGTTGTCATGGGTGACAGAAACCAACAGTAATTACTGGATTAGAGGCTACTGACTTGGAATAGGCACATAAAGAGAATGGCGGGGTGAAACCTGTTACTAGTATTGAACATTCAAGCCACTCCCTAAACTGTGATAGTGTTGTACCAGCGCAACAGTATCCCAGACTGGAAAAAAATCCCCTGGAATTGACTTCACAAAACAACTTACAAAAAGAATGAAAGATTGTGCAAAGCCAAATTTCAGCAAGTAGATAAATCATATTTTACCAGACTAAAATATCAACGATTACACCTCCAACTGATTTAGATAAAATTAGAAGCAACAGTAGTTTACCGATGTTCAAATCTTATAAGTTAATAATGAAGATACAAATCAAAGGTGAAACAAATACTGAGAGCATCACGGTCCGTGTATATTTGCGTCCATTCGTTTTTCGTTTTGAAATATCAAAACAAAAACAAAAAACGAATGTGTTTTCATTTTTCGTTTTTGATTTCTTAAAAACAAAAAATGAAAAACAAAAGTGTTTTCGTTTTTCTTTTTTGATTTCTCGAAAACCAAAACGGAAAACGGAAGTGTTTTCATTTTTCGTTTTTGATTTTCAAAACCTAAATGAGTATCAAAAGTGTTTTCGTTTTCCGTTTTCGATTTCTCTAAACAAGAAAAGAATCGACATATGCTTTCAATTTCTGCATTTTGCTCTATTTAATTCTCGTTTTCCGTTATACAATGTTTTCCTATGACTTATTTCCTGACTTATCATTTGAACAAAGGTAATTAATGAATTAAAGACTTTCAAATTTCCTTGTTTTTATCTATAATAAAATATAAAATTATTATATTTAAATATTAAATGAATCACAAATTTAAATAATACAATAAAATATTATATAAAGATGGTAAAAATACGATTGATTACAACATCACATTAACAAGGGAGGTTACTACTTATCTGATAATAAAACTTGCCTATCCACAGCGGTTATCAGATCAATAGTATTTTTTAAATCGTAGATAATGTCGACGAATGGAAAAGATTTCATCAATCTGAACAATTAAGGATGCATGAGTTTGAAAGGTTAGTTAGCTAAGATTATTAGAATTGCATGATGACTGAGGCCAATCAGCCAATATTAGACATATTACACGAACATTCAAGACGGTAATATGTATACGTTATTTAGATTATTTTTAAAAAGTTCACACTCCAAGTCGTGGTTTAGTAGGCCATCTTATGAGTCACTAGGAAGCAGTCCAAAAGAAGATGTCTATCACGATGCTCGGCACATTATTGTACCGCCTTACTTGATTTATATAGAAATATAAAATATGTGATAGAATTGCTACGACTTCGCAAATCACAAAACATTAGGTTGTGAGACTTATTGAGTTTGATCAGTTTATTACTATTTTGCCTCAGTAATTGGTGGTTTATTTTGTTGGTTTCGACTTTGCGTGATTGCAGTTAAGATATTTTGATAATCATTCATAACCGTGAACTTGTTTAACCATTTTTTTCAAGCAGTAAAGCATCGAAACCTAATTATTGGTAGCAAGTTAGGTCAACCACAGAAATAGCCAAAAGAACAGGCACTTGAGAAACATTTGGCTGTCCTCCAATTTTTAGGAAAAGGGGTTAGGGGTCTTTGAAAGTGACGAGGCCAATTTTCCCTGGACTTTCACCAATAGGGTCAAAATCTAAAATTGGTCTGCACATTGAAAATTGAAGATGACGTTATATATTGTAACAATGTTTTACATGCATATTCGCCTGAAATCAAAATACTATTCAGTGCTATATGTTTTTGTTGAAGGCACTGTAATACAAAATTGCCAAGGGTTAGAGCCTAGTTCTCAATAACTTTTTTTCACTCACAGGGCCCAAAATGTGTTTTTCATACCTTTATCATACTTGAAATGTTATATTAAAAAGTTTAAATTATATATTTAAAATATCTTTTTTGTAATTTTAGTTCATTTATATGTTTCGGAGTTAGTGTGATGCCCATTTTCACTGAACTAGTACACATTTTTGTTTATGTGCCAGCTGAAGCCCGCCTCCGGGTGCGGGATGTTCTCGCTGTGTTGAAAACCCATTGGCGGCCTTGATCTGTTTTTGGCTCACTGGTCGGATTGTTGTCTCTTTGACACATTCCCAATTTCAATTCTCAATTTTATTTTTATAATTTTACACATAAATTTCCAATAAACTCAAAATGCGATTCAGCATTACATGCATGCATGCTGATGAAGATACAAATTGCTTTTACATGTTTTTGTCAAATTTTGCATCGAAGGCCGTCGATAGGCAAAATTAATTAATGTCCGAAAGACAATAAATAGGTTTACTTCTAACACAATTTTTGTTTTGGTTAATGATGACCTTCTTATCCGTTTTAGGAATAAATACTAAAAAGCAAAAATTTGCAAAAATCGCGATTTTGAGCTATCTTTAGGCGTTTATAAGTTGGTGATCATATTGTAAAACTCTAAAGAGTGTACACTTTGGGATGAGGTACTATGAATCTAAGTAAACTTTAAGATTGATAGACTTTTTGTAAATGGCCCTGGTTTGAAATAAATCAAGGGGTAATCAGTAAATGTTTTTTACTTTTACATCGGCAGGCGACGCTAACCAAAATGAACTAATTTGTATCCGAAAGACAATACATATTATAGCTTCACTATGTTTATATCAATTTTATAGAGTTGTGGTTTGGTTAAATATTTTATTTTTGTGTATTCAGTTTCACGATAAATACTTAAACGTTGCCAAAATCTTTCCAAAATTTTCCGGTTTGGACTATCTGCAGACTCTTTAGGCGTTTATAGTTTTGTAATTTTAAACAGATATATCATGTTATGGAGTGTATTTGCGAAAAATACCAGTCAAGGGACTGTGAAATTTCTCGAGCCGCAAGGCGAGGGAAATTCTGTCCCAAAACTGGTATTTTTCGCAAATACCCCTCCATAACATGATATATCTGTTTAATTACACCGAATAGATTTGGATTGAAACTCTCTGTACAGGTACAGATAAAAAAAATTTACTTGTAGGCTGTAATTCATAAACATGGTTATGGATAATTTTGAAACTAAGTGGATATCATCATAGAACCGCGGGAATTATACATGTACTTATACTCGTTAGCTCGCTTTTGTTATGTAACGTCATATCCGAAAAATTTGGCGGGAAGATGCTCGAGAGGGTTAAAAAGGAATATCCAAAATGGCAAATACCATGGTATTTGAGGCATATTCACCCGCAGTGGTGAAAAACAGGCAAATTCGTTTGAAATGAGGAAAAAATGTTAGAATATGCGAAAAATACACTGGCTACCAACCAATCAAAAGCTGGCATTCTTATATAAGGTGTAATTAGTTAAAGAATTACCCATTGAACCGTTAGAACCTTAGAGAACATACATTGGGTTGCGATACGTGTACTTAGAATTTAGTTAACGATTGATATACTTTTTAATAGAGGCTCTTAAGAGTCGGTGTCGCTCACCTTGGTCTATGTGCATATTCAACAAAGGACATACATAGAAGACGAGAATAGAATGTATGAGAAACATCTCTGTTTTATTGATCTTGTATTGCTGATCATTTGGTCTGCTTGGTTTCTCTCTATCCTCTCTAGTTTTTGCTCAAAACACAACAGAGGGTATGCAAGTGACTTGTTAGTAGATCTTGCCTTATCGGTCATTTTTGTGATTTAAAGTTTCTATTTATCTATTTTAATTTTTATCATGTAAAGCAAAACATGATAAAAATCGTTATAAAAGAACAAGGAGACGTCGGACAATTTCCTCAATATCGTTTTAATTGTAGATTTTGTGTTGCTGATCATTTTTGCTTACTAAAGTTTCTATCTAACTATTATCATTTTTAAGATATACATTTGTAAGGCAAAAACGCCAAAAAAAATGGTAAAAGTAGTCATCCAAGGGCAATAACTCTAATAAGGAGTCGGCTGACGATTTCGACAATTGAACTTATTTGTAGAACTTGTCTTGCTTATCATTTTTGCATTTTAATGTTTTTTTATATCTATTATAGTTTTTAAGATAATAGGCAAAAATGAAAAAAAAAAAAAAAAAAAAAAAATAGTAAAACTTGTCATTTAAGGGCAATAACTCCTTTAAGAAGACGTCTGACAATTTTGACATGTATGGACAATGGACATTAGAGCTCAACATTCTGAACATTTTTGCTCATGTCAAAACATAGGAAAAAACTTGCATTTTTACCCTATGTTCTATTCTAGCCATGGCGGCCATGTTGGTTTGCAGGCCGGGTCATTGGACACATTGTGGCCAAGTTAGTTTCAAATTGGCCAAGTAGTTTTAGAGGAGAAGATTTTTTGTAAGAGTTAACGGACGACGACGACATTCTGCACGTATTAGCTTTTTAAAGCACATTTTTCTTCAGTGTTCTTTTCAAAAATGAATTTGCATAACATGTTCCCTAGGTGCCGCCTTGATTAAAATTACAATGTAAATTAACCCCACTTCATCGGGTACGAGGTATTTTAATCAAATTATAAATATTAGTATGTAAACAATGTGCGTCTAACTCCCATTTTGCCATGCACCACCGTCCCTTGGTGGTTTTGCAGTTAAATTACATATCCAAATGAATTGCAAATATAAATAAAATGCTCAGCGGGGCGCAGAATGATACGACCGCAGATGTCGAACCAGGAATAGTTGAGACAAGTGTGGACACTAAATTCAAGCTTGATACAGCTCTGAATTTGAATTTTGATTCAATATTTGACACAGAATAAATGTGGTCAAAGACCTGAAATATTTGAAATTGGACTTTTATAAAAAATAATATAAGGCAATGAGGTACGAGGAAGTGAATTTGGAGCTCATTTAATCCTTTTTTAGCAAAATTTAGATCTGGAAACTATTTAACATTAGATAAAGTTTATTCGAATTTAACTTGTGAAATGCTACACATTAAAATTTGTAAATTTATTCTGGGTGTGCACAAACAAAAAACACACACAAATTTTGCAGCCTTATCTGAACTTGGTCGGTTTCCACTGTACTTTGACTTAGTCAAATCTATTTTGAATTATTGGCTTAGACTAGAAAATTGAGACTCATTTCTTTATTACAAGATGCAAACCAGCATTCAAAAACTTTATTCTCTAAGCATAAATCGTCATGGTATGGCTCTCTCCAACACATTTTAAAAACTCTTCCTGGGTTTGCAAACCTTAATGATGGGGAAAATATTTCAGGAAAATATTGAAAGAGACGTGTATAAAAATTTGAATTTGAATAAGAATTCAGAAGGGAAGCTCCCCACTTATGTAAAATTTAAGAATAATTATGGTTTCGAAAAGTATCTAAATATCATGAACAATTTTGAGCTTAGGAGATCATTTAGGGTGTCATCTCACCATTTGCAGATTGAAATAGGACGATACCAGGGTACTCCTCCACACCTTAGACTATGTCAGCCGTGTTACTCTGGTAATATTGAAGATGAAGTTCATTTTCTCTTTTATTGCAAAAAATATAACGAAGACAGACGCCATTTATATCACATTATTCCGGAATCATGTCCCAATTTCATTTACTTGAATTCCAAAGAGAAATTGCTATGGCTGCTGTCTTGTGAGAACTCGACTGTATTAAAAGAGTTGTGTATATTCCTGGTTAAACACTGCAAATAGCAGATTTATATGACATGTTTCGCATAATTAGCAATTGTTGTTATTTAAAAAAATATATGTTAATTGACTGGATTCAGTTTCTCTATTTATTTTGTTCATCTGCTTCTGACACGGGGAGGATTGATGTTATTGCCTATCGCAATCAACAGTACGTGTATATCCTAGAGCACCGTCCCTTGGTGTCTCCTGCAGATAAACACATTTTCTATCTTTATAAATAATAATGTAAGTATGTTCAAACTTTATTATTATTTTTTTTCTTTAATTTTTAATTTTAATTTTATTTATATTTTTTATTTGTGCACTGCTGAACATAGAAATAATAATAGTAATAAGGAAGGAAGGGGAAAAAAATACTCAAGAGTACTATTAATGTATTTTTTTTGGGATTATTAATGCTATTTTCATTTGTCTATTATAATATCTGTCACGTTATATACTGTGCAACGTCTCATGTTTGTTGCTTATATTATCATGATATTGTAAATGCCCCCTGTGGGACCCTGATTGGAATAATAAAATATTTGATCTGATTTGATTTGGTATAATTGCCAATGAGACAACTATCCACCAAGGTTCAAATAAAGTTGATATAAGCAATTAAATGTAACCGTAAGGCCTTCAACAGTAAGAAAAACCCATACCATATAGTAGGCTATAAAAAGCCCCAACATGAAAAATATTAAACAATTCGGCTGAGAAAACTAACAGCCTAACTTTTAACAAAACAATTAACGAAAAACAAACATGACAGACAAGAACCAACGATTACCACTGTACTACACGGGCTCCTGACTTGAGACAGGCACATACAGAATGTGGTCCAATATCCAAAATCTAAATATTAGTACAAGGTTAGATTCAGGACCAAGAATTTAATCTACTAGTATTTATCAATGGACAATAACAGCTACGTTTGTCAAGGGGGTTAGGTACCGACGTTTTTGTCTCCAATAGATTGTTATTGGTAATCATACTTTTCTCTTTACTTTAATGACTTTCAATTAAAACGTGAAGAAGACATATGCAAGGTCAATTACTAATCTAAAATAATAAATTATACGGACAAATTTACAAAAAAATAAAATTGTCTGTCAAAATGGTTCAACATAATGACCAGTATCTGAGAAAAATCAAGGTTTAAAAGTAAACCGTTCTTACAAAACTACAAAAGTCAGATTGCTCCCCGACATTCAAATGACATTTAATATGTAAACAAACTAAATGTTTTTAATAATTCGAATGACTAAACAACTTTTTCTTTGGAAATTGTAATTCAATTTTAATGATTCAAATGGTTCTTACATTTATTAAGTGTTAAATGCCCAAAGACTTAGAGGAAAATGGGAATCCGGTGAAATACCTTTGCAATTATTTACGATGCATCTCTATGAAATATCCCCTGACTTAGGTTTTCTGTCTGTACGGAAAATAATTCCATCGTACACTAAGCCCTAAGCGTAATCTAGTATGAATCTTTTTCTCATAACCATGCCCTCGTGTGACAACCTTTTGAAACTCGCCAAAGATGTTGCTGAAATTAGTTCAGTTGACAAGCTCTTCCAGTCTCTAATTGTAGCTAGAAGAAAATAATTATAGTATGCTACTGTTCTTGACCTGATAGGTATCAAGTTGGCATGTCGTCTAAAGTTATAGTTTTCGGTGTTATATTTGATTGATTGTTGGTTGCTTAACGTCCGGTGGCAAATATTTCATGCATTGCATGTTCAGGACGATATTATGATTGAATAATGGATGAAAATTACATAGATAATCTGGGACAAGATGATTTTTTATTTTGTACAGGTATGTACTAAGTCTATGAACTTTACGGCGTATTTTAAGAAGTTCAAGGCCAACCTAAAGCTAGGAACGGTTTCAATGAAAAAAACTTTTATTTTACTGTATTATCAGTCACACCAAAGATTAAGTTTCAAATATATCATTATATATTGGATATAGTCATTATAGGTACAACACGTGTTCTTTTTTTAATGAATCCCATAGACTTCATCTTGTGTAGCGCCTTTTGTGTTTTGACATAAAGTACAGCATATTTTATTTATCTTATTGCATATATATATATATATATATAGCATTATATAGAATAAAACAAACCTACCACCAAGAAAGACAATTAACAAAATATCATTCATCATTATATTGAATACAATATCTTTTAAAAAATCCAAAAAACTTAGTACTATTAGCTTTTATTCTCACGGCTGTCTATTGGTATATCGAGAGAAATGATCGTGAAAGAATACGTTACGGTGGTCAAGCATTGCGATCGGATCCTGAAAGATCTAGTATAGGATCGTGAATGTAATTACTTGAAATTCTACTTCAAAATCTGTGAAAAATCTGTTGTATTTTAAAAATGTGGAACAAGTCCTAAAAAAATAATGTATGTCAAAATTATTCAACTTTCCCAATAAAACTGTGCAATAAGATAAATAAAATATGCTGTACTTTATGTCAAAACACAAAAGGCGCTACACAAGATGAAGTCTATGGGATTCATTAAAAAAAGAACACGTGTTGTACCTATAATGACTATATCCAATATATAATGATATATTTGAAACTTAATCTTTGGTGTGACTGATAATACAGTAAAATAAAAGTTTTTTTCATTGAAACCGTTCCTAGCTTTAGGTTGGCCTTGAACTTCTTAAAATACGCCGTAAAGTTCATAGACTTAGTACATACCTGTACAAAATAAAAATCATCTTGTCCCAGATTATCTATGTAATTTTCATCCATTATTCAATCATAATATCGTCCTGAACATGCAATGCATGAAATATTTGCCACCGGACGTTAAGCAACCAACAATCAATCAAATATAACACCGAAAACTATAACTTTAGACGACATGCCAACTTGATACCTATCAGGTCAAGAACAGTAGCATACTATAATTATTTTCTTCTAGCTACAATTAGAGACTGGAAGAGCTTGTCAACTGAACTAATTTCAGCAACATCTTTGGCGAGTTTCAAAGGTTGTCACACGAGGGCATGGTTATGAGAAAAAGATTCATACTAGATTACGCTTAGGGCTTAGTGTACGATGGAATTACTTTCCGTATAGACAGAAAACCTAAGTCAGGGGATATTTCATAGAGATGCATCGTAAATAATTGCAAAGGTATTTCACCGGATTCCCATTTTCCTCTAAGTCTTTGGGCATTTAACACTTAATAAATGTAAGAACCATTTGAATCATTAAAATGGAATTACAATTTTCAAAGAAAAAGTTGTTTAGTCATTCGAATTATTAAAAACATTTAGTTTGTTTACATATTTAATGTCATTGGAATGTCGGGGAGCAATCTGACTTTTGTAGTTTTGTAAGAACGGTTTACTTTTAAACCTTGATTTTTCTCAGATACTGGTCATTATGTTGAACCATTTTGACAGACAATTTTATTTTTTTGTAAATTTGTCCGTATAATTTATTATTTTAGATTAGTAATTGACCTTGCATATGTCTTCTCGATAAGATTGAATTCATGTTACTATATCAGAGCTTTCACGATCCAATCGTAATTTTATTTGACCACCGTTAGGCATTCTTTTACGATCTTTTTTCTCGATATATCGAATGACAACCGTGATTCTGTTGTTGTCTTCGGTAGCTGTATGCCATATACATATAATATGTTTTTTTTCTTCAATTATTGTTTATCATAAAGAGGCCATCATTAATGAAATTATATTATTTTGCACGGGGGAGGAGTGGGGGATAGACAGGTTTTGAAAATGAAAAGTATAACCTGGTGTAAATAAAAAAAAAAAAACAGGCACAAGAAAATGAAAAAAGAGTGACGCTACAGTACCAACAGGTGAAATGCACTGCTGTTTTCCCCCGCCTAACCCTCCTGATAAAGATAAAACCAGAATAGTGCTTTAGACGCAATAAATTAAGAAAATTTTACATTTTGTCACCAGGAAGCAAAGACGTTAAGTAACCATATGCTGACAAATTATTGAAGCTCACGTTTTAATTGAAAGTCATTAAAGTAAAGAGAAAAAGTATGATTACCAATAACAATCTATTGGAGACAAAAAAGGTCGGTATATGCAACTAACTACTAGTATGGGGGGTCTGGATTGAGGTCATTCATTTCTGTATTCTTTAATGTTTTAGGCCATTTTTTTCTAATCATTATACTTTTTGCCAATTATTCTCTATTCTTTATATTCTAACACTGCATTATTCTCTTTTCTTTATTTTTTGGTCCATTTTTTCTATTCTTTATATTTTGACCCATTATTCTCTATTCTGTAACCCCCCTTCCACACCCTCTAGTATATGTCACCATATAGCCTTCAAAAATGAGTAAAAGTCATCACGAATAGGCCCCAAATGGCAAAATGATTTAATGGTAATCACCATTTTGAATTGTAAACTGTCGGAAATTTGTTTTTCAATCAAACGATCTTAATAATAATAAAAAAAAACCAGATTATCGTCGTGAATGTTCGTGTAATAGTACTAATACTGACAGATGGACCTTGGTCATCAGTTCTAATCATCTTAGATTACTAACCTTTCAGAACTGAAAAAGTAAAGATCATGCATCCTTATTGTTCAGATTGATAAAGTGTTTTCCATTCGTCGGCATTATCTCTGATTTAAATACTATTGATCTGACAACCGCTGTGTATACTTAACGACAGGGCTAGTTTTCTTATCAGATAAGTAGTAACCTCCCTTGTTAATGTGATGTTGTATTCAATCGTATTTTTACCATTTTATATAATATTTCATTGTATTATTTAAATTTGTGATTCATTTAATATTTAAATATAATAATTTTATATTGTATTTTAGATAAATACAAGGAAATTTGAAAGTCTTTGATTCATTAATTACCTTTGTTCAAATCATAAGTCAGGCGGTCTATTCTGTCTACATTAAGTAGTATATACACCGGGGTTTCAATGGCTATCAAAAAGGAAAGGAAAACATTGTATAACGTAAAATGAGAATTAAATAGAGCAAAATGCAGAAATTGAATGCAAATGTCGATTCTTTTCTTGTTTAGAGAAATCAAAAACGAAAAACAAAAACATTTTTGATATTCATTTAGGTTTTTGAAAAATCAAAAACGAAAAATGAAAACACTATCGTTTTCCGTTTTGGTTTTCGAGAAATCAAAAACGAAAAACGAAAACACTTTTGTTTTTCATTTTAGTTTTAAAGAAATCAAAAACAAAAAATGAAAACACTTTCGTTTTTTGTTTTTTTGTTTTTGATATTTCAAAACGAAAAACGAATGGACGCAAATATACACTGACCCATCACATGAACTCCAAAAGAAAGACGACCAGCTGCGTCGACAGGATAATACCTCCTGCCTTGCATTCATCATCCGTCATGGGAATCCACAATCAGTCAAAATGACACAATCTGGAATTTAGTGTTAAGACGTCATGAACAGACTGAGAAAAAATATGACCAGGTCAAAATAAAAGTATCAACGAGCTGTAGGAACATTTTTTTTTTAAATGAATGAAAAATACATGTTTAGTTATTTATTTAACTATTAAAAATACAGCCCATGTTAGTTCCGATGAAGACATTGTCTAAGATAATACTGCAATGTTGAATTGAGAACCTTTAAGGATAAGTTTATTCAAGGATTAGTGATATCTAGAAGTGACATAACTCTGTATTAAAGTTTATACTATCATACTGTCATAATACATTTGCATGGATCGTTTCTAAATTTACGAACTCAACAAACAACATCACCGTTAAAAATAGGATGTGATATCCAGTTAATTGTAAGTTTCCTACAGGTACAACTAAACTTCCAAACCAAATCTCTGTATCTGTAAATGAATTTACTAAAATAAGATTACGCTAGCTTTGTCAAAAGCTCGTTCTTTAAAGTATATTAAGGCAATACTATGCATTCGTTTCGAAACACAGTTTGATACGAGAGTCATTTCACGGCAATATCGTAAATTAATATGTCTTGCCAAACAAACGTAAAAAAAAAATTAAGTTTCACATAGATTTATATACCATCCAGGCATTTAGAAAGCTGATCATGATGCCAAAAGTCAGTTTCAAACGTGACACGAATTGGTACATGTTACATCGCCTTGATGTCAAAAAAATCAAAAGGGTTTCTCCAAGAGATAAAAAAATATGGCATTCACCTGTACTGCCGCTAAAAGAAACAATGGTCTTGTGTCAAAGGGTAACTTCTACGGTCACGTCGAATTGTAAGCGATTTGTCTTCTTTTGTAAGATACACCAACATGCAAATTTAGATATAAAAAAAAACTGTTGACGAAAGATAAGTTGTGACCATGACACTATTATGTTTTTTTGAAAACAATAAATGGACGTTGATGTCAAGGTCAAAGTCAAAGGGTATACACTCATCATCGTAAGGTAATTTACCTGCATTGTGAAATATAATAGCCTTTTTGTAGAAAATAAAAATATGGCCCCGACAGGATTGTGTTACTTAAAAATAGTTGGCCTTCATGATCAGGTCGAGGGGGAAGTCAAGTTATGTCTTTTTAAATCGTCGATAGGGGATGAACCTGCAAACTAAATATCGAAAGTCAATGTCATAATATAAAAAAGTTATTAACAGGATTCTAAAAGAAGAACAACGACGAAAAAAAAAGAAAAAGGTAAACCAAAGAATAAAACAACTTGTCTTCTTTCACTAGATGGGTAACCTTATTGACTACTTTTTATTAAGTGTTGTTCCCTAAGTAAATGAAAATGCAAAAACAGATCGCCCTACACAGGGCACAATTAGTTCTCAAAGGAATACAAAATACCCGTGAAAATCTCGACTACCGTAATAATCACCTTACTCAGAATGTATAAATGTGCATACTTAAAGCTTTCGCTGATTTTATGTCTTATATTTAACTATTCAAACTACTTGTTTCAAAATTCCAATAGGGAACACATATTACATTTTTGCATCAAATCTTATTATTAAAAATTATTGCCTTTAAATATTACATCAAATCTAGTTAAGAAGTATGATAAAGAATCTGAAGAAGGCCAGTGCCCGAAAGTTTTTAAAAATGGTTTAATTAATACAATAAAATTCAAACTACGTTAATTAGTAGTCTTCCGAAAGACATTTTAAGTACAGCTCTTTATAAGAACCAGGCAGAGTGCCATATACATGTGATTTATGAGGGTATTCAGATTTTATCTATAATTGGCCTAGTAGAAGCAGTAAGTGAATACTGTTAAAAAAAATAATTTTGAGTGGGAAAATATGAGTGGTTGCCGTGGTAACGAAAACTCTATTTTTTGGTTGTTAAGCGTGGTAAAATCTTTTAAAAATCAGCTAAATCACCACAATTCAGAGCCTGATTATGAATAGAATCATGAGTTTTTCATAAATGTTCATATGTAACATTGATACAACTTGGTTTAAGCTTCATTTTAGTGAAGATTGCATGTCAACCAAATTTGTAAATTTTTTGAAAAATTTTGCCAAAAAAATGCATATTTTCAACTTTTCTGAAATTGGGATTTTTGCGAAATTTGATAAAGTAGTATCCAAACTTCATAACTACAGTGCTAACTATTCTGTACACATTTGCAGAAAAGTTGAAAATATGCATTTTTTGGCAAAATTTTTCAAAAAAATTACAAATTTGGTTGACATGCAATCTTCACTAAAATGAAGCTTAAACCAAGTTGTATCAATGTTACATATGAACATTTATGAAAAATGCACGATTCTATTCATAACCAGACTCTGAATTGTGGTGATTTAACTGATTTTTGAAAGATTTTACTACGCTTAACAACCAAAAAATAGAGTGTTGGTTACCATGGCAACCACTCAAATTTTCCCACTCAAAATTATTTTTTGAGCAGTATTCATTTACTGCTTCTACTAGGCCCATTTTAGATAAAATCTGAAACCTTCATATATCGCACTCTGCCTGGTTCTTACAAAGAGCTGTACTTAAAAGAAGTAATCTGACAAAATTCCTACAAACAGCAGTGAAAACAGGAATGGTAAAAATGATAAAATACATTTTAACCGTAAATCGTCCGATGTTTTTGATAGAAAGTTGATACAATATTCTGTGTGTTCAGTTGATGCAATCAATTTAATAAATTTTTTGGTTGAATAGTGTTTTCTTTGATTTGTCAGTGTCAGATTGTTGCTGATATTTAAATAACATGCAACGTACTTTACTATTGACGCACATAAAATGAAATGATTAGCATTCACATGCATGGACATATGTTATGTAACCAGTCCTAATTCAAAACTTATTTTCTCGTCAAATGATACATGTGATACGAGATGGTCATGGTAAAAATAAATATGTAATAGGCCGAAATATCGTAGCGGTCAATTGACTTAGAAAATTAGATATATATTCGATTTCTATTAAAAAAAGGTCTTTTTTTGTAAAACGGGTTAAGAGAATTGTGTTCAAATAAGGCACAAGTTAAGATCATTATCGTCATCTCAGTTGTTTCGTATATAATTGAATAATTGCTTTCGTATTAATTTGTATTTTTGTCACAGTAACTTAAAAAGTCTCTGTTTAACAATGATTTGCAAAGAAATGAACAACTTTTTTTCATAAAAGTCCTTTTATAAGGTGTTCTTTTCTTTTGTAATACTAGAGCAAAATGATAAACTTATGTCATAACTTTGGTGTTTTATTGGTTTAAAATTTGTGAAAATATAACAAAAAAGATCCTTTCGGAAAACGTATCAAACTTTGTGGGGTTATTGTGTCTCTAGTTTTCTCAGAGAATTATCTTCAACATTTGACTTTGGATTTCCAAAATCTTCCAAAATCCGCATAAGACGCATCAAATTTATCTTCTTTTTTATCAATTGTGTTGAGAGGTGCTTTCCATTATGATGGTTTAAACACACGAATTGTTAGTTCATTAGTAACGGGGACCAGCAAAGCACTGCTTTTGTATTTGTTCACTGTATTTCTTGCATTGTTCTACTTATATCTGAAATCTTGAATTTTCCTTTAGACTCGATCGTTGTTATCTTTAATTATATATTTAGAATCGTTTCGAAATAAAGCATTGATATTCACGAAAAGATGCTTCTTTTGAAATTACAAAAAAAATCTCAAAGATTACTTTACTCTAAAAAAACAACATATGATAATAATAATAATACACTACGAAATTTCATTATTTAATTTTCAATATTTGCTCTTTGATATGCACATGCAGGAAATCTAAAATGAATCTAAACAGAATCTTATGGAGAAAGAAAATGATAAAAATAAGCTATAGCTAAAAGATACATCAGGTTCAATGTCAATAGAATACATCAACGATGTGATAACATAGCAATAAATAATGAAATAAGTGTTATTAGAATAATATATATATATGTTGTAATTTCCTTTAAATCTAATTATTATTCAATCATTTCGTTGTTTTTTTTGCTACTCTGGTTTATCAGGACTTCTTTAGGTGGCACAGTAGTATTTCCATTCCGGAATTTAGGTTGCTCTTTTGTGTACGCTACTTAGGTCAATGGATCTGAACACCGTGATTGGACAAAAATACAGTATCTACTGAAAACACTTTTCCAAGCTGAGGGTGAATCAGGTGTAGAAAAATATAAAATAATTTACATACAGGAGAAATTGAATTTTTGAGATTTTTTTAAATTCTGTATTCACTGCACGATAAAAGAACTAAAAGCAGTAGTGGTCGTAGGTGTATAGAGATAGCAGAAAAAGTGAATAGTCATCATACACATTCAAATTTATTTCTGAATATTATAATGAAAGTACTTCAGTTAACTGTGTATGTAGGTTTTTGTTAGGAAGTGATGAACATTCTAAAAAGGCTATCATTATCCCTATGAGACGAGAAATACTACCGTGCCTCTTTACAGGCTCTGTGTTTAAAACTAACACTCATTTAATCTTTTATTATTGTTTAAATGTTTGTAAATTATTTCGTAATTTGATACATTATCCACTTCGATCCTATGTCAAATGTTTGCACGTATAATTCATGTTTACATATGAGGGTTTCCGAAAAGCATCAAACTAAATGGTTTGTATGTAAAAATGACTTCTGTACAAAAAAATAGTTTACAATATATTTGATATACCAATCATGATTTAGAAAACATACTTTACTTTTTTATGATGTTTAACCTAATTGAATAAAAATAACATTTTCAGTAGAGAAAACATTTAAAAGAACGTAAATAAAAGTAATGCTATAATGAAAATAATAAATTCATTAAAATTAGAATTGGGTCGATGAATATTTTTTTGTATTTAACGACTCTTAAAACAGCTGCAACATTGTAATAGGTCATTCTTACAATTATTAAAGTGATTCGGTAGAAAATAGAACGTATATTGACCGGCCTTTTCTTACGATAAGCAGTATTGATATGCCAGTATTTGTGTTTACCTGTATTTTCTAAATTTTTCTAGTATATCATTAAGCAATTTGGAAATTTGAATTATAACTACCAATGAAAGGGTCCTTTTCTGTAAACACAATTCTCATCTAGTCTAAAGTTGTTGCTCTGTTTTGTTGTCTAAATGTTTTCTGATAATATAGAAGAGGACCAATGCTAGTCTCTTACAAATCTAGTTAAACTCCATCAGCTGTTGCTGGCTGGTTTATGTGACAACCAAATCATCAATCCCG
Organism: Mytilus coruscus; assembly: GCA_017311375.1. NCBI lineage: Eukaryota > Metazoa > Mollusca > Bivalvia > Mytilida > Mytilidae > Mytilus > Mytilus coruscus. The sequence continues at coordinate 47,660,818 of CM029597.1, forward strand.
CAAAGGTTCTCTTATTTTTCATGTTTTATATATACATATATATGTATGTTCGTCTTTGTTCACTTAGTATACATGTTTAATCTTGTACGTGTCATTGCTTATTTGTATACATATATGGATTGGTCGCTTTTGTTTTTTTCCTAAACGGTTATTCTTTTTTATATCTACAAATCGTGTTTTCGATATACTGTTGATACTTGCTTAACGTAAAAGAGGATTTGATAAAAAAATTTACACCACGTACCTATGATATACCGGTGTATCAACAATTATAATTGAACAGGGGATACATTTGGTCAGTAAATTTCACATTTGCGACTCTCTTGCCTCCATTTTCCTGTTCCCAATTCCCTTTCCCCCATCTTCCACCAACCAAATTATTGTTTTTCGACTCTCAATAAAGAATAATCACGTTTGAAAAGCAATCGCCCATGTTCATCACTGTGATTGAATTTAATCTATGATCGGTGAATGACTTTAACTATAAAGGACATGCACTTAAGTATCCTATTATAGGTATCGACAGTGTCTTCATCGTTATTTGATTATTCTTCTTTGTCTTTAATTTGATTTTCAAAACTCTTTCCGCATTCCAGCAAAACAAATATATAAAAAACCACAAACAACATCCGTTTATAACATTACCGATGAACAGAAAAAACAGGTCATCATACAGCCTAGAACAATGAGTAAAACCCATATAAGGGAGCTACCATTTGATTTTTATGGGGGGGGGGGCTAGGATGAAAAATTTTGTCCTGCATTTTTTTTAGTTGTAATCTCTGTCCTGCCTTTTTATTTTTCACTCAATTCGATCCTGTCTTTTTTTTATTAGTTTATCCTGACTTGTTTTACATAAATTGTCATCCTGCATTTTTTTTTTTTACTCAAAACTCCTGTCCTGCCTTTTTTTTCAAATTTCATCCTAGCCCCCCATAAAAATCAAATGGTAGCTCCCTAATTAGCTTTGAAATGCCCGGCATAAATGTAACAAAGTGTGAAACAATTCGAAAGAGAAACTAACGCCTTGATTTGTACTTAAAACAAACAAAAAAAAATCAATTATTAGTAAAAACAATTGAGACAGCCACTGGACTAAAGGCTACTTTCTGACTTGGGACAGGCATATAGAGAATGTGCCGGGTTAACCCTGTTTTAGTGCTCAAACACCCTCCTAAAATTTGACAGTGATGAAACAGCACAAAATAAGAACAACCTAAAACAGAAACAGTTGGAAAGGGATTCACCCATCAGGTCGGTTCTAAGCCCAAATCTACTAATCAACTCAAATACAAAGGACAATAAGAAATAATAAATACTAAATCATGCTTTCCCGGACGAAACTAGCAATCAGTACACCTCCAACGTATTTATGTTAATTAGCGGCAACAGCAGTTTTTATTTACCGATGTTCAAGTCTATAAAAAAGGTACAAACCAAGGTAAAAAAGCAACAAAAACCTGAGGGAATCACATGAACTTTAAACAAGATAAGTGTCTCCTGTCCTGCATGCATCATCCGTCAAGCGAATTTAATCTCGTCAAAAAATTTAATTTTAAGAAGTTATAACAATCTGAAAAAAAACATGACCTTCTCCAATGCCAAAAGATAAGTATCGACAGACTGTAGGATAGTAAGTGTACAAATATGGATAGCAATACTTGTTCAGTTATGTATATAACTCAATGTTAGTACCAATAAAGACAGTATTGAAAGATCTCACTACAAGGTTAAACTGAGAACCTTTATGAATAAGTTCATTCAAAGGATCAATGCTGTTATAATATTATTCTATTTATTCATAGAAAATACTGTCCATGGACAATATTTACTTATTTAATGTGTCACGGACACAATTTACCTATGAAGAAATCCTAAGCTGTGGAAAAGTGTCCATGTTATCACTGGACACCTTTTTACCATTTTTACCATTTAATTTGGTCCTTGAACAGTCAATATGATAATGCAGGATTTAATAATGTCTCCCATGAAATAATGTTTAACTCCATCACGTTCTTTATGTTTCTGCCTTATCAAGAATTTTGGGAGGACACTATTTCATAACCGTTGCTAATATTCAAGTAAAACAAAACATTTTGATAACCTTTGTATTACTTCCCTTAGAGGACATAATTTAATATCAACTGCTATGAAATATTATCCTGTATTTCATAATTAATGCTGTAAAATTATGCCCAATTAAGAGACAAAATTTTACGGCAATGGACATTATTTGATACTTTTATTCTGTGAAAAACTTCCAAGCGGACACTTTTTCACAGGACACAATTATGTCTTGCACTATCATGATAAAATGCCTCTAAAATAGCATCAACAATGAAAACAGAGTAATAGTTAGATAAAATACATTTACATGTAAGCGATTAATTTTCCTTTGTTTTTGATAAAGTTGACACAATATTCTGTGTGAAGAGTTAATGGAATCAAACGTAATCAATTTGTCGGTTGAATAGTGTTTTCTTTGATTTGACTGTTTCAGATATTTTTTTTATATTCAAAGAATATGAAAAAGCCTTTTACTATTGACACAACTTTGAGAAAAACATTTGCATTAACAGATATGAAAAGTTAAAAGTTCAAATTCAAAACGGGTGCTTTGCATGGTTAATGAGACAAATGATACGAGATGACCGTAGATAAAGACCTATTGTTTATAACGAGTTTCTTAGCTTATTGTATTTGGTATCAACTCTGTACTTATTGAACCAATTATGTTTAAAAATCACCTTAAATCTGATATCCGGATTCGTAGAATTTAATATGCTGGCAGAAATATCGTAACGATCATTTGTTTAAGAAAATTAGATACATGTTCGTCTACTTCATATATTAAACGGAAGTTTTGTATTGTAAATCGGTTTATGAGATTATTATTTCAAATAAGGCATGAATTAGAATTAACATACTTGTTGCCTTTATAAATAATTTCTGTCGAATGCATAAGTATTTAAGTGTGGATAATCTCTAAAAGTTAGATTATATTGATTGTTTCTTTTTTTTTCATTATTTAGGAAGGTCATATTTGATCTATAGAAAGTGATTTTATATTTAATTAACTCAAACAATGATCTCAGTCTATTTTCTTCCAACATTAAAAAGGCTATAAAGAATAAATAAAGATCAGTTGATTCCCCTCCATTAACTCTCTTCCCCCATCCCCAACACCACCTTCGTGCTCGCGGTTCCTAGTATTCACACTTTCTGACAATCTAAACTGGACTCAACTGTCCGTCCACTCTAATTGTCTGACATTTATTAGATTAAGAGTTAGAAATGGTACACAATTCTTGTAGTGGTTGTAGAATCTCAAAGATATTCATACTAGAGATTTACAATAACTACCCGACTCCGAGTCAGAGTACGAGTACGACTACAAATCATACAGGTAAACTATAGGGGTGATCTCAAAATAATTTGTACACTAATTAATTTTACCGTGTTAAATCTTTGCGTTGCAATGTGATAGGACAAAACCATTCATCAAATTGATTTTTTTTACTGAAGGGTTGAAGAAAACGCTTTTTCATTCTCTCTTTAAAACAGATTTTTTTTCAGATTTTCTAATACTTTCACAACAGTCTTTCGCTCGTGTTATCTGATCACTTCTGTATGTTCTCTATTCTACTGATGAATTATCTAAAGGGAACTGAATAATACTATTGTTCATTTTGTTTGTATTTCTTTTTATTAAGCAACATTTTTCCCATTGTATATAGTCTTGGAGGATAGGATAAATATTTTCAATTGAATGATTGCAAATTGTTTCAACTCGTTTTGATCAGAAAACTTGTTTTTTTTTATAGCTGCGAGTGAATTGTAATGCATACTTTTGTTCGCATTTATTTTGATGAGAAAAAACATTAGTTACATGAATGATTATGAATATTCAAACAGCATTGACCTTCTTAGTCATTCCAATCATTCTCCTGTCAAGTTAGCTTGCAATTGTTTGTCTGATTTAAGAAGTGTACAAAAACAAGTCTGATAAAGAGCCAAACGACGCTTATTTTTTCCAAATAGACAAATCTACAAGATCTTTAACTTTTCAGCCTTTCAGCAATTGAAAGAGTGTTCTATATTAGCTTTTCATCTAACAATTTTAAAAAGAAAACATAAAATTGAGAACAATCGATACAAACGGTGACTGACGCAAAATAATGACTAACTTCATCCGGTAAGTAGATCAAAATGAAATAGAAAAAGAAGAAAGAATCAAAACGACGGGGCTGAGTAGTGTGTGGGATGAACATTGATGGGATATGGAGGTGGGTGTGGCTTCAAGGGGGAAATACTTTATTTGATAATATATAGCCATATATTTTTTTTAGATTTTATTTCTGGAACTGTGCATTAAAAGGGAATACGTTTTAGTTTTCTCGTTTGGATTGTTTTACATATGCCATTTCGGGATCCTTTATGGCTAACTATGCGGTATGGTTTTTGCTCATTGTTGAAGTCCATACGCAAACCTATACATTTTGTAGTTTTAAACTAAGTCATTTGGTATCTGGTGGGAAGTTGTCTTATTGGAAATCATATCACTTCTTATTTTTAAATTATTCTTTGTTTTACGATTGTTTGACTTTTCGTATTTTGTTCTTCCTAAAAACAAGAACAACTAAACACAAATAAACGATGTACAATCCAAAAACCATGCTTTAAAGGAGCAATGATAGATAAATAAATAAGACTTGTTGTTTTCATAAATTATGTTGTTTTACTTATTTGCGCAACGACAACATCGAACCATAACAGTTTCATCACTTTCAGATGAATCTACATTCACACCTCTGCTTTTGAATAGACAGACTTATAACAGAATACCGAGTTTCCGTTGAACACGTTATTGGCGAGTTGAACTGCTATAAGTTCATGAGAACTCTTTGTAGGCATCCTTGTCACAAACTAAAAGCCATTGTTGAAGTTTGTGGGAGTTTGGTAAATCGCCGAAAACAACTTTTCAATTAGTATAAAATTATAAAAGCACAATGTTTACAATTTTTTATTGTTTTGAGATAGCCCCCGTCATTTAAACTGTCTTACTATGACTCGTAGTCGGACTCGGGTCGGAGTCAGACAGTTATTGTAAATCTCTACTAGGAATTTCAGACTGATGAGATAATCTCATACAAAGAACATGTACAATCTTAATTGCAATGTGTTTTTTTTTTATAGTTGTATCGGTTGTATTATTGTTTTTTGATTCTCAAAAAACATAAATATATTATCATTTGCTTATGTTCATCACTATCATTGCATTTATGTTCTTGTCAGAAAAATGACTATTTTGGTAAAGTACATCTAACTTAGGACCAAATCAATGGTTTGAATTGCCTTATAATTACTATTATTTAACTGTAAATATTTACTGCCTTATAAAAGTAATCAATTTTCAAAACTCTGATATGTTATACTTTCTTACTCAATTACAAACTGTACATCCTCTAAGGAATTTATACATTTGGATAAGAACAATGGAAACAGTATTGATTGTTTAATGACATTTTAACGTGTAAAAGTCTAATTATTTTTAATGAAAGAGCATAGATGTTTATTCTTGATACGCATTTGTCTCTTTTATCATTCAATAGTTATATATGATAACATATTAAAATCAATTCGTTATAAATTAGTTTCGAGGTGTTTTATCTTATTTGAATGCAAATATGCAAATGATTTATATTCACTAAATTGAAAACATACATCAATCATTTAAATTGATGTAGAAATGTAAAATTTTATGAGAGAGAGAGTGAGAGTTTAGTTGATGGGCTGTGACACTCGACGCATGTTAAAATAATCGTAATACCAAAACATAACAATTCTTTGGTACCTGAGTACCCTTTACTAGAGGACAACTACTTCAACCAAATAAAACATGTAATAATGTCCAAATTGATCACATGAATAATTTTAAAACGTATCCACTTTTATTTCAAACTTTCATGATGATAAATTTTAGAAGATTCCTTGGGATCATTAAATAACCAGAACTAGTAAAAAGACAAACACCACCATCGCCAAAAATATAAAATGTCCACAAAACATTGCACTGAAAATTAAGAATTGTTAGAAACACAGTCCGCACTAATAATCGGATTGAACGAAGTAGTTTTGAAAGTATCAGCCTTCCGATCGGTCTATACTAGCAGTTCATGTTTAACCACGGCGTTACTCCTGTAAAAAATTTATAATGGGTCATAACTGGCAATAAGGCACCATATAGTAGCGAATTAATTATATGTATTTTCTAGCCGTCTAAAAGATTACATTTTTCCAAAACCATTGATACATGACAAGGATGTAAATAACTACGGCCTCCAACATATTGTTTCACATTATTTAATTGATAATATAACTATTTAATGATGGAATTTTAACTTGGTCTTGTCGGAGATCCTGCTTTGTGGTAAGGAACGGAGGGTGCTGGGATACGCTTTTTGGGAGTCTATTTTTCCTTCCGGATAAATATGATGCAGTATATATATGAAGCATTTTTAGTTTAAGATCATTCTTTATAAGTTCTTCTTATAAGTTTTTCGTCGTCTATATAATATATTTTTCCTCCATCGAACAGAAAAATTAGTTCTTTAAATAAAAATTCCACGTTCTTATGAGATATTCATGATACCTAAAATGCTGGTATTGAAATAACAAAAGCTAAATTATCGGTTAAGATAAATACTAAAGGCAAATTCATTTTGTAATTTATCTGTCTATTTTCGTTTGTTTTACAGGTCGCAGTGATTTGCATATTTCTTTTTGGACTAATTGGTAAGTTTTATATTTAAATCATCACTTATCATAAATAACTATTTTACATTCTATTCGCTTATAATTATTGGAGAAGATGTTATCTTTCTTACTTTGTTCGTTTAAATTGGCTCCTGTGCTACTTTCCCTTTAAGGATTATCACTGGCAGGCACTTGTAGAGCATATACAAGTAAGCATTCAACAAAACCAGCGTTCACTCCAATCGTTATGTTTCTTTTTAGGGATTAACAAAATGTTGTACGTCTATTTTCCTTTCAGAGGTGATGGCGTAACCTTTACTTAAAGTCCTCTTCGACTTGTACTATCCGATTGCCGCTTTTTATCTTCATATCTTTGCCATAAGACTCCCAAGCAGTCATATTGTAATAATCTATGTTAATGAGAGACTTTTAATTCCTATTTGTAGATCTGGAGGGCTCATGGCATTGAAACCTTGTTTCTCCGTTTTTAAAATCAAGGAAAAATACACAAAATCCCTAGAAACTATGTTTTTGTTGTTTTTTTTTTTTTTGGAAAAATCCTGTTTCTGCCCTGGTTCCGAACAAACCATTCACTTAACTATTAGTGGCCGTTCGTGTCATTGGCGGTATAAACATACCGTATGAAATTTTCAACGCGTTGGTTTTTACTTTCAACGCGTTGGTTTTCACTTTCAATGCGTTGGTTTTCACTTTTAACGCGTTGGTTTTTACTTCCAACGCTTTGGTTTTCACTTTCAACGCGTTGGTTATCATTTTCAACGAGTTGGTTATCATTTTCAACGCTTTGGTTGTAAAAAGTAACGCGTATACGGTATGAAAAACCAACACGTTGGTTTTCAATTCTATACCGTAAGTTTTTCATTCCATACCGTAAGTTTTACACTTTTGTCAACCAATCAAAAACTTTCTTACAAAGTATTATCTAAATATGGGTTACACTAATGACTGGACCGATGACAGGACAATGACAGGACCAAATGAGAAATGTTAATAACTTTTTTATATCTCAAATTTGAAACATAATAAGATTTCATCAGTTAATATATAAATGTATGAAAAAAAAACGAAATTTTTTTTAAAAGCTTCCGAAAATGTGACATGACCAACATCGACAATGACAGGACCAAACGAAAATGCTAATAACGTTTTATGTCTCAAAGGATTTATCTCAAATTTGAAAAAAACGACAAAAGTATTTCAAAGCTTGCGAAAACGTGACCTGACCAACGTTGACAATGACCTGACCAACATCGACAATAACTTGACTGATGCAAAGTCCTAATTTCTTTGTAATTTTATTAAAAAAAAAAAACAAAAATTGTTAAATTTTGATCCATAATTAATAAGATATTACTAAAAAAAATCGGGGAAAATATATTTTTTGGGTAAAAAATTTGACAAGACCAACGTTGACTGTGTCTCCTGACGGTTATCATGACCAGGAAAAATGACTATATACCTATTTATATGTTATTGGATATTCTCATTTGGTCCTGTCATTGTCCTATCATTGTCCTGTCATCGGTCCAGTCATTAGTGCAACCCATATTTAGATAATACTTTGTAAGAAAGATTTTGATTGGTAGAAATAAGTGCAAAACTTAGGGTATGTAATAAAAACTTTACAGAATTGAAAACCAACGCGTTGTCCTCATCACGCGTTGGTTTTCGTATCGTATAAATTACGAATCAACGCGTTAGTTTTACAACCAACACGTTGAAAGTGAAAATCAACGCTTTCAAAGTAAAACCAACGCGTTGAAAGTGAAAACCAATGCGTTGAAAATAAACAAACCAACGCATTGAAAATTTCATACGGTATGTTCATACCGCCAATGACACGAACAGTCACTCATACTTAACTGTCTTTGCCGAAGCAAAGACAATGATTTTCAAACATTTTGGTTAACCCTTAGCTTATATATTTTGCAACGATATGAAAACAAGAAGATAAGGTAGAATTGCCAATTGGAAAACAAGGATGTGAATAAATACGGGTAACAATAGAAATTATTAACTATTCAATTTAAAGTCATTTTATTTTTTATCTGTCCATGTCTTTTTAACAATAATAAAAACCAACGCGTTGAAAGTGAAAACCAATGCGTTGAAAATAAACAAACCAACGCATTGAAAATTTCATACGGTATGTTCATACCGCCAATAACACGAACAGTCACTCATACTTAACTGTCTTTGCCGAAGTAAAGACAATTATTTATTTCAAACATTTTGGTTAACCCTTAGCTTATATATTTTGCAACGATATGAAAACAAGAAGATAAGGTAGAATTGCCAATTGGAAAACAAGGATGTGAATAAATACGGGTAACAATAGAAATTATTAACTATTCAATTTAAAGTCATTTTATTTTTTATCTGTCCATGTCTTTTTAACAATAATAAATAATTTATTAGCGGTTACAATTAGTACCCTGACATATAATCATCTTTAAGAACATTGTGTCAATACATACAATGGTGATACATATATAAATGCGAATCATCATACGTATTTTTTGTTCCGGAACTGACCTTTGCTTGTCTATCCTTTATATAGTATACATTAACAAATTCGTGATGTCTACGCCTAATAAGTCTTTGATTTCCTATATTTTGCTGGCTATTTGAAAGCACTTGGAAATGTTAATGTTTTGATGGGTTATCTTTGCTATAGTTTATAGAATTGAGAATGGAAATGGGAATGTGTCAAAAAGTCTGATGATTTATCTTTGCTTTAGTTTATGAAATTGAGAATGGAAATGGGAATGTGTCAAAAAGTCTGATGATTTATCTTTGCTTTAGTTTATAGAATTGAGAATGGAAATGGGAATGTGTCAAAAAGTCCAGTTTAAATCATATATTTTCTAGACTTAGAATGATTAAGAGCATGAAATCATACATTTGTCTACTGTTGAAAAAACCTCATCAAAGATACCAGGCTTATAATTTTCTACGCCAGACGCGCGTCATGTCTACAATAGACTCATCAGTGACGCTCAAATATAAAAATATAGACCGTATGTTCTATCTTACTGGTATTGTTTTGGGGGTTTCTATTTCTGCCTCTACCCTGCGTTTCTTCTAATCATATAAATGTGCATTGAAACCATACATAAAACGTAAAACGCAGAGAGAACGGAAATACACACAAAAGTAATAAAACTTCGTCAATTCGAAATCGACTCATGATAAACCCAGATATACGGATGTAAAAAATTAAGTTAATATAATTCGTCTACAATGAAATAAAAACAATGTATACATATATTAATGACGAATATCTATGATTCTTTTCATTTTTCACAGATTGCAAAGATTTTGTCGGCAAACATTTCCGTCCTGTTTTTGTCAACATAACCGGTTCTTCTGACACAACTCAATCTTTCAGAATAATAAACCCATCAAAGACTGAATCTACTAGTGTTGAAATAGAAACTACTGGAAATACATACAACAAAAATCTTTTACCAGGATATAGCTTAACTATAGAGAATCATGAAAAATTCGTAGCATATCGGCATCTGCTGATGTGTTTTTCTGACGGAAACATCACACAAATACCAGTTAGTTGACGTCAGTTACTTCATACCAACAGAAAATTTGGGTACTGAGTACCATGTCATAGGTTTCTGTCGCTACAATAGCGCATGTCGCATTACAATAATAGGTGGTCATGATTCGACAAGCATTCAGTTTGCGCTAAAGGTTGTCCCGATTTCACCAGTATATGGAAAGAATGGCTCAGAGGTAGTCGACCCAACATTTGTCATTGTAGTGAACAGTGGTGATATAGTAACGTATGAAAGTGTAGGCGATCTGTCAGGTACATTCCTTAGAGGAAATAAACCATTCTCTGTTTTTCATTCTACAGTAGTGACGAATATACATAATATTAAAAGTGGTGTAACGCGTCCTTTGTTGCCTTCGGAAACTCTCGGAACTAGATATTTCATGCCTACCACTTTTAGCCAACATGGCGGAATTCTAAAAATAGTAGCTACCAAAGGTAATACACGAGTGGAGTTGTCTTCAATGGATCCAATTATTCTACAAAAACCGGGAGATTGGGTTACGAAAACTATAACAAATTTAGACAAAATTGTCATCGATAGTAACAAATCAATCGCAGTTGCAACAGTTGACCTTGAGATGACAGAAGATATTGTTTGTCCTAAATTCAATTCGATACTGACATTGTCTCCTTTCGAGCAATGGCTAGGGTCTTCGAACATTGTTGTGCCAACACTGAATTGGGGAAATGCGCCTATTTATATTATTTCCCACGATGAGGACAAATATTCAACTACTATTGATGCTCACAGTCCTACTGGAACTGTGACTAGTATCACTGGAACAGCACATGTGGAAACTCAGATCACCATTAGGGAAAAACGGAAATATTATTTACCAGCATCATTAATACCTGGCGTTAAAATTACCGAATACAAGGATGATAGTTTTTACTTACAGAATCCTAATTCGTCATTCACGTTTTTTGCATATTACGGAAATTATTACCGTTTTCCTTTAAATCATGGGCTAAATGTATTAAATGAGGTAAGCAAAATTCTAGTTTACATGTTAAGCATCTATTAGCAGTATCTTTCAAAAAACGTATACCAAAAATATTCTAAACGGTAAACAGCAGTAGTCATAAAATTTTAATTTCATTTTGGTGTATAATATATATATAGGCAACACTAGTTTACCGATGTTTGTAAATCTCAGAAATCTATTAAGGATGTTCGCTACTCTGTTTCAAAATAACAAGCTTTTTAAAAGACTGTTATAAATTGTTAGTATATGAATAAAGAAACTAAAAAAGCAGAAAAAAATGAAGGGTCAGTGTGCTTGTTTTCGAGATATAAGCCTTGAAAATTTGGCGGGAAATAATTCTCTCTAGATTTTTCATACATTTAAGATTATCACCTGTTTTCTTTCAAAAACGATGAAAAAATAACAAGGATTTTATAAGATTTTCAAAAATGTCATTTTAAACTATATGTAATCAAATTATGGATAGAAAAGTAGGGGTTAGTGGGCAAAATTTTTAATGGCACTACATGGATAAAACCAGAGGATTTCGAATATCTGGCAAAAATTCAAAAACAAGAGGGCGAACATCCTTAAGAAGACATATCAAGGTAACAAACAAAAACTGAAGGAAACGTTTGAAATAAAACTTTCATTACTCGCCTATCAATTAACATCTAAGTCGAAATGTCGAGAATATAGGTAAAATTACAAATTAGACGATTATACTGGTATCTAAAGATTTAAGACTGCGAACACATATCGGTTATGGTTAATAGTTAGTTGAGACACAGATTTGTCGTATCGGTCAACCAATGCATGACGGTGACCGTAAAACTAAGTGAAGAGAGAGGTGAAAGATACCAAAGGGATAATCAAACTCTATGTTTTTCTCTGACTGTAAATGACGTCTTTACACTAAATCCATTGGATGTTGGATGTGTACTGGTTGATAATTTAGTCTTAGATACATGATTTTTATTAGCTGTTATTGACTTTGAGCACTCTCAGATATGTACTTTGTGTCGTTTTGGTTTTTCGGGATGCATAAATACCCTGCCACATCCGGTCTGTGTTTTTGTTATATGTTTTTCTGCTTTGTATCGATCTGATGAGCCCTTTTCAACTGATTGTTTTAGTTTGTTCTTATGTTGTACTGTTACACCACTGTCCCAGGTTAGTGGGAGGGTTGGCGCCTTCAAACATGTTTAACTCCGCCCCATTCTATATGTGCCTGTCCCAAGTTAGGAGCCTGTAGTTCAGTGGTTGTCGTTGGTTCATTTCTGTCATATTTGTTTTTTGTAAATTACTTTGTTATAAATAAGGCCGTTAGTTTTCTCAATTGAATTGTTGCATATTTTCATGTTGGGGCCTTTTATAGCCGACTATACGGTATGAGTTTTTCTCATTGTTGAAGGCCATACTGTTGCCTATAGCTGCTTACATCCACTTCATTTGAACTTTGGTGAATAGATGTCTCATTGGCAACCATACCACATCTCCTTATTTTTATATCATAAGTCAAAAACGAACTGACAATGCCATGGCAAAAAACCCCGACCAAATGAAAACAACAGTATATATACATAACACAACATAGAAAACTAAAGACTGAGCAACACGAACCAAAAACCGGGGATGTATTAGCTGCTCCGGAAAGCAGATCCTGCTCCACATGTGGCATCCATCGTGCTGCTCATGTTAGTACAAATGCGATGACAAGTCAAATTCGGTAGGTCACATTCTAGGAAAAGAGGACAGGATTGTGGTTACGACAATTGAGGAAATATCCGTCGTCATATGTGATACAGATATTCCATAAAGGTCAACCAACTCGTGATGGCGTCCGTAAAATTTTTGTTGTAGTGTCGATTTCAGTCGTTCAGAAAAACAATGAAATAAACCAAATTCCTTTAGATCCTGTCCTTGCGCAGTGAAATTTATCTAGGGAGAATAATCGTTTGTCAAATGTGGATATTTTTCTTTTTCCTTTTCCATATACATCAGAATGCGTAAAACGCAGTATTCGATGTTTTGATTTGAAGCGGCTGTGTTTTGAAGCATTTTCTTTGTTTAAACGTAAGATTGTTTTTCACATTCAATAGAAAAGAAAAGATATGGATATCCATCCATGACACAAAATCAATACATGCACAGCCAAAAAAAAAAAAAAAAAATACAAAAAGCAAAAAACAGCGCTTTTATTTCTGTTTTTCATCTCAATTTCATAACTTAATTTACACACTTGTAGGCATGTACTCAATCGCCGATGATACCAGCTGACTATGAGGATAACGATTGTGACGGATACATTGATGAAGATGTTTGCATCAACTTGGAAGGTAAGAATATGTTGAACTAAAAAATATCTTACTGAAGACACACTGGAATATCTAAAAAAATAAAGACTAAAGTAAATATGAATATCAGAAATGCTCGTGATTATCTTATCAGTTCATGGTTTATTATATAAATTTCTTAAGTTATCAGTTAATAGCTGTAGAATTTATTTCAAAGAATTGGCCTTCAATTTTCTGGGTTTTGGCGTTTCTGATGAAGAGTAATTCAGAAAAGCGTTAATTTCATGTTATATTGTTTGTTTTTTTCTTCTGTTAGGTCTTTTCGAATTTGATATTTTCATACGATTTATGCATTTAGGTTTTAAATAATTTTTGACCCAGAGCTTCTCAGATAAAAATTATCATAAGGCACCAAAACGAACATTCGCTTACGTTTTATATTTATGTGATTGTGATTGTGATAATATTCCAACCATTATCTTCTTGTGGCAAGTCAGCATCGATTGGGTGATGATTGATTGTTAATGGTTTTTCAAAACTATTGCCTATATTTTAGCGGTCCGTTGTCATTGAGGGAAACTGGAGTGACTGGAGAGAACCAACTACTTTCACATGTTTCAGCAGGAAAACTGACAATCCTAGTAAATTAAGATTGGAGTCGAACGCAACTATCACGTGCGGGATTCGAACTCACAACCTCAGTGTTGCCAGTAGACTACTAAGACCACTTCCGGTTACCGAGGCCCGCGCGCATCGAAATTCGTATTATACTAGTCAACCAAAGTAACGATACGCGTGTTTGAACTCGAATTTATCATAAAATATAAGAAATAGCAAAAACTGTTAGATTATCCTATAAGAAATATTCATTTACAAAGCAAATGAGTGTATACTGTTCAGAAAATCTTACCAAGTCGGAAAGTGAGAAAAAAACTGTTACCAAACAAAGGTGCCAAAACTTATTTGCGGAAAATGATTACAAAAAGCAACGCCCAATTCTAGAGATTAGAATTCATTATCCTCATTTGTTTTAAGAAATTAAATTTAGATCGCACCGTGTAAGTGTTTCAAGTTTTAAGTTCACAATCGGTTTTTAAAATTTTCTCGGGAAAAAAATTAAATCAATAATTGTGAAAACAAAAATTTGTCTATTTGTCAATTTATTCCCTTATATCAACGGTTTTAATGAGAAAACAGCACTCTGTAAACATTAAACCGATTCAATAATTTTAGCTTAGCATCAGTTCTGTTTCTAATTCCACTATATATGCAAAGTGCATTGCATTGCCTTGTTTTGCTTTTGTTGTTGTTGATCTTTACATTATAAAGGACATACAGTGAATTATATGCCTTTTCAGTAAACAAAGGAATATTTAGTGTTGATTTTCCGTTCGATGTCTACTTCAGGTAATAATACGATGTCTAATTTACTACTTTCTTACTTCAGATCCTGGTTTGGATTGTGCTGATACAGATACTGCAAACTCAGGTATAGTAAATGTATTATATAATCCTTTGATGGGAAGTTCTATGCATAAACATTTCTTTTTTTTTTTATAAAAATGAGAAGACGTGATATGATTGACAACGATATAACTACCCATCAAAAACCAAAATGCCATTCGACCGTCAACAATTAGAAAAATCTACTCCGTATACTAATAGTAAGTTATAAAAATCTACTCCGTATACTAATAGTAAGTTATAAAATCTACTCCGTATACTAATAGTAAGTTATAAAATCTACTCCGTATACTAATAGTAAGTTATAAAAATCTCCGTATACTAATAGTAAGTTATAAAAATCTACTCCGTATACTATTACAGATTTACAATAACTGTATGACTCCGACCCGAGTCCGACTACGAGTCATAGTAAGACAGTTTAAATGATGGGGGCTATCTCAAAACAATAAAAAATTGTAAACATTGTGCTTTTATAATTTTATACTAATTGAAAAGTTGTTTTCGGCGATTTACCAAACTCCCACAAACTTCAACAATGGCTTTTAGTTTGTGACAAGGATGCCTACAAAGAGTTCTCATGAACTTATAGCAGTTCAACTCGCCAATAACGTATTCAACGGAAACTCGGTATTCTGTTATAAGTCCGTCTGTTCAAAAGCAGAGGTGTGAATGTAGATTCATCTGAAAGTGATGAAACTGTTAAGGTTCAATGTTGTCGTTGCGCAAATAAGTAAAACAACATAATCTATGAAAACAACAAGTCTTATTTATTTATCTATCATTGCTCCTTTAAAGCATGATTTTAGATTGTACATCGTTTATTTGTGTTTAGTTGTTCTTGTTTTTAGGAAGAACAAAATACGAAAAGTCAAACAATCGTAAAACAAAGAATAATTTAAAAATAAGAAGTGATATGATTTCCAATAAGACAACTTCCCACCAGATACCAAATGACTTAGTTTAAAACTACAAAATGTATAGGTTTGCGTATGGACTTCAACAATGAGCAAAAACCATACCGCATAGTTAGCCATAAAGGATCCCGAAATGGCATATGTAAAACAATCCAAACGAGAAATGCACAGTTCCAGAAATAAAATTTAAAAAATACATGGCTATATATTATCAAATAAAGTATTTCCCCTGAAGCCACATCCACCTCCATATCCCATCAATGTTCATCCACACACTACTCAGCCCCGTCCTTTTGATTCTTTCTTCTTTTCTATTTCATTTTGATCTACTTACCGGATGAAGTTAGTCATTATTTTGCGTCAGTCACCGTTTGTATCGATTGTTCTCAATTTTATGTTTTCTTTTAAAATTGTTAGATGAAAAGCTAATATAGAACACTCTTTCAATTGCTGAAAGGCTGAAAAGTTAAAGATCTTGTAGATTTGTCTATTTGGAAAAAATAAGCGTCGTTTGGTTCTTTATCAGACTTGTTTTTGTACACTTCTTAAATCAGACAAACAATTGCAAGCTAACTTGACAGGAGAATGATTGGAATGACTAAGAAGGTCAATGCTGTTTCAATATTCATAATCATTCATGTAACTAATGATTTTTTTTTCTCATCAAAATAAATGCGAACAAAAGTATGCATTACAATTCACTCGCAGCTATAAAAAAAAAAAAAAAAAAAACAAACAAGTTTTCTGATCAAAAACGAGTTGAAACAATTTGCAATCATTCAATTGAAAATATTTATCCTATCCTTCAAGACTATATACAATTGGAAAAAATGTTGCTTAATAAAAAAAGAAATACAAACAAAATGAACAATAGTATTATTCAGTTCCCTTTAGATAATTCATCAGTAGAATAGAGAACATACAGAAGTGATCAGATAACAAGAGCGAAAGACTGTTGTGAAAGTATTAGAAAATCTGAAAAAAATCTGTTATAAGAGAGAATGAAAAGCGTTTTCTTCAACCCTTCAGTAAAAAAATCAATTTGATGAATGGTTTTGTCCTATCACATTGTAACGCAAAGATTTAACACGGTAAAATTAATTAGTGTACAAATTATTTTGAGATCACCCCTATAGTTTACCTGTATGATTTGTAGTCGTACTCGTACTCTGACTCGAGTCGGGTAGTTATTGTAAATCTCTAATAGTAAGTTATAAAAATCTACTCCGTATACTAATAGTAAGTTATAAAAGTCTACTCCGTATACTAATAGTAAGTTATAAAAGTCTACTCCGTATACTAATAGTAAGTTATAAAAGTCTACTCCGTATACTAATAGTAAGTTATAAAAATCTACTCCGTATACTAATAGTAAGTTATAAAAGTCTACTCCGTATACTAATAGTAAGTTATAAAAGTCTACTCCGTATACTAATAGTAAGTTATAAAAGTCCTCGACATGACAAAATGTTAAACAATCCAAACAAGAAAACCAACAGCCTGATCTATGTAAAAACTAATAAATAGGACAAGCACATATAAAATTTGGTGGGGATAAACATGTTTCACCTTCCCTTAACCTGGGACAACGGCGTAACAGCACAACAAAAGAACAAACTGTATGATAGGTTGAAAAGGCTTTTTTTATAACAAGTTGAAAAAACTTATTTATTAGATCGACATAAAGCATAAAAACCAACTAACAAAAAGACCGAAGACATAAAGTTCTCATAGAAGAATAATTGCAGTTGTTTATCAATTTCTGAACAATACACCTCTACGATATTTTGGATTCTGACATTTAACACGCGATTTTGCGCCCTTAGAACTTTACAACAATCGGCATCAGATAGCGGCTCTTTTCACAAAAAAATGTTACCGGTAAAATAGATCGTAAGTTGTACTGAAATGTGCATGATTTTCTCGTTAGTTTTTTTTGTGAAATGAGTCGTTGATTCTTAAATGACGGAATCATTTTACGGAAACGGCTGTGATGACCTGTTATGCTGCACAAACGTCAGCGAAAAGGTGTATTGATCAGGCATGTAAATAATGCCAATAAATAAAGCAGCAACTCAACAGAACAGACAGACAAATAACAAATTATAATGATCAACAAACAATTTTCAAAGATAGAAACTCGTCCATATAAAAATTAGGGAGATTTGGTAAGATTGCCGATGAGACAACTATCCACTAGAGTCCAAACGAAGTGGATGTAAAAAACTATAGTTATCGTACGACCTTCAACTATGAGCAAATCTCATACTGTTTAAAAGTAGTCTGTTAAAAAAAGCCCCAAATGACAAAAACAAAGTCCAGTTTTAATTTTTACGCCAGACGCAAGGTGCAATTCCAACGAGAAAAACCAACGGCCTGATTTTTAACAAAACAATAAAAAAAAAAAAAAAAAACATGACAGACAACAACCAACGTCAACCACTTATCAACAGGCTTCTGAATAAGGACATGTGAATAAAGTGAAAGACGGGGGCTATACCTATCAAATATATAATGCTGTAAATCACCAACAAACTATATATCATTTGGCTACACAAGATATGCCGCCAATACTCTAGTGTGTATGCTTAAATAATGGAATCTTAGTAAGATGTTTAAATTGAGGAGAGCAAAGGAATATATATTTATATTCTTATCCCATTCTTCCCCAATGGTTTACTTGCATTTTCATTTTCTCATACAAATCTCGTGGTTCCCAAATATCTTGTAAATTAAATCCTTTCTTAATTAATGTTTCTGACATGCATTTTACTTTCATTTTTGACTTACTTGTATAAAAATCACAGACTGAATTGAACAGGGGCATTTAAATGTTCTCAATTCTACTATTTCTGTTATATTTGTCTTTTCATAAATGTATATTAATCATTAATGTTATTTTTATATTTTTATCATGTATGTTTAAATTTAAGGCCCTGCTGATACGGCTGGAAAAAGTTTCTTCCTTGCTTTTATGAATGACAATGAGTTCTACCAATACAGTAACGTATCTATAACTTTGACACCAGTAACATCAACTCCGGCGACCATTTACGTGGAAAGTAGTTTTTCAGACTGGACAACGAACTTCACCCTGAACCATGGCGATGTCAAACAACTTTCAGCTAGAAAATATGAAGTCATTTTGTTGTATGATACGACTTTTCACGGAACGTTTGGTATAAAGATTACGTCAACAAGTGATATTTTGGTAGTGGCCCAATATATTTCTACTGAAAGTGCAGTAAGTTCTTTTCTTGTATACCCGGCAGACTCCATAGGTTTTGACTATTTTGCGGTCACGGAAATAAAAGGCAAAGATGGTAAATGTGTTATTGTTGCTACAAAGGATAACACCAAAGTAAGAATCCTGTTGTCTCTTGGAGCAAACCATACTCTCAGTTCAAGCAATTTTCGAATATATCGATACGGCGAGCTGATAACGTTTAAAATGAAATCACGTGAAACGTATCAATTTACCGGAACGGACGACATTACAGGAAGTAGAATTAGTGCAAATAAACCTATAGCAGTTTTCTGTGGTGGTCTTTCAGAAGACAAGGGGTTTGTCACGGAACAAATGATACATACACAAGCATGGGGAAAACACTACATTAGTCCCCCTTTTCCTGATATTAAATATGTCAAACTTACAATTATTTCACGAGGAAATAAAAACCACGTGACCGTTAATTCGTCTCAGTGTGGTATAAGTATGTCCCTATCACTGAACTATTCTGGTTCTTATGTTACTGAAATTTTTCAGGATTTAACATTACAGCAATGTGTAATAAACATTTTAGCAGAAAAGGAAATATCAGTGACTGTGTATATGCCTTTAAATATAGGTGTAAATCCTTCTAATCTTGTCCTACCTAGTACGGACCAGTATACGTCAAATAGTGTGTTTGTAGTTCCAGAGACTCCATTTGAAGCAAGTACCACTTTTTTTGTTGGTTTTATTTCAAGTACTGGGAGTTTTGTAGAAGTTACATTAGATGGGACACTTTTACCACAGGCTGCTCATCACGAAATTGGCATTGGTGTCCATAGCATAACTACAAATAAAGACATATTTGTCTACATTTTTGCCGGTGGTGAAAAGAAAACGGATGGTTCGAATTTACCTGGATACAGTTACGCATACGTTGCTAGTATGTTATTTCAGCAAATTGTACAGGTATCTTAATTTCTATTGTATTAATTTTATAGAAGTATTTTTTTAATTTCAAAGGAATTTTAATCAGTATTGTTTATTTCAGGTTTATATTTTTCATTTTTTTTTTCAATTACAGTGTAAATATGTCATGATATTCAAAACAACAGATCAAATATCGTTATATGTTATGATTTGAAATGAAGTGCGAGCAGAAAAAGACTAAACAAGAAGTATGAATTCATGCAATAGTGAAGTAATAACTCATTAAAGATACTAGTACTAGGCTAAACATTTAGCACACCAGACGATTATTTTGTCTACATAATACTTAAAAGTACACTCGAACATTTAGTTCGCCAGACGATCGTTTTGTCTACATGATACTTACAAGTACACTCAAACATTTAGCACACCAGACGATCGTTTTGTCTACATGATACTCAAAAGTACACTCGAACATTTAGTACGCCAGACGATCGTTTTGTCTACATAATACTTAAAAGTACACTCGAACATTTAGTTCGCGAGACGATCGTTTTGTCTACATGATACTCAAAAGTACACTCGAACATTTAGCACACCAGACGATCGTTTTGTCTACATGATACTCAAAAGTACACTCGAACATTTAGTACGCCAGACGATCGTTTTGTCTACATGATACTCAAAAGTACACTCGAACATTTAGCACACCAGACGATCGTTTTGTCTACATGATACTCAAAAGTACTCTCGAACATTTAGCACACCAGACGATCGTTTTGTCTACATGATACTCAAGTACACTCGAACATTTAGCACACCAGACGATCGTTTTGTCTACATGATACTCAAAAGTACACTCGAATCAAAACAGTTTGAAGACCAAACCAAAAACGAAGTTGAAGAGCATTGAAGACCAAAAATTCCAAAAAATTTGCAAAATATGGCTATGGTCATCTATGCCTTAGGTTGGTAAACAAATTTCGCTATTGAAAATGTGCACTATTTATTTGCATGGTGATTTCATTGATGGCGTAACTATAGAGTGAAAATGTGATAAACTAGGTATCTTATAGATTGGAATAGTTTAAGGTCACTGCTCCTCAATCAGAAGATATTCATGGGGCAAACGAGTATGTCAATTATTGATGCCGTCAGCGACATGACGAGTTTCAATAGTGAAACAAGAATTATTTACCCTTCTGAGCACCAGGGTTGACCTTTAGTTTTTAAACTCATTCGTGTTGCTTTTGCTTAAGTTTAATTTTTTTCTGTCGCGTATCGTTTAGTGTATATGCCATTTCTGTGCAGAAAGATTTTGTCTATCCTTTGTCCAAACAACTGTTTAATTTTTTTAAAACTTTTACTTTTGATAATGTATACGGATCTAAGAACTTATACTTTTATGTTCCGAAATAACAAAATTCATATCTATCGTAACTTGCTTTACTCGTCGAAACAAAGCGACATCACAGAACTATATATATTTTTCAACTTCAGCGTCGAGTATATACCATTTCGTAAACACGTCTATATAGATTGTCTAAGTGGTGATACCATGCACTTAAAGATGCCTTATCGCCGTTTTTGACTCGTCAACATCTCTAACAGGAATCAGCTCAACTTTTTGATTTACCTACATAGATGATCTATAATTTTTGATGGGTTTCTTGTTGCTGATTCTTTATCTTTCTGTGTAGTGCTTTTGTGCACATTCTGCACATATGAAGAAGAGAAGAAAGAAATGCTAATTAAGTATCTTATATATTCGTGGGTAATATGATTCCTTCCAAACTATAAACCAAATAGCTTTTAAGACTACCCCCCCTTAAGACTATCTAACCTTTCATTTATCTAGCGATTTATTATTTTCTTGACGTTTTTTTTAATAATTTGACATGTTCGCGACAATTTTATATTCAAAACAAATCCCTCGTGAACATAAGTTGGTTGGTAGTCTATACCTGAACAGGTGGTTTATGGTATATATAAGAACGACTGTTACATTATCATAAATGAGGTACTAGATATATTTCTAACACGATTTTAAGTCGATACATTTGCCCCTATAGGAGACAATATATAGGCTGTAGTAACAATAGTTATATCTATATCAGGGGATAAAGGTGTTGTCACGGTGTCAGTGATGAAGACTCAATTATAAAAATAAAAAGATGTGGTATGATTGCCAATGAGACAACTCTCCACCAGAGACCAAATGGCATAGAAGTTAACAACTATAGGTCACCGTACGGCCTTCACAATGACAAACCCATGCCGCATAGTAAGCTCAAAGCGCCCCAAATGACAAATGTAAAACAATTTAAGCATGAAAACTAACAGCCTGATTTATGTACAAAACAATAAACGAAAAACAAATATGATATGCATATGATATACAGCAACTAACGACAACCACTGAATTACAGGCTCCTGGCTTGGGACAGGCACATACAGAATGTTGCGGGGTTAAGCATGTTTCTTGGCGCCAAACCCTCCCCCTAACCCGGAACAGCGGTGTAACAGCGCAACATAAGATGAATTGTATGAATTGCAGTTTCCGAAAGTTTTATAAGCCAAGTCCTTGAAAGAAATAATGCTACACTTAACTTTATTTGTTAAATAGAAACGTATATATGTATTGACAAGAGTTGGAGGTGCATAGTGTAGACTTTAATTGTGTCTATGTACCGTACCTTATTGTTTAAATTATGATTTCAGGACTGCATACCGGTATTAGAGAGGATTGATGGTATTGACAATGACTGTGATGGTGTTATCGACGAAGACCTATGCTATACTGCATTGAATGCAACAATAAGTAATGATTCATTTAATTTTTTAATCAATATAACGATATTGTCTTCTTGGACGTATCGCTTCAGTGGTTTCGTGTTAACGCTTTCCTGTTCAATTCCAGTGAGGGAGGCCTCTGTCGAATCTAACCAAAGTCTTGAAAATTGATATTGGTGGTTCTCCGCTAAGAACCCGGCATTAGAGAGTAAGAGCAAAGACTAGTAAGTTCGGAGTCAAAAATAATGTGACCGGTTAGATTAACATGTCATTCTTGAGAACTGGAACGTTAAAAATATGACTCAGAGTGTCGGTCTATAGTACAACGCCGGATTCATATTCATATCACATTTACAAGTTCTCGTAATAATACCCATGTTATATTTGGCTCTGTTCGTTAAATACCAATCCATCGACCCATCTTCTTAAGACTCGTTTTAGATTTGATGCTCACCAATGTTTACTATATTTGGATTTTAGTCTCGAGTGTACATGGTGCAGGGTAATCCGGAAAGACATGCTTTCAGGACTGAAATAGGCGCTGAACGTTGTTATTTAGATATTAATGATCAAAAACTCATCATAGGTACCAGGATTTAAAAACATTTAGTTCTGACGCACGTTTCGTCTACATAAGTATGATTAGAGACGCTCAAATCATTAAAGGCAAAAAAGGCAAAATAAAATACGAAGTAGAAGAGCAATAAGGATCCAAATTTCTGAAAGATTATGCTAAATTCAGCTAAGCTCATCTATTTCTAGGGTAGAAAATCCTTGGCATTTCGAAAAGATAAGTGAAGAATACGCAATGAGACACCAACCCTTATTATGATTTTTTTTTATCAGTTTTATCCATCTCTTTCATTTGAATGTATACATTGTACCACAAAGTCTGATAAACACACCTAATTATTAATAAGATGCGTTATCATCAGTGAATATTATTACAGCTGTATTGGGAACGTTGGCATGAGATAAACCCATTTGATTTAGTTTGAAATAAGAAATGACATTTTCATTTATATTTATCGATCTTTGTCTTGATAGGTGTTGTCGTGCACTTATTTGTTCTTGTTTAGGGTCTGTTAGGTCTCTTACAAATCCAGTTGGGAGAAAATAAAAGAATGGTCGTAAATCATTAGGCCAAAAGTACAAAAACAAAACAAATAAATTAGACTAGCTTCATCTACTTTGGTATTTAAAACAATTAGGGAAACCCATTTGCGGGTATCTTTCATATCTTCTATAACTTTTTACAACATATGATCAGCTGTGTTTCCAACTTACTTTTTATTATGGTAATCTATTTATTTTGTGTATTTAAGGTAATGATAATGCCTGGATGTTTGAAGAGGACTGTGATGCAGATTTATTGTGCAAGTATTTCACATTAAAAATATCCATTCTCTTTCAGATTTTTATTCTTGTTATATTGTACCATTCTAGTAGTACATTTTGTGTCTTTATATTGATGTATTTACACTTTACCAGTATGGAACGGAGCACTTGTCCTATCTTTCTTGGGTCATCATCCCCCTATGAAAATGACAAAAACGAAAGAGTCTTTCTTAATAGTCTATTATTCAGTGGGTTGTTCTACCTGTTCTCAAACTTAATCTCAAATACACATAGAATCTTATATGAATCACTTTATAAACAGGGTGTATTACAAAATTTTAGCGTTTTTCTTTTGTGAAAAATTTAACTCCTGATTTCTCTTCTAATTTTCTAATTGGTGTTTACACCACAACTCTCAAACCCCGGTAAATTAGGTTTTACGCACATTTACAAAATTGTTTAAAGGTTCAAACCGTAAGATTTGATGATTCCAAGTTCTGTAATTTGAATCTCATTTCTAGTTTTCTGAACAAGAAGCGGACAAATACAGCACTCTCAAATAGTTCATGTCATAAATCCTTATTTCAACCAATTATTTCATTGCAGCAAACCAGAGCACCTAGTGAAGGGGAATGAACTCTTACTCGATTGGATTTTTCAGTTAATCCAGGATTTAAAAAAATTATTATAAACCTTCTACTTACCGTTACGGTTATCCTTTGTTATGAATAAATCGTTAATTATAATTTTCTTCTTTTCGCGATAGATAAATAATTGTATTGCATTTTAAATTAATGCAAACGAATTACTGGAAATATCAATAAAGATTTGGTTTACTTCAGATTCATCTGTTAATTATTTATTGAATATGGTACTTGAGTATTCGATTTTACTGAAAGACAAATCGGTCATGTGGAAAAGGAAAGATTAAAAGGATGAAAGTTTGTGATAATAGGTCATGAATCGTTTGATGGCCAATAGGTTCTTTGAATAGAAGATTTGCATAAGTACATTTCTTATCTATGCGACGTATATTTTATTGACGATGATTAAAAAGAAAGTGAAAATCATTTCTGTAAACTAATTTTCAAAAACTATATAATTATAGATTTAATCATATGCCAAATCAAAAAGAATGTAGATAATTGTATGAATAGTTAGGACGAACATGTATATACATGGAGTAAGACAAATAAGGGGATGACCATTTTATAAATGGGATATTGGGGAATGGGTATGAAATATGAAAAAAAGTCCACCTGACATCGTAACTAGCAAAAACAGATAATCTTTCAAAACAATCATCATCCACAAAACAATCATCATCCACAAAACGTTGGAAAGGGATGTGCATGAAAATATGATATTTATGCAATAGTTCAGTATTAATAATAATTAATCGGTTCTCGCAATGATTGAAAATAAATGTTCAGGGGGGGATACTCCTACCCCCCCCCCAAAAAAAAAAATTGAGTGGGCGCTTTAATATTCGCACTAACGATGACATTAGTCCCTGTCTGCTGGACGTAGCGCTTCAACTTACATAAATATTTTAAATGGTCTGGTATTTGACCAATTGAAGGCTGATGACTGAATGAAGGATTGCTGCATCCATAAATACATGAAATACACTTGTTTTGTGCAAATTGAAATTTTTTGCTATTTCATGGTCTTGAAAATTAGCCTCTGTCCAAGTTTTATTTCAGTCTATTTTCATTCAAACTTGATCTGTATTTGGTGGTTTTAAGCATTGTGTATAATTTAAATAACATTTGGTAAAGACAAACCAAAGTTAGAGAACGGAAACGAAAAATACAGCAATACTTCTATTTGTAAAAGGGCATAACTCTAGAACGGTTAAAGTGACACCACCAACATTCAAACTTGGTCTGTGTTTTGTGGTAATAAGCAATGTGATTAAGTTTCATAACATTTGGTTGAGGCAAACTAAAGTTAGAGAACAGAAACCAACTTTGGGACGTACAACGGTAAACCTTAATGCCCCCTCCGCCACGGCAGGGGCATACAAATGTGTAAATATAACAATTGATAAAATTGAGCAAAAATTCCATGAATAATCTTTTCACATGGTGGTCCTAAGGTTTTGAGAATCAAAACAGTATATACTAGTTAGGACCAGCAAGTTTTCCTCAAGGCCCACAAGGAGAATATGTTTTGAGAACTATAAAGATGCGATAACTCTGCCTTATACAAATAATAATTCAGTTAGGTTATTTAAAAAAAACAATTGATAGACAAGCTGTCCTTTTCCATCATATACCATACAAACATTGACAAAGTCTTGCAGAGTTTAAGATAGATCGTTGGTATATATGTAACACTCAGAAACGTGTCCTTCCCCCCAAACGTGTCCGATTCCCCCAAACGTGTCCACATCGACGTCACTGAACTGCAAAACATGTCTAGTTGTAAAAGGGCGTCAAAGCGTGTCATTTGTATAAACGCCCAAACGTGTCCTTTTTTTATTAAACACTCAAACGTGTCCATATCAAGCCTTTTTCTTTTACTGGAACTATCATTCATGTCCATATTATAAATACGTAGGTTTTTATATTATTGTATACTCATTTTACGATCTTTTACTATTTCATTAAAAGATAAAAATAAATTACTTTAGGTCTTTTTCTCTGCGCATTAAAATCTTTGTGGCATTTCACTCTTTATATAATGTGCCATCAGTTGTATTTTGAAGGCAACATTTTAAAAATTTTCCGCAATTTTTATTTAAAACGGCCTCTATAACATAACAGAGATTAAGGTTCATCAAAGGAATTGAAAATATGGCCGTGTTTACACCACAAAATCTGCTATGAGTACAGACAAACTGATGCATCTAGGAAAGTTTTAAGGCATGGCAGGACCTAGATATATAAAAGTTATATGTAGTCTATGTTTCAGAAAATTAAAACTTACCTGGATTTTGATGTGCATTTTTTCCAGTCTGCAGAAGATAGCAAAATAAACTAACACACGAGTTTCATTTGAAACGGTCCACTCAGTTACAAAGTTTAAATCACCTATTGTTTGCAGATGTGTATTGTCCATCTATTGTCCATTTAAATCAATACTACTCACAACATTGATTATATGAGGGGAGCTTCTCAAACCTCTTTCCCAACTTAGTTTATTTTGGCACCTTCTGCAGGAATGAAAAAATGAATAGCCAAATCCAGAAAAGTTTATAATTTTCTGAAACATAAAATGCATTTAAAATTTAATTATCTAGTTCCTGCCATGCCTTAAAATTTTTCCAGGTACACAGGTTTGTCTGTACTCAGAGTAAAATTTGTGGTGCAAATACGGCCATATTAGCCAAAAGGTTATGATGAACCTTAAAGTAGTTTCTTACTGAAGTCATAAACAAATCGGTCTTTACTCGCATTTATTTTTTTAGATTAAAATCCCAAATAACCGTAAAAATTAAGGCCCAATCTTAAATTCCCGGTATGATAATAGAACCTATCTACAGTAAATATCGTTAACATGATGTCGTTCAAATAACAAATGAAATATTTGGCACTGGACGTTATGTCTCTTGTTCGTGTGTCTTTAGTGATGCGCGTTACCTAAAATTTATTAAAAATACCAGAACTGTTAAAAAAAGGGAGATCAATTCGACTGAAAGCCCGCCGTGCAATATTCTGATTAATATAAAAGGCATCATCGGAGTTTATTAGTATAAAATAATTTACATAGAAACGATTAATTCAACTGGACTAAAATTATTTGTATGTTCGCTTTAAATCAGCATGAAATACTTGCAACTAGACAATAAGCAATTTTAGTCAAAAGTTAATTCATATGTTACAGATTAAATTTTCAGTTATGATAATCATTAACAACCGGCATTGAACAAACTAATGCTAATAAATGACCACTTCATCAACTGTGTTCCCATCATAGAACTGCCGTGAACGTTATTGGTGTCATTTAGGACATACATGTATTAGCGTTAAAAGACGCGAGACGTTCTGGCGTTTAAAAGTGGACACATTTGGGCTAATAACAATTATCGGACACGTTTGGGGGTTATGAAATCGGACACGTTTGGGCAATATTGAATATTACGGACACGTTTGGGGGGAATAGACACGTTTGGGGAATCGGACACGTTTGGGGGGAAGGACACGTTTGGGAGTGTTACATATATTTCCTCAGATAGAACACGTAGAATTTGTATGCCCCACCGTAGCGAAGGGGGCATTAAGTTGTACCCTTGTTCGTAAGAACGTCCATTCTAGAGTTATACACCTTTACAAATGGAAAATTGCTGACTTTTTTGTTTCCGTTCTCTAACTTAAGTTAGCCACAACCAAATGTTTTGAAACTTATACACAACGCTTATTACCATAAAATACAGATCTAGTTTGAATTTTATTGGTGTCACTTGTACTGTTAATGAGTTATGCCCTTTAAAATGGAAAAATTGCTGAATTTTTCGTTTCGTTCTCTCTCTTTCGTCTGTCTGACCATGGAAGTAATAATATTACTTCCATGGTCTGACATAGTTCATCTTACCCTGACCTCATTTTCTTAGAACATTGATAATGTTAAGTTAATATGATACTTGTACTAAAATCTTTATATAACAGAGTTTCAAAAGTAACTCATTGATAAATAAAACCAACCAGACATTTCAGGGTGTGCATTTTGTTTAGCAGATCTTAGTCTAGGGCAAATTTTTTTTAAATTGTTCATTAAGATTTGTTTTACAGACAATCATGTTATGCTCATTGTTGAAGGCTGTACAATGACCTGTGGTTGTTCATTTCTATGTCATTTGGTCTCTTGCGGAGAGTTGTCTCATTGGCAATTACAACACATCCTCTTATTTTATACACAGACTTAAATGCTTTTGGAGTTAAATATTATTCTTTTCACTAACAGCATCAATCCCAGACATGACAACGGGTTATGTGTATTACCATTTTTTTCAAACTTCTGAGAAATCTTACATATAACTATAGAAGAAATGTTATGCTTAAATTCTTAAAATGCTTAGTTCACAAGTAAACACACTAAGATTCAACATTTTTTCAACAAATTTTATAATTTTGAAAAAATTTTTTTTCCATAAAAAAGGGGGGTGCACCATACCCAGAGTGATGAGTTTTCGTTTTGTACAAGTATATCTTCATTAATCATATATTCTAGTTTAAAATTAGCAAATGTGTGTCAGAATTGCACATACAAATGGAATATTTTAGCTTTTTAAGTTCAAAATGTTTGATTATTCATCTGTTTGGTAATCTGAATTTTGGTGAAAATTGACAATTTTGACTAAAATTATTTTTAAAGAAAAAACACACGACTTTCTTTTTATTTTATGAATATATAGAATGTTGTCTTTCAAAATTTGTCACTGACATGTATTTGTATTGTTGGTCTTGGGAGATAAACAGATTTAAAATTTAGGAGTTTTTGAAATTTTTCATTTTCGAATTTTAACACATTTTTAAATGGTTGCTATGGAAACAAACTATTTAGTAAATTCAAAATTTTAACGTTTTTGTATAGTTTGGGGTTTTGTTTGTCAATACTGTAAATATACTTATTGTTTGTATTGATTAACTTTATTTCAATGGTTCTTTAAAATCCCTTATATTTCAATTTTCAAAGGCTACTTTTGTACGTATTTTGGCAAAATTTTGTAAGGATGGTTTCCATGGCAACCAAAGTTCAAAAGAAAAAAATTGAAATATGAAACTTATTTTCATACCATACCTTCTTCATAAACAAAATATAAAGACATTTGAAGAGGGTCATGCATCGCCCATCAACAGGAACCTGCATGATTCTTACAAAGACAGGTACTTAAGCAATGTTCATCAAGAATGAAGATTTAAAGATTGGACGTTGTATGCCTGTAGTCACGCTCTCAGCAAATTAAAAAATATAAAACAATATCAAGGAAGGTCCCGTATAATACAGTTGTCCGTTGACAGGAAAAAAAAATGAAATCTATATAAACACCTTGTCCTCTTCCCCGTGCCAAAATTTACCAATTATCCCGTCATCCAAAACAATTTCAGAACTTATAAAATATTAGTCCATTGTACAGTTAGTTTTCCCTCTGAATACATAAATGAAACTATTTGCCACTAGATGCTCGTAATTATAAACATCACGGAAATATTCACGAAGTAATACAGGTTAATCGTAGAAGCTTTGATCTCTATGATCGTGACTTATCCTTTCCATGATCATTGCACTGAAATCGTTCAAAAGTCCAACAGTATAAAATTGTCATTACTAAAGACTATCATTTGATAAGTCTAAAATGTATTAAAAAAAAATGTTTTGATTTATATTGTAGTATATTCGACTTCAGCAATTACTGATTCATCAACAGCTGAGCAAAGACCATCAACAACTGAGCCAAGAACCTCAACAGCAGCCATAGAAACCATGACAACCATTGTTCAGTTACAGGAAACTTCAACAACAGAGACAACAGAAAATGCAGATGTTACCGTTACAAATACAGTTTTAAAAGGCTCTATGGAAACAACAGGAAAAATCGTCACAACAGAAACTGATGATGTGGACAACACAATCACTCCAGATGCTGCAGAATCAACTCCAAGTATGATACCAAAGGGATCAACAGTGACATCAGACGAAGCAACAATGCCTGATACAACAATCAGATCAACACAATCAAACTCTAATAAAGAAACAACAGGAAATACCGTCACAACAGAAATTGATGACATGGACAACACTAATCAAGGGACAGATACTACAGTTGGTGATTCGTGTTACTGCCCGTGTTCCGTTGATGCTCTGAATACAGAAGAGAAAATACAACAAAGATTAGTTGACCTTCAAACGTCACTACGAGTTGAAAAGCGGAAGTTATCGTCCTCCATTAGAAAGCTGAATTCTGCCACTGATGACAGAACATCTGTCCGTTATTTGGGTATCAGTGGTTTGATAATTTTAATTACTGTTTTCCTGTTTATTATAATGTTGGATAGTATAAACCTTTTTAAAGCCTTCAAAACACGATTTGGTAAATATAACTTGTCGTGATATTTGAACTAACTATAGTTTCACTAGTTCTTTCATTGAAACTCAGAAATGTATTTACGCATTTCTAAGAAAGACTTCCACTGCATGTTAGAAACAGTGAAAATAAGGCTGTGATCACTCGGTGCTGAGTGCAATTCAGGAAAATAAAGACATATCTGTTCACAGCTTTGGGTAGCTATAAGAATAATAACCGTCGCGTATTGAGTATTATTGTTGCTGTATATGTATAGTATGGGCGACATAGTTTGTTCTTATGTTGTGCTGTTGTACCACTGTCCCAGGTTAGGGGAAGAGTTGAGCGCTCACAAATATGTTTAACCCCGCCACATTCTTTATGTGTCTGTCCCAAGTCAGGAGCCTGTAGTTCAGTAGTTGTCGTTGGTTCATGTCTGTCATATTTTTTTTTTTCGTAAATTGTTTTGTTATAAATTAGACTGTTAGTTTTCTTAATTGAATTGTTTCATATTTTTCATGTCAGGGCCTTTTATAGCCGACTATACGGTATGGGTTTTTCTCATTGTTGAAGGTCGTACTGATGCCTATAATTGCTTAAATCCACTTCATTTGAAATTTGGTGGATAGTTGTCTCATTGGCATTCATACCACATCTTCTTATTTTTTATATATGTATAGTTACTTCATAAGGCGAAGTGTGCGTTATTTAACTGTATTTCGAGTTTAAATTATTTGAACAGAAATATCTAAAAATGTAAGGAATGTACGTAAAAAGCAGTGAAAATATATTTTTTCACTTTTATTTGCAATTTCTAGATATTTTATCTACAATGTGTTTAATTATATGTTAATTAATTACATGAACATTTCCATTTTGATGATGAGAAAATATTATGGCTTCATCGGATTGTTTTTATTAAAAAAATAGATTATACGTAGAGTTAACGAAACAAACGTATAACATCATGACGGCGTCGGCTGCAAACTCGTAGTTTCATGCTTTTCAATCATCATTCGGACTTAAATTATCCAGACAGAAAAAAAGAATAAACAATTACTGGTATACGTATACTTTTTCTTAAGGAATCGACATTGCTTATGTTTAGGCCACTCTAAATCTTATACTTGTTTTTGGTAGAGAGAAACATCTTTTTAACACCTTTTGTTTTAATTTTTTGTGAATTGTGGACGAACAATGACATTTTAAAAATGAAATTGTTGACTTTATTTAAATTGAGCGATAATTCATAGTCTTCAGGCAATGACTAGTTATTGTTTTGTTAATGTTTCCAAAAATTTGGAGCGAGCGAATCCGAAGAATTATGAATCAATTTGGAGTGGCCTTATAATTCTATAAACGTTGTGTTTGTCAATTCATTTAGACGAATTTAGATTGATATTAACATGCAGCTAGTACTTTGTTTAGCAATATTGTTATAAATCTCCTAGTTTAATTTCTGATGTAGGATAACGGGACATTGCACTTTATGTTGATTTTATGTGTATGCATTTGTAATTATATGTTTTATACATATCGTACGTTTTAAATAATATGAAATGTAAAAACATAAATCACTGTAAATGTAAAAAGTGTCAATAGAGTAAAAATTGAGTTTTTAATCTAGCATTTTCCGATCGAAACATACATTCTTTTGGGGCCCTTTATATCTTGCTGTTCGGTGTGAGCCAAGGCTCCGTGATGAAGGCCGTACTTTGACCTATAATTGTTTACTTTTTACACATTGTGACTTGGATGAAAAGTTGTCTCATTGGCACTCATACCACATCTTCTTATTTCTATTAGACAAATTTACCCTTTTGTGCTAATTTGGGAGTTTACAAATAAGTACTTCCACGAGGTAATTGCAATTAACATTTAGCGGGGAAAATTCTCAGAAGTACTTAATGGGCATGCTCTAAATCTTATCACAAAAGTGTTTATTTTCGAAAAACTAAACAGGCAAGAGATTTAATATATACATTAGACGGGGGTTATTGTATTTTTATTTTATTAGTATATATTTTGGAGGTATGAATCCTGTTGGAGCATCTGGTTTTAGGGTCGTTAGTGGTTGTTAGTCGTTATGCTCAAAAGCAGTTTTCCTCATAGAATGGTTAGTTGTTTCTAACAATGTCCTTCTGTGTATTGTATCGATTTTTAACTCACCTGGCCCGAAGGGTCAGTGTGAGATTTTCCAATCACTTGGCGTCCGTCGTCTGTCGTCTTCCATCGTGCGTTAACTTTTACGAAAGTCTTCTCCTCAAAAACTACTAGGTATCTAGTTAAAAATGTGTCCGATGACCCCGCCTGCCAACCGAGATGGCCAACATAGCTGAAATTAAATATAGGGGTCAAATGCAAGTTTTTTGTCTATTATTTGTGAAACCCGTTATAAATAGAGAAAATCTGACAGGACCAGAAATGCTCAGCATGTTGAGTTCTGCCTTTTGTCTGTAAATGTCAAAAATGTCCGACGACTTCTTATAGGAGTTTTTGCCCCTATATGACGAATTTTACATTTTTTTTTCTTTTTTGCCTATTATCTTGAAAATTCTAATAGATACAGAGAAACTTTGAATAGCAAAAATGATCAGCAAGACAAGATCAAAACGTTTCCGAAATCGTCAGACGTTTTTAAAGGGCAATAACTCTTATAAGGAGTCGATTCTAACATTTTTGTGTTTTTGTCTAATATCTTTAAAAATACAAACGACAGATAGAAACTTTAAAAAGCAAAAATCATAACCAGCATGAAAAGATATACAAATAAATATAATGGCCGAATTCTTCAGTCGACTCGTTACTGGAGTTTTTGGTCTCTAATGACGATTATTACCAATTTTGGTGGAAGAAGACTTCAAGTCTTCTGAAGGCCTATGGTGCCGACTTTAAAATCATTGAACCACCTCCGTATGCCGCATCCGTTTCTGTGTATTACAATTTCATAACAACTTCCGATTCTTGACACCGATTTTTACACATGATTAAGCATCTGAATCATTTAATTTGTAAATTAGGATTGAAAACAATCACTATCGTTAATATTTACCCTTTTATTTATGTAATTTATTAGATTTCATCTCATCTACATGAACGTTATTTGTTTACTTGTAACCGAATGTTTTAATGTAGATATTTGTAGTACCCATGC
The DNA here is from genome assembly GCA_017311375.1 of Mytilus coruscus. NCBI lineage: Eukaryota > Metazoa > Mollusca > Bivalvia > Mytilida > Mytilidae > Mytilus > Mytilus coruscus. Next base: position 47,695,247 of record CM029597.1, read on the forward strand.
GTGAATTTGGTATCGGGACAACTCGCCCTGTTTACATGTTCGCCCTTGGTCTGTTCGTCCTGAGTTCTTTCGCCCGTATAGTACGTTCACCCTGTGTTCATTCTCTTCACTCTTATCTTACACAACGTTTTATAATACGTCCTTGCATTTATTAAAAAATATTGATATTAAGGGTATCGTTAAAAAAGCTCTAAAACACGATTTAGTGAAAATCATCTGTTCCTTATTTTGTTCCCAAGGTAAGACAATAGTGTTCAGCCAATCAAATTCTGTGTTTCTCATGATCAAATTAATAAGCCAATCAAAACGTTTTCTCTGAAGATTATTCTAACATGCTAGATTTTGAACTTGTGTTGTTTTCATCTAGTACTTTAAAAAAATACTTTTAAATAATACAAGTGAAAACAACTCCGTTTCTACTTGGTGTTCCTAATTGGAAGGAAATACGAAGAAGAAGAAGAAGTTGTAAAATCGTGAACATGGCATGTGAATTTTCATCTGCAAGGAGGTTCTTACACAGCTTAAGGATAAAAGCATGACTGATTGACCAAATTCAATGATGCAGTACTACCATAAAGATAATAAATAGTATTTTTTTCACTAATTTATTGACATTATACTTCTTGTAACATATGTTATTTTTGTATTCAATTAAATCATTTAAAGCACAATGCACTATTCTTTTTTCACAAAGACAAACAAACAGGTTGGGACCCCCCAACCCCACCCATTATGAGTGGTGTCCCTTAAATGAGGACTGTCCCTAAAAAAAGGGTCATTTTACTGTTGAAAAAAAAAGAAAGAACATTTTTAAGATTTTTAACTCAAAAGTGGGAAAATTCATTATATTTGGAACAACTTTTCTAAATGAGGGTCAAATTAATAAAGAAGATATAAGTTTAGAAACATCACAAAATTCTTTTGACATGTTTTGACACTTTAATACTTGATAGATGCATAGTTCTTGGGGAAAAGTTTCATCAAATAATATGAATATAGAGGTGCTCATTTTTACAGTGGGTTGTAATGTTCTTCTAATGAGGGTGACACATCTTTGCATAATTCAAAATTGGAAATTTCAACAAGCATCTAATATTCTTACACAAGAAAATAAACCCTGGTCTGCTAGCTACATGTTCATCTTTTCTACTGATTTAAAACTTAAATCATGCAAACAGACTTAAGAAAAGGCATGTAAGCTCATCATACAAATATGACACTTTTCAAGACAATCCAGATCGTGCAAAATACTTCGCTAAAATTGTAACCTTTAAAATTGTTGTCGCACACTAAAACCCCATGGGAAATTTCAAAAGTTGGCAGGTATGTAACAAGTCTTACTATTTTTATGCCCCATTTATGGGCATTATGTTTACTGGTCTGTCCGTCCGTCCTGCTTCAGGTTAAAGTTTATGGTCGTGGTAGTTTTAATGAAGTTGAAATCCAATCAATTTGAAACTTAGTACACATGTGTTCCTTATGATATGATCTTTCTAATTTAACTGCCAAATTAAAGATTTTACCTAATTTTCACGGTCCACTGAACATAGAAAATGATTGTATAGATTGAAATCCATGTACTTATGACACATTCTTGTTTGAAGAAAAAATACATCATAGCGATAATGGAACAAATCAGGCTGGGTTAGTGGGGCTGCTTTTATCGTATTTCAAGTTACCTTTAATTTATTCACCTTCTTCCACCTCAGAGCTATCAGCTCTTTGATTAGTGTTTTTTTTTTATCTTGAAAACTATAATAGATAAGTAACACTTTAGAAAGCAAAAATTATCAGCAAGACAAGATCTACAAGTAAAGCAAAGTTTGCCGATATAGTTAGTGGACTGTTTATAGGAGTGATCGTCCTTAAATGACAATGTTTGTACCCTCTTTTTGGGTTTTGAGCAAAAATTAAAGAAGATAGAGAGAAACAGAAAAATGATCGGCAATACCAGATCAAGATAAAAGAGATATTTGGTCAAAATTCTTATATGATTTGCATATTAGGGAATACGTTAATATGATTGGTCTAAAGAGCTTCCGGTAGAGGTTCTTGAAGGAAGTTATTTTTCGATAGACGACGTTGACGGAACTACTTTTTGTAATCAATGTAAACAAGATGGCGGCGATAATAAGACGCGACGATAATATTATTCATTTTCATTTCCCATTGATCGTTTAATAAAATAATAAATACTAAATATTCCTTTGAATAATAATAAGATATTGATTTATTTATTTTCACAAAAAAAAAAAAATGAAATGCTACTCACGTGCACGAGTCCGTCTGCTACTCGCTACTGGACAAACAATGGAACCGGAGGTTATCTGTTCCGACTCGGAGCTAGAAAATCTGTCACCACCACCTGTAACATTTGAATTGCACTTCCTGATGATTGGGATACTGGAGCAGTCGTTGAGCTTCTTGAAGGATTACAGCAAGATGTTCCTGGCTTTCATGAAATGCTTGTTGAGGCTTGTCAAAACATTGACTCACACGAGATACATGTAACAAAGGAACCTGTAAATCCTCCTCAAATCCAGAATGACAAGAACCCTAAATTACCTCAAATTCAGAATATCCAGAACTGTGACACACATCAAAACACAAAACAGCAAACTGTAACACTTAAAGACCAAAATACAGAGGATTTAGACACTGCTGACACACATCAGGCTGAATTTCACCAAACTGGTCACCTACCAATTGCAAACACAAGCAGATTTAAGCAACTTGATGATGAAGCACTCTTAGACATAGAGAAAAACCAATACAGTGAAGCTACTAAAAAAAACACAAAGTGGGGAATAGGAGTTTTCAATGGTAATTTATCTATGTTATTATATAAATTTGCTCCAATGTTGACATTTCCACCAAACCTACCCAAGTAATAACCAGATTTGACATACAAATAAAAATCAAAAATGGCCATTTCAAGGAAAGGAGTGGATTATACACCAATTCTTCACACTAACTACCCCACATTCAATATACTAAAGCAAACAACAATGAATAGGTCACTACATAGATATATAAGGTGTGGTATGAGTGCCAATGAGACAACTCTCCATCCAAATAACAATTTATAAAAGTAAACCATTATAGGTCAAGGTACGGCCTTCAACACGGAGCCTTGGCTCACACCGAACAGCAAGCTATAAAGGGCCCCAAGAATTACTAGTGTAAAACCATCCAAACGGGAAAACCAACGGTCTAATTTATATAAAAACGAGAAATGAGAAATATATGTGTATCAATATTTATAATATACACATACTACATTTTGTCATGTTTGTACCAATATACATGTAATACCAATGAAATATTGTAAATTTTCAACCGATTATTTCTCCCTGTATTTACGAGCTGCAATTTACCTAAATGTTTTGTGAATAATTTTTCTTTATCTGATGTGCTAGAATGGAATTATGTTTATTTTAAAAATAGTGACGAGATCAATAAAACTTGCCTAACATGTACCCGTCCCAATATTTGCCAGATTCATATTAATTCATAAAATTGTTGTAATTTCATTTTCAGCTTCGTGTTCAGAAAGATTACAAAAACTGTGGATTTTAACACAATTACTGAGGAGAATCTTAATGAAAGCCTTCGCAAATTTTATGCTGAAGCCCAGCCCAAAATTTAAACTGTAACCGGAGAGCATGATTCTACTTGCAAAATCGCATGTCTCCACCGGGACTCGAACCCGGGACCTCTGTGTTACAAGGCAGCGCGTTAACCGACTGAGCTAAAGAAGTACTTCCTTAACTCAACCGCTTACGGCTGACTAAGTATCTACCACATTTTCTAAGGGAAGCAATCCCGTCACACTTCCCCCACCTCAAGAGTCATCATACCATTATGACTCTCACAACACATACCCTAGCTAGAATTCCTCTCTAACCACCGTGGGTTTTTAGTTGGGCGCCAATGTAACCGGAGAGCATGAATTTCATTACAAAATTGCTTGTCTCCACCGGGACTCGAACCCGGGACCTCTGTGTTACAAGGCAGCGCGTTAACCGACTGAGCTAAAGAAGTACTTCCTTAGCTCAACCGCTTACGGCTGACTAAGTATCTACCACATTTTCTAAGGGAAGCAATCCCGTCACAAAACAAAAGGATCCAAAGTATGCCTGAAAATATGGCGCATGAATATCATAAAAATTCCCTTAAGAGTGTACGTTCAGCAATTAATAGACACCTGAAGGACATTGGTCGCAACATTGACATTGTTCGAGACAAAGACTTTAAGTTAGCAAATTCAATGCTTAGTGCTAAACTTAAATTCAACCTACGTAATGGGCTGTCTCGTCCGACTCAGCATCATCCTATCATTTCTAATTCTGAGTTACAGAAAATTAATGAGTTTCTTTCTACCAAGAATAATGTTGTTGCACTTAGATTTAAAGTCTGGTATGCCCTAGCAATACACTTTGTTAGTCGCGGTATTGAATTCTACCAACAGCTATCAAAGGATTCAATCAAATTTGAAAATGATGAGGAAGGCAGAGAATATCTTACAATTACACATGAGACACACCAGAAAAACTACCAAGGAGGTATAGGAGACTCCCCAGAAGAAGCGGAAGACAAGCGAATGTACTCAACTGATTCAGATTCATGTCCCGTCCAAGCTGTTAAACTTTTGTTGTCAAAATGTCATCCTAATTCCAAAAGTTTGTTTAACCAGTGTAGTCGAGATGCACTTAGTAGTGGCAATCCAAATCATTATCCAGTTTGGTACACTGAGACACCAGTGAAAGTTAAAGCATTTAACGTGACGGTACCCAAATTGCACCTATTTTGACAGTTTTTTCACCTAGGTTTTTTTATGATAAAGACAAAAATTTCCATTCTGTGTTTATTTTGTAGCCGTATCCTTCTTTATTATATAGGTACACCAATTTGATTTTTAATCCCTATTGAGTCATAGAAAAATGGGTTTGAATCGACCTCCAAACTATCCACGATTCCGTAATGAGGAGTACCCAAATTGCATCCATGCTTAAATTCACACCATTAAAATCAAATAACAGATGTTTTGTTTTATTTTTTCCAATATTTAGAACAATTTGACATTAGTACATGCTCACTATTCATTTCTTTTAAAATGGATGCTTGTAACATATTTTTTGTTCATTTTAAAGATTACTCTTTGTGAACGTCGCATGGCGGCGTTTTCGTACATTTTCTTTTCAGTGAAAGCTTCAACTGTTGATATAAACTGTGAAGGTTTAGTGTATATTGAATATATTCACCTATTTTGTAAGACGTGTATAATGTCAAATAACTAAGATATAAATTGTTTAGTCTCAAAGAAAACTTTTAAGAATTTCTCAGCTGTTTATGTTGAATAGGTGCAATTTGGGTACCGTGACGTTACAGCTTTTATGCCGGATATCTGCAAAAATGCTGGGGTAAAACGGTACACAGCACATTTCCTAAGGTCAACAGCAATTACTGCAATGAGTGATGCTGGGCTAACAGACAGAAATATTATGTATATGTCTGATCACAAATGTGAGGAAAGCCTCAAGTCCTATTGTAGACGACCTAGCAATGAACAAAAACAAAAAATCAGTGCCGTCCTTGATGATGTTGCTACCGGTTCAGCAAAGTCAACTTCTCTTGTGCCAAGTAAAAACACGCAAATTCAAACTCCAAGAATTCAGCAAGGCAACTTACTTTCTGAAATTGGAACCCGTGATAATTCTATACACCTTATCGCTATTTGTCCGCTATACTGGACATCACACAGGTTCCCGTAAAATTTTGACGTCACAATACAAAATATCTGACGCCACAATGGAAAAGTGATTGTTGTATGACGTCAAAAGTTCAAGCGGGACAGATTCTCGGGTCAGCCGGGAATAGCGATAAGGTGTATTGTTCCAGTGTCAGCCGAACGAAATCCGCTTCAACCTGTTTATGCGCCTGGTCAAAATCTTATGGTAAACAGTCAAACAAACCAGGAACTTAGTAAAATGTCGGGGTTTGCGGCAAATTCCGTTTTTCACAACTGTAATTTCCATTTCAATTGAACTGATGAACATGACGTGTGTAGTAGCTGTGTGTTAATGACCTACATTCGTGTGGCGTACTAAATACTTTCAAACCAATGACGGTTTCAAACATAAACACCGCACTGATAAATGATTTTGTTGAATTTTACGTTGTTAATTATTAAGGTGGTACCCAACACCTTGACTAATATTAATTTGGCTCGTTTAATTTTCATAAAATTTTGACAAAATGTTTACTTTGACCCTTTGATAAAAATATAAAATTTCAAAAATTTGAACCAACCACTTTATCAGAAAAATTTCGTTGGTTATATAGCAGTTTGACAAACACTAATTTTGATCATTGAGAAGCTTAATATTTCCTTAACAAAACAACGTGATTAAAACGTTTAGCTGATTTTACAGAGTTATCTCCTGTAGTGTTAGGTACCACCTTAAATTCAAAAATTGTTGCAAAGAAAAATTGAAGCGAAATATTCTTGTAGTTAATTTTTATCAGATTTTAATGGGAGTACATTTTGTTGCGCTTACCAAGAAATATATTCATGCGCCAGGCCAATATTCAATGACACAAATGCACAATATGTGTGATAGAAGTTACGATTGGGGAAATACAATTTTGTATCTCTAATTTTAAAGAATTATAAGGATTAAACGCCTTTATAAAGGAATTTATCGATGTATAAACTGGACCAAGTCACTCACAAACATATCATAAAAGTCCTTCGGACTTTTATTTGTTTGTGAGTGACTTGGTCCAGTTTATACAGGACTTTTATTTGTTTGTGAGTGACTTGGTCCAGTTTATACACCGATAAATTCCTTTATAAAGGCGTTTAATCCTATAATAATTCTATTCTAGTCCACTATGTTGCAGAGTGATCATTGTTGAAAATACACATAGACCTGGGTGCCTCTAGATTAACTTCCAGGCTCTTCGGTATGTCGTTTTCAAATGTAACATCGTAAAAAAAATAGCCTGCGGGTAAGTTGGTCTAATGTTTGGAAATAAGAATATATTCAGACTGAATTGGCTGACATTTACATTGCTGCAACAACTTAGCTATTCCTAGGTAATGTGATGTTAAGAAAAGAAACATTAAGATTGCTTTCTCTTTGTTTTTATTTCATTTTTTTTTTCATTTTATTATCTTTTGTGTTATAAATCCAGGTGCATTTTACCAGAGTTTTTGTTTGTTTTGTTAATGTTTGCTTACTCAGGTCGTCCCCGTAATCCAACTCCCCTATACTTGTGAGCGCAGTGAACATACATTTAGTGGAATTTTAGAGTGAGTTCTGTTAGGCACCCTAAGTAGGCAATAGAAAAACTTAAAACCTTATCTGGTTGCATTTACTTTAACTCACTATATATATATGTGTGTGATTCTTCTAACCATTTATTACGAGCTTCAACCAATTCTTGTTTAAAAAGAACTGCATGTTGGAAATGTGTAAACTAAGGTTCCAAAGCCACATGGAAACATTAAAGAAAGTACACGAATATAGAATAGCTGATACAATGCGATGATGTTATCATATACAACATATATATTTCGTGAGTTATGGTCTCTTCTATCATTCTACAAAGGTAAAGCAATTTTAAGATGCTTGAAACGCATGCTTGTTTTTAGCATAAAAGCCTTTGCGATACAAAGAATTTGAAACATTATCAAGAAGAAATTCAAATTCTCAGATATATAGTTTAATCCGCAAGAAATACGACAGAGGCATTATTTCTATAGAAGTTTACGTAAAATACAAGAAAGTTATATATTATATACGAAGCTTAAATCGACATTTAAGAGGAATACTATTACCATATCAACCAAAAGCTGAACAGAAACAATGTCATTGCATGTAATACCAAGATTTTGTATATATGATTCAAACTATATAATCAGAGAAACTGATTGTAAACAGATATGTCCTTATTCAAGTGCTTTTTTGTTGTATATGTTGCTTTTCATTTCATAAATACATAAAGCCGAAAAATTAAAAATGCACACACCCAAAAAATTTGCCCAATTTCATATATAAGTATTGCATAATAATGATGCATAAATCTTCAACAGAAACAGGCATTAGAGTAAATATAGGTTGGTGTAATGACCATGCCTCTCAAGGAACAAAGAGGAATACATCAGCTATCATGCTATAAGTGCGGAAAAGAATAGATGAAGCGCACTAAATTTAACTAATAAAAACCAGAGCCTTCATCATACTTCTTGGAAAGGGATGTGGGATAAGTAATCGGAGGGGATACGAAGTTGACTCTTTCATGGAGAATAAAATTGAGAATGGAAACGGGGAATGTGTCAAAGAGACAACAGCCCGACCAAAGAGCAGAATAGTTTTTTTCTAAGAGGTAGTGCCCAAAGCACCTCGATAAACGATGACCTTGTAAAAATGATAGTAACGTGACAAAATTCTATTTGGGATTCAATGATTAAGACATTGTCACCTGTTACATTGCAGTACTTAATGCATAACAGCTCATTTGTAGGCATCAAGCTTTGTTAATGTGTTTGTTGAAACCAGGTGCGGGCCAGAGGTTACATAAAATCTCGGATTGAGCGATGACCTTGTCTTTTAAAAACCAATAATCAATTTAGCAACAATCTTGACAAATGGATAAAAAAATTGACATTATTATTTTACAAATTTTCTTTGAGGTAATAAATTTTGAATCAATGTATTCAGGTGAGGTCGTTCTAACCTAACTGCCAAGGTCGTAGTATTTTACATCGTCCATTGTGTGCGTGGAAGTTGTTTATTCCCCCCATACTGAACCATTTAAAACTGAATAGCTGTTCTTAGATACAGATTTTCTGCTTATTAGCACAATCTATTGAAAATATAGTTCTCTGATATACGAGCATGCGAGTTAATATAGGTGTGAATTTTAATCAGATTGCTTATTAGCATTGATTCTTCTTGAAATGGGCATAACTGCGAGTACTCTCAGGTATGTACTTAGTGTCTGTTTGTTGTTTGGATGTACAAGTACCCATCCACGTCCACTCTGTTTTTTTTTTTTGTTAGATGTATTTCTATTTGCATCCATCTGATGAGTAAAGCCTTTTTCAACTGATTTTTATAGTTTGTTCTTATGTTGTACTGTAACACCACTGTCCCGGATTAGGGGAGGGTTGGCGCCTTCAAACTAGTTTAACCCTGCCACATTCTGTATGTGCCTGTCCCAAGTCAGGAGCCTGTAATTCAGTGGTTGTCATTTGTTGCTGTGTTACATATTTGTTTTTCGTTCATTATTTTGTACATAAATTAGGCCGTTAGTTTTCTCGTTTGAATTGTTTTACATTTGTCATTCCGGGGCCGTTTAAAGCTCACTATGCGGTATGGGCTTTGCTCATTGTTGAAGGCCGTACGGTGACCTATAGATGTTAATTTCTGTGTCATTTGGTCTCTTGTGGAGAGTTGTCTTATTGGCAATCATACCACATCTTCTTTTTATATATAAGTAGATAGTGCAAGTCTTTTTGGTATTTAAAAATACTTGATAGAGTCAACGTCATAACTTCTGGAAGATGGAGTTGGTTTTTTTGTAAATATATAAAATGGTTACAAATATGCCCAAGGATTGGTCGGGGTATAGACATATGGTCGTCCTTGAACTTCTCCAATCCGAATGTGGAACACATGATAAAGAGTGTCCTCCGTTTTGGCTGAAAATGTATTGAGTGTATAAAAATGCAGTCACGTCCGGTCGAAATGGAAAAAGTGTAATGTGATATCTCATGAAGGGAAAGGTCCTCTATTCACGTTAGATATACCTTGCAACAACTCTTTAAGTGATACATGTATGGCCTGTTGCTAGGCAAATTACTTCCTTTGCACTCAACATACCCTTTTTTCTCTGTGGCAGTAGAAATAAGCGCCCTTTTATCTATCTGGTTCACTAAACTTTGGCGAACTTACATTTTAGATTTTGTTTTTAAATTGTTCTCGTCCAGAATATGCATGAAATATCTGCTACTGGACGTTAAACAAACAAAAATCCTACATATATGATCCTTATTTCAATTTTGATGCAATTACAGGAGCTGGGTTGGTTACCTTGTGCATATAAATATGGGATTAACTCTCCTCAGATAATATATGATTTAATCCTTTGGCAAAGATTACTGCTCGGTTACTTTTTTTTCATATTTAAATTAATAAAGTTAGAAAGTCCATATGTTAAAGAATAAAATTATTAAATAGAAAGCCATAAAAGAAGTTATATAAATATTTAAAACCTGTCGACAAATATTTCTTTTGTCCGGTAGGATTATCAGAAACCCCTTTGAAGTAGCCTTTTAAAAAGGTGTTGATCTATTAAACTGGTAAAACCTGGTCTTATTAGTCTTAAATATTGTTAAGAATTCCTGAGGGCCATCGAAACTTGTTAAAATTAAGTTTTAATTTACACCTTAAATTAGCTGCATTTTCCTTATTAAGTGGACTAACAGGGTCATTTTCGTGTTAAAAGAGTAAATTAAAGAATTAAATGAAATCTTTTACACATCTGAAACATATTTATAGGAATGTAATTAGACCTGCTTTTGTGTGAAGATTCAGTTACTTTTTGGCAAAAAGCATAATGAAAACTGAATGGTTTGAATTATTAAAGAAAAAACGATTAATCTTCCTAATATAAAAATTTTGTGAATGAATTATAAATTATTTCTGTTGCCATTATAAACATAGTGTATAATATACATGTACTGACTTACAGGACCAATTTAGGTTACTATTTTTTTTATAACTGTAAATAAAATTTTTAAAAAATTGATGTAAAAAGTTCAATAATCATATCGTGCCATAAATGTAAGTATTGTAAATTTTGTCTTCATTTAAAAAATGGTGTTTTAGAGTTTCAGCGCCAAGGCTCTAAGCGTACCAAATATTGGTACCATTAAAACGTTTAATCCCGCTGCAAATGTTTGCACCTGTCCTAAGTCAGGAATCTGATGTACAGTAGTTGTCGTTTGTTTATGTAATTTATACGTGTTTCTCGTTTCTCGTTTTTATATAGACTAGACCGTTGGTTTTACCGTTTGAATGGTTTTACACTAGTACTTTTGGGGCTTTTATAGCTTGTTGTTCGGTGTGAGCCAAGGCTCCGTGTTGAAGGCCGTACATTGACCTATAGTGGTTTACTTTTATAAATTGTTATTTGGATGGAGAGTTGTCTCATTGGCACTCACACCACATCTTCCTATATCCAAATATTGGGACTAATGCATGACCACATTAACACAGTCTATAATCATACTGTCATTTGCTCCTGATCAAAACTGTCCAGAAATCAGAGTTTCGATACTGACATGTTTTAAATGATACGATACAACGGGGTTGTAATTTTTAAATTATAAACTAAGTAAGTATATAAGTTTATCTAAAGTAATGACTCTCCAATACAAAATAAAAATAAGGAGATGAGGTATGATTGCCAATGAGACAACTATCCACCAAAGTTCAAATAAAGTGGATGTAAGCAATTATAGACAACCGTACGGCCGTTGGTCTCTTTTTTCTTTCGAGTTATCTTTGGTTTTGTTGCTTCCAATCTTTTAGTGCATTAGGCGTTACTAGTGAAAGGTTTAATAGAAACAAAAAGCATGAACACTACGCTCGGTATAACGGTAGAGTGTGGTGGATAGCTGTCTCATTGACAAACATACCACATCTTCTTATTTTTATACAAAGAAATGTCTAACCATTAAAATATTGTCACGATTAAAATCTTCTGCATTTCGACATGAATGACATTTTAATATCATTTTTGAAATCTTTATTTTTGTTCAATATCATAACTTTTACAAATTTTGACATGCTGATGTTCAATAAAGATTTCAGTTTATTATTTTATTGGAGTATTTTACATTCACAAGTTGCTAAATATCCTCCGGAAATATGTAACCTCTGACACCATACCATGTATACGTAACAGTACAATCCTTAAGAGGTGTCGTAAATTTTATTTTATAATCATAATTTTAAACAAGTGATCATTCAATTTCTAAATATCATAACGAATACAATGAAAAAGGAGGAAGAAGGGCCAATCAAAATGATATAAAATAACGGTAAATAATTTAATCATGAAACATCCTCTTTAAAATAAAATGTAAATAATTCAGCAAACTGTCCTATGCCCATTTGGCTCAAAGAGTTAGTGTAAGCTAATGTTAACAATTGGTGTCCGTCGATCCGTCTGCTAACTTTACATTTACGTCATCCCTTTTCCAACGAAACTATTTGAATTGCGACAAACATTGCAGAAAGAACTGATGGAGAGCACTTTATGAAATCCCAAATTTAAAAAAAAAACTTTGTTTCGTCCTGGAAAATGTAAGGCCAGTTCTAGAATCAGACTTTTTCAGTTTTTTAAATGTTTACAAACCACATTACCACCGATATCTGACCGGATGGCAAACATTGCTGTCAGAAGCAAAGCTTTATTTTGATTAATATTTCTTATTCTTGGAATATATAAAGCAACATATTCTGAAACTTTATCGAAACAATGATTGAGAGGTCTGTTATAAGAATTGCTATTTTTATATGATAGAGTGGCATTATCCCATAGATAATATACATTTGAATATCATGTACTTATGTAACATTACAGTCGCAAAATCGTGTATCATTCGGAAGATGTATCAAAGAGAGAGAGAGAGAGAATTTGAAATAGAGACCATCTTGTACCTCCTGAAAACTCTTAAGTACCGTCCGATGAAGATGAATTTAGTAGAGAAGAATGAAATATTCAAAGTATCACAAGAATAAAAACACATTCGTAATAAATGAAACATAACAAACAGTCTGGAACATTTTAATGTGTTCTCAGTTAAAATCATTTTTTTTGAAAATGATATCTATCTATTTTGAATCAAGCATGATCGTGGGCTTTTATTTTTATTTTGAATCAAGCATGATCGTGGGCTTTTATTTTTATTTTGAATCAAGCATGATCGTGGGCTTTTATTTTTATTTTGAATCAAGCATGATCGTGGGCTTTTATTTTTATTTTGAATCAAACATGATCGTGGGTTTTATTTTTATTTTGAATCAAGCATGATCGTGGGCTTTTATTTTTATTTTGAATCAAGCATGATCGTGGGCTTTTATTTTTATTTTGAATCAAGCATGATATATGATATATAAACATAGAATAGAATAAGGCGTATGTTCAAACACGTTCTTTAAAATCCTAAACCTAGAGGGTATGGCGATATTTAAAGGATTTAAAGAAATATTTTGTGTGTTTGTTTCTGACTTCAGTCCATCAAAATCTCAGATTAGAAAATGATCTCAGAACAATTTTTAACACAACTTTGACCTAACTATATATTTTTCTATAAAAATCATTCACAGAGAATTAAATTTTATTTACGGTAAAACTCGAACGGAAGATTATGTAAGAATTATTAACGCTACGAGCAAATTTTTTGGTCCTACGATGTATATGCCTTGCATGTTGTACATGCATGTATCAGATTTCGTACGGTGAAAACCTAGAGGGTATGACGTTAACAAGGTTATTAAGAACAACAATAGATAACGTTATATCAATATTTGTATAAGTTTGACACCCATTTAGGCAGATGTGATTAGTAAATAATATAACGGTTAATTGGTCCAAAAACACAGAATTTTTAATAATCTTTTCAGTTGCCAATACTTATCGTGTTAGGATCTTTAAAAAGTAAATTTTGACTTAAGTATCGTGTCATTAGTACAGTTTGTCTCCTTCCCGGAAATGATTTTATCAATGTTTACAAATAAGATATGTTATTTTAATAAGGAAAATAAACATGCGTATTTTTAATATTTATATATACAAAATAATTAAGATAATTATATTTTGATCCCATGTTTATATTTCTGAAGACGAATTTCATTTACTATGAAATGTACAGTAAAACTAAATACAATTATAGAACAATTATTTTCTAAAATTAGTTGAACAGTTCGAATCCTCTTTTTAAATATGACTAATGTAGCAGGATTTAAATTTGTGACCTGTACAATTCTAGAAATACTTCATTGAGTAATAATTAACGTTGTAGTACTACCTACTCAGCGGAATAGGATTATACATAATACCAATGTAACAATATTGTCTTTTAATAATGGAACGGGGTATATAGAAATGTTCATATATAGATATGTGTTTGCAGTATGCCAGTGTATAACTTATGCTTATGTCAAATTTCGTAACAATCCTGTTATTTTGAATTTTAAACCAAAAAATATATTTAGCTTTATTTTTATAATATTTCACATTGCAGTCAATACTATAACTACATTATACTTAGCAATACTAATGAAGAGAAACTGATGTGTTGTTTCGAAAATTGTTATTGAAATGCAATCTAGTATCTATTTTTTTATTTACTGACATTTATTTATGAATCTTAAAACAAAGATCACTTAAACTGGCATCTTGTAAGAGATTCTTAATTTCACTCATTACAAAAGATGTGGGACCAAATCATCGCAAATTCCAAATCTCTGCATTAAAATCGATATTGTACTTGCCAGTTGTCTTTCCTTTGTTTGGATAACGATCAACAATTTTTTTCTCTAAATGCTTTCTATTCTTTCAGGAACTGTCTAAAGCTTACAAGTTAACTCACAAATAGCCTCTATACTTCCAAAATAGCCTCTACTTCCATATGGAGGAAAAAATTGACACGCACTACTGATCGAGACACATATAATATTACAAAAAGCAAGTCCTAGAATCTGTGTGTTTAGTGGTTCACCATCCTGATAAAACATTGTTTTGGAATTTGTTTTATTCTCAATGCTCTTCAACTTCCTTCTTTATTTGGGCTTTTAACCTTTTTTATTCTAGCGTCGCTGATGAGTCTTTTATAAACGAAACGCGCGTCTGGCGTACAAAATTATAACCCTCGTATCTTTATCGAGTTTTTTTTTTTTGCAATATAAAATCCCTAACAATATACGTAAAGTTTACAAATAAAAGTCACATTTATAACCTCAGAGAACACACCCTTATTTTCATGATTCTAAAAATTTACAAAGGTTTTTTTTTCAGTTAAGATTTTACTGATTAAAGTCATAAGACAATCAGGTCTTAACTTCGAAGCATTACAGTTATTACTATATTTGCTGTCCAAAGAAGCTCTCTTATCAGCAGTGAAACATGGTATGGCTATTAATCCCTAATATTATAAGTTGCATAATTCAGAAGTTCTGTTTTCTATCAGAATGATTTATCATCTTTTGCGTTCAATTGGTATATCTAATGATTGATCATTACCTTGAAAGAGCAAACATAGCTCTGTCATCAAGAATATTGAAATAACATGCAATGAAAAGACAAACTCACTTAATATCAATTTCATGCGTCCGTAGCGTTTTCTGGAATAATCGTCATCAGAAGCGCTCAAATTCAAACATTTGAAAGCCAGGATGTATAAGACCAATCACATAAGAGCTTTATGACTTTAAATAAGTCATATCTTTTAATTTCAAAAGTCAACTTTTTTAGATGTTCCGTTATTTCAAAGTCTTAAGATTATTTACAATTGAATTCCATGTTCTAAAAAGTGATTATATAGAAATAGGAAGGTGTATTGTGAATGCCAATAAGACAACTCTTCACCAGAGACCAAATGATAGAAGTTAACTATAGGTCAACACGGCCTTCAACAATGAGCAAAACTCATACCGCATAGTCACCTAAAAAGGCCTTGAAATTACAAATGTAAAACAATTCAAACGAAAAAACAACAGCCTGATCTATATACAAAACAATTAACGAAAAACAAATATGATGTACAGTTACAAACGACAACCACTGAATTACAGGCTCCTGACTTGGACAGGCACATACAGAACGTGACGGAGTTAAACATGTTTGAATTAAGGCACCAACCCTCAACTGTAATTTAAAGACAGTTGTCATCATATTGGGCCTTGTAAATCATGTGAAAGACGGACTACATTCGTTTATTATATATATATATATAGCTAAGCCTAAGAGTAAAAACGTGCAAGTGCTACTTAATTTTTATATAAAGAAGCACATCTAAAAAATGTGTTTGTTCTTTAAAATTCCAGCTCAGTATTATAAGACATTAATATCTTTACTCAAAGGGTTACAGGGGTTACGTCCAAGCTTATTTAGCAATTCTAGAAAAATATATTAATCCAAGGTAATTCAAATTGTTAAGTATTTAAAGCCTTTTATATTCAGAACTCAGATTTAGTGGTAGTCTAGCTACATTTTGGAGAAAAAAATGTTTTTCGTATCAAAACTTACACAAAGATCCCAGGTATCACAATTACTTTTAAACTTATAAAGGTTGGAGATCTTTCAATAACGTTGCCAATATCAAACATTCATCTACCTAAAGAATGATGTTATTTGGTTTGAAGGCTTGGGCTCAGATAGGCCAAGGAGGAAGTCATTTAAAGGTTTGCTAGAAAAAAATAAACTATAAAATGTGTCGGCTTTGCATTGAAAAAGACGGAATACACACCTGTACCGAAGTAAATTTTCAAAAAAGAAATGTACTTTTAACTCTTCTCCTGTCCTCTTTGGGTGCAGCACTTGTAATTACTAGTAAAACTGAGCAACTGCCTCAGGCAAAAAGTAAAATCACAAAAATACTGAACTCCGAGGAAAATTCAAAAAGGAAAGTCCTCAATCAAATGGCAAAATCAAAAGTTCAAACACATCAAACGAATGGATAACAACTGTCATATTCCTGACTTGGTACAGGCATTTTCTTATGTAGAAAATGGTGGATTGAACCTGGTTTTATGGCTAGCCAAACCTCTCACTTGTATGACAGTCGCATCAAATTCCATTATATTGACAACGATGCGTGAACAAAACAAACAGACACAATTGGTAAAAATGTCAAAAATAGGGTTACAGCAGTCAACATTGTGTTATCATCTTAATCACTATAAAAACAAACAAATTTTACGAAGAAGCACAAAAAGGGCATACATCAAATTTAACATCCTCATTATGCTTATATCATACGATTTTATTTATCTATGTAAAATCCACCTATAAAGGATGGAAGGTTTTAAGTACTGGCGTAAAATCGCGCGTTTGAAATTCGCACAGGTAGACATAAAATAATTTTGTCGTTCAAAGTATAAAGAGATACATAAATACAGAGTCACGTAAAATGGATATCACAAAAAAACAGACTTAACAGTAAAAAGTAATATTAATAAATAAAATAATAGTTTGGTTCAAATTATGACGGGATACATGAGTACAGAGTCACGTCAAATGTATATCACAAAAAAACAGACTTAACAGTAAAAGTAATATTAAAAAATGAAATAATTTTGTCGTTCAAAGTATGACGGGATACATAAGCACAGAGTCACGTCAAATGGATATATCAAAAAACCGGACTTAACAGTAAAAGTAATATTAATAAAGACAAATAAAAGAATACTATAACACGTTATTAAGATGATAAACAACGTCAGTACGCAAAATCTATACTTCAAGACCATCGTGTATTATTTGTGAAGTTGATACGGAATATTTATCAACAAGTTCTTGGTACCTTTCGATGAACTTTTTCGAAAAAGACAAGACGTTCTTTGACATACCCTGGTTCATCAACTTTTTGCTCAGACACTGGTGACGTTTTACAAAGTCTGAGTAGGAGCTGCAAGCTCTTGAATACCGAATAAGTTGGGAAATGTATATCCCATATGCAGGTGAAGTTGGTATATTGCTACTAAGGTGGGGGAAATTGATAATTTCAAAATTAAAATCGTCTCGTTTGTCATAGATTCTGGTACTGAGATGACTGTGTATGTCAAATTCGAGGTATAAGTCTAAAAATGAGGCGGAGGAAGCCGTGTCTGTTGTTTCTTTGATTTCTAGTTCTGGTGGATATATTAATGGAACCCAATCAGAAAAGTTCGGATTGTTAATGGAAAGAACATCATCAATATATCTGAAAGTGAAATTTAATAACCTGGCTTCTTTGATCTTCTTGTTTTTGACAAGTGTCTGAAGGAACTCCGATTCATATGAAAATAAGAAGAGGTCGGCAAGGACAGGCGCACAGTTCGTTCCCATAGGAATGCCGACAATTTGTTGAAAAGTCTACCTCCAAATTCAACAAATATGTTGTCAATAAGGAACTCCAGCATACTGATCACTTGTTCCTCTGTGTAGCATGTTTTACCCTTTTGTTCGCTATTAACAAAATATGCCTTATGGTATCCCAAAGTAATAAATTTATAGCGTATGCTACCATTTTATGATAAAAGCATTTTGGATTATTTCTTTTAGACGGTTTTCAATTTCACATGGGGAATGGTGGTATACAAGGTAGAAAAATCAAAAGTTTTGATAGAACTAATTTCAGAAAAAGACCGAGATTTAAAATTATCCAGAAGTTCTTTAGAGTTTTTAAGAATCCACATATGGTTAATACCACTACGCGAGTAAACCGTTTCACAGTATTTCTGAAGACCCTCTTTCACTGCGGACAGAATTTTAGTCAATCTAATGGACACTTCTTTAGTGGAACATGCAGATGAGCTGGCAATGTACCGTTGTTTGTACGGAATTTTGTGTGTTAAAATTGACCTTTCTGATTATAGGTCTTTTGAGATTATTACACTAAGCCGGTAAAAATGGTCTGTCAAGCTGTTAAACATTGACATTTAGTGGAACAAAAGTATAAAAATGTGATTTCGATGAAAAACTATAATGTGCTTTGATTACCGTTGATTACCCGGCCTTCAACATGCAAAATGACCTTATGCAATCATTTCGATGTAGATCCAGAGAAATGCCGAGCAGCCTTTATACGTTAAACATTCCAGGCTTCTTTTGTATATACATGTATTCAAAATTCTCAAAATTTCAACCCCTGCTTACTAGTAATTGATTATAGTGTTGTCCTGAATCCCTGTCTTCCAATAACCGTAAAGTTCTGTTCTCTTGCTGTGGACTCTGAAGTTTTTGTGTTTCATAGAACTGATGCTATTAGTTCAAAAGGGCAAATCGGATAATTTATTGTTTTAGTACTTTGGCTACAAAAAGGTCTGAGCTCTGAAATAGATATACATTATCCATTTTTGTTCCTGAAAATAGTTTAAGTAGCTAGGTTTGCAAACAAAATTACTTCAGGACAAAAATCAACGATTTGCATCAAATAAGTCTTGGGCGACGATTTGAAAAATTAGACCGTGAATTTACACTCAGATTCGGGTTAAGACTAAAACCTTTATAATTATGAAAGTAGAATGCAACTCATCGTATATAGATGCTCGTTCTCGATGCCTTATACTTGCCACTGACCGAAAGCAAACAACAATCAATCAAGTATAATCGATGTTTTTAAGGCTTACTGTGTGATACAATCTTTCTCAGCTTCCCTACAAGAGGCATCGGATTTAATGTCCCCGTTCCGATCTGTCGTAATTGCGTATTTACACATCCCGGGAAAGCCAAACAAACGCACCACCTTAGCAAGAATTTAATGACAGTCGGGACATGTCCAGGGATTTCAATATTTCTGAACTCCAGTCATTCCTTGGGGTTAAACAAAAAAATGTTAGGACAAAATGTCAGAATTAATTACTTTACAAACTTTTAGATTCATCAAATTTTAGACTTTCAAAGGATATATTTCTTGGCACCATTTAAATGGCAACTTCCTAAAATTATCCAATTTAAAGCTTTTCTCAATAAAATTGGATCATAATATTATGTTTTCAATAGATTTTTTTAACAAAATTCTATAAGTATAACATAAAAAGAGATAAGAATATTGTTAACCAACGCAAACATCATTTTAAATTGAAATATGACTTATTGTCCTGTGACCTTTGTCTGCAACTGTCCTCTCTAGTACGTATATCCATACATCTACAAAGCTTTGTATTAGTTGTTTTTAAAAGAAAATATACCGACAATGTTTAACTATAATTATTGTAAATTACAAAATTTCGTAGAATTAGTATGTTATACATCTTTCGTTTAAGTTTAGTAAGAATCGTGACTTTAATTAAATCCGATGCCTTGTGTAACGAGACTGCCACGTTCTCGGTACGTTAAGAACCATTGCCACAACTATATTTGAGGGTTCCGTAGGTGGCCTTTTGAAAGGCCAAACTTCAATCCCCATGGCTATCAAATATACCCACATTTTCCAGTTGCATTCCAAAGTTCCTGCCCTCCATCCCGGTCGACTTCTATTTCAGGACCGACCTATTTGGTTTATTGTAAATTTGAATGTGCATGAAATAATTGCCACTAGGCGTAAAACAAACAAAAATCAATCCAACAATCTTTCGTGGAAACATAGATGAACGTATATTTCATATATGTCTGGAAGAATGTAGAAAAATAGTCACAGAAAAGTCACGAATAAAAAGTCGCAGGAAAAAAATCACAGGCAAAAAGGTCCCACGAAATAAAGTCTAGAAAGGGGGAGGTTAACTGTACATACAGCTTTTTTACTAAAATGTTAGAATATTTCATAAGCGGTAAAGCAATTATTTGACTTTTTTTAGATCAAACAAAAGCTAATGCAGGAATCAATGTTAATCCAAACGAGACATATAGTATTTCAGTGTTCTTCCCATATTCAAATACTTCCAATAACAGAATAACCCAATCAGTGAATTCAATAAACGTTAAAATTGAATTTTACAATTCACTTAAGTTATAAAACGGTGAAGATATGACTCGCAGACAAGTGGCCCCAGAAAGTAAAGATTCTAAATTCGAGATAGGGAAATCGAATTAACATATGGCTGCCAAAATTATCGTCAAATTTCTATAATTATAAGATACAATTTTAATCATTTCACGGTAATTTAACCTGATGTAGATTAAACAAACCATAAAATTTTAAATTTTATTCCTACTTAATATATGTAAATTACCGTCTAACAATAGGGGGTATCAAGTTTATAACCAAAACACAGTTTATCATTCGTGTTTTACAGAGGAAATCAAATTCTTCTCACTGTTTAACCCACGGGTTCAGAAGTGAATATCTACGAAAAGTCAATTAAATTGTAAAACAAGTTGTTAACCAGTTTATTAAGTCCAGGGGACACAGGGATATTTTACAATCCGGGACTTTGATTTTACCGGGCAATCATTGATTGTATACAAAGTCCATAAATCAATTTATTTACAGTATTGTTATCGCTGATCGATCTGAAATTACTCAAATATTGAACAATCACTTGATAAAATTTGAAAAATTGACTCATTAACGAAAGTTTGAAATTTTTCTTTGAAGTTTTCCATAGATTTGAGTCCGTAGTAACGGAATTTCGGATCGATTGAGTTTATAAATTAAAAAAGAATGAAGTCGAGATTTTGGGTGTATATATGAATAAGATTTAAGACCAATAGTAAAAGCGACTTGAAACTTGATTTATGCATATTAGTCATAGAATCTATGATAAAAAGTAAAATAAAATATTTTACTATTAAATACGGATATAAAATAAAGAGATGTTATACAGTAGTTCTTTTTAGTTTGTTGATTCCAGAAAATAACCATTCAAAGACCTCTTAAAATCGTATTAATTATAAGAATATTTATTGCAAGTTTATCAATCTCGGGAAGTGATATTGATTGTATGAAACCAAATAGATGGTTTACAAAAACGTTTTGCTTGATGATTATTTTTTCCTTCATCCAAGAGAAACTTGAGAGTAAACCAGTCAACATGCACGAACAGATTAAATCTCGTTAGGAAATGATGAATGGACATTAAAACTAAATAAATTAGATGTGAGCAAACATATAAAATCAAGCCGTTACATTTGATAATTTCTGAATCCATAATGTCCGCATTAAAATAAGACCCCGTTTAGAAACAGAGGAAGCCGTCCATCACCGTTTAACAAACCGTATCTCCAATGTTCTTATAAATGGGGATATAATCGGTCAGAAGGGTTACAATTACTTCTTTAAAAAAATCTTAATGTACATAAAATTAACATGGTATATCCCTTTGTATTTTAAAACAGTTTCGTAATAACAAGCATGTTTTCTAAATGTGTCCGTGTAAAAATTATCAAATCTTTTGATCAGAAAACCATGGTAACGTTTATAGAATTATAGTTATTTCTAAACGGAAACCAATACCACAAAAGAAATC
The DNA here is from genome assembly GCA_017311375.1 of Mytilus coruscus. Taxonomy (NCBI): domain Eukaryota; kingdom Metazoa; phylum Mollusca; class Bivalvia; order Mytilida; family Mytilidae; genus Mytilus; species Mytilus coruscus. Next base: position 47,717,437 of record CM029597.1, read on the forward strand.
AATTTTGATTCAATAATTCCCATGATATTTTTCTCATTTCCTGGCCAACAAACAATTCCCTGAAGAGACCATTATTTACTGACCTAAGTTTGCCCTTTAACTTTGTTTATAAGGATGTTTACTTCATTTTTGAGGAAATTAAAGAAATAAAATGACTTTCCGTTTTCAAAATTGATTTAAGGTTACTTTATCCAATTAAAGAAATGTAACAATTCAAAAACCTGTGAAATTTTTGGGCCGTTGCATTACTTATGTAAATAGCAAATCAGCCAGGTAAATAATCTATTATTGTGTACATTTACAAAATAAACGCGATAACAATTCAAGTTACAATTGTTACCGTTTCTATTGTTAATCTTTTCATTCATTCATTTCAACGGTTTCCACGAGGTAATTCTTCACACTTGAAAATACCGCTATTTACAAAAAACTAATTTGCATATCAATACACCCCGATCGTTGAATGGCTAATTCTGATGCGCCTGCGCAGTGACGACTGATCAGCTGAACGGCGCTTATTACAAACCACAAAATCCTCATGTTTTCAGTGTTAAATTGACATTTCGTAGGAAAAGTGTTTTCATCAATGTGACAGTTCACAAAATGCCCAGGACCTTTCTTGTCCGAAGAACAGCATTACAATTTGAGAATCCATCTTCAACAGAAAGTGAAGAAGATAGTGAAATAAATTCTACTGAACTTCACGTGAACCACAATAATAAAGGTATGTTTATTTCATATGTAATCAAGCATGAAAGTGATAGCCTTTAATATCTTCTTTATTATTTAGATTTTAAACATCTTTTTAAAATTCTATTTAAGTTATACCGTTATATAAATATAACGGGTTTTTGTAAAAAGGCAAAAACACCAAAATTAGCAACTGTTTGACAGAAATGTCTAGCACCTGTATCCGACGGTCATCTGTCAGCATCCGTTAAGTATTGCAGACTGTTCATTATGATTGTAATAAATCAATGTTATCTCTGTCAAATAAATCCTTGGTCTCGAGATTTTATTTGATAAAATGGGGATGTTTATTGCCATGTCAGATACAAATGAATATTATTAATTAATTAAAATACTCTTATAATCATCGTATATATGTGTATTATCATGAGAATTGTGTATTACTGTTTATATAAATGTCAGAATGGTAAATTAATGACGGTTAACCACACATGGGAGAAGAATGTTTATAAGTAGGCATGTGATTATGTTGTGTTGGTTCAGACTCCAAAAGATTTCCCGATTTGATGATACAGATAAATCTTTTTATAAATAGTTCAACCGATACTTAAGTTCTCTAATATAGTAAAAATGAAACCAAAAGGTTTAAAATCATATCGTTTCATTCATTTATTAACTTTCTAGATATTTATTCACATAAAAATGTTGACGTAGAATTATAAATATCAAGTTTCAGCAAGCTTAATATATAAAAACTTGGTTTAAGTAGGTTTTTTTATGGATCTATTTCAAACAAGTATTTCTCTAGAAAGGAAAGATTTTGGATAGACAGAAACCAAATGTACTAAACTTTAAGGTATATGAAAAAAGGTGTTCCTACATACTTGATAATTTTGGTAAAATGGCTTTATACGATCTTTTGATATTGAAATATTCGGAGACGCACAGTCATAGTGTTGGTCTAAGATCAAGCTGGGACTATTATAATGTCAATATATTATGTCCCAGGATCAAGCAACTCTTTTTTCCTTTAAATTCATATACATCATGTACAAGAAACCTACTCTTGTCTGTTGTGTCCACTTTTAGTAAGACATAATTTTTAGACTAATGTACTAATGTATTATTTATTAGATCAAAGTTAGAGAAGTGTTTATATTACAAACTTTTCAATTGTTAATGATAAAGACCTTGATTAGACAATGACAACACACAGATTATACTGTTTTTACAGTTGATTTCTACGTTTCCATAATGTCTGGGAAACTTTAATTACCATGCATTAACACATCGGATTGAATAAAGTTCCCACCAATTAGTTTTTATTGTAATTAACCACGTAGCGAACCAAATCGATAAAATTCCAACATTCAAACAAGATTTACACCTCAACAGTGCGAATTCACCTGTCGCCTGGAATTGTCTGCACCGTTAGAACTCTGCATCATTAAAGATTAGGCCGACACACTCATATAATTCAAAACTTCAATTTTACTTTTGAAGACCGGTTAGAAGTTCGATTAAGTTATCATACCCCAAAGGGACCGAAGGTTATAAATTAAAAAATAGATAAGAAAATTGTATTTCTTTATTTGTATAATTATGTTGTCAAATAGATTAATTTATTTGATAACTGTTGTCTGTTACAAAATACGGCAATTAGATGTTTATGTTTTCTATATAAATATACCAACAGTACAATGTCCTTACATTTTATAACAAATATAATATAATTTGTCATGTTATTGCTTAAGGCATGTAATAAATATACATACAATTTTATATTTAAATTTTCTCTTTCAAAATTTAACAAATAATCATTTCAAATTCATTAATTATTCGGTAACATTAAAGATTTATTATCTTTGAAGAAAGAAACATTTTAAAACGAATTAAAGATGTTTTTCGAGTGGTATTTAAAACCCATCGGAACGCGCCAAAAAATTCAAATTACAATGTCCGTGAATAATTAATATAACGGTTGATCGTTGATTAAATTTCATCATGCATCTAGCATCTGTCACTGGCAGTCGATTGCAGTCTTCTGGTAATCTTGTATGGGCTCCAATATTGATTTTGGCTATTTTTCATTACCCAGGCGCTGTATCTGCGTTCTGGGATTGGTCGTCTGCATGATCAATAACGGTCGTCTGTCAGAGAGTTGTATTTAAGGAACCTTTTTGTATTAGCATATTGATGGCGTTACACAATGATTAACGATTGAAAACATGAAAATTACTCTATTTTAGGTACCTAGTTGTAACAGCTGCTTAGTATTGAAATTTTCTGAAGTAAGAAAGGTCTTTGACTATATTTAATGTCGTGCAGAAGACTTCTGCTTCACAGACAATTGATTTTTAAATTTGGCGCTATTTGATGAATATGTCTTTTATACTATCGGAATAAGGATGCCGTTAACATTCATGTATTCTTCAAATTTGCTAAGACTTTTTTCTCATACGTGGATACTAAAATATCTATGTTGTCAAAGAAACTGTCTCTGCTTTTATTAATAACATTTTTGATAAATACCCGTTTATGAATGTATTAAATATCTCTCATTCTAACACAAAACGTGTCAAAATTAAGACATTTTTATCTCATTTTTTCGCCTATTTGGATTACGGTGACGGATTATGATTAGAGTGAAAACAATATGTTACCCGTGTGTTGTGACAACGGTGGTCCGTAGTATATGCAGGTAATCCCGGAAACAAATACGTGATATCCAGAGAAAACCGTGGACGATACAGTTAGGGATAAGGGGATTATATTTTAGTTTACATACTGATTCCTTTATTTGGTTATTTCATTACATTATAATCGCCATGATGTAAGTGGATAACGATGTCCATACATATTTGTGAGTCGGGTTGAATCCGTTGATTTGCGGGTAATAAGTAACCGAGCAAAGGCGAGTTCGTGATTTCAAAGATTTACAGGCATCTTGTATTATTTAAACTATATGTACAGTTGTTGATTACATTTTCCTACCAGGGATTGGGCAAGGAGGGAAACTTGTACTCTGCCATCGTATATATATATATATACAAGTAAATGTGTGATATTCCAGATTCCATATTCAATATTTTATTAGTTTCACCACTTTTATTAGTTCCAGCCACATTTCGAAGGCATAAATATGAACAAATGAGATAGATTTTAATGCGCACGACACAGTATTATATCTGAAAAAAAATTTAAATAAGGTTTGCTCAAAACCAAAAGTTTCTACAGCCAAATACGTAATACAAAAAAAGCTCTCAACAGTCAAATCCGTCAAAGGTCAACTTGGGAATCAACTAGACTTTTCTTGAGGTAGTTGTAACGAAATGACATAATACATGAATAAAAAAAATTAAAAGAAGCCAAAAATTATAAAAGATCAATTTATAATACAAATAAGAAAACACAGATGCACGTTCGATACACCTTTCGTTTCCGCACGAGGACGCAGTCTTTAAAAGAATATCAATTATTAAAATGAACACGAATTAAAGTTCATGTATGACGACTTTTACCTGTAAATGTGCCTTTGTTTGATTATATCTTATGTTTTAAATAAGAATTTAGAAACATCTGTGTAGTTAAAATTAAATCTTCTGTAAACAGCGACAGATGTATAGCAGAACATATAAAAGTACTATTTAAAATATGTTTTTAGCAGGTAAAATTAAAAAGTTGAGCTAATAATGTTATTTTCACCTTCTAGGTATTCTTTTTGTAACTGTATTTTTTTTTGTACGTTTCACCTGGCTTAAAACTATTTAAAGATCTGTCCGTTACGATACAAAGTAAAAATAGTCGTAAAAAATGGGTCTTTATCAAGATAATTTGGTAACAGTTTGACGGCTCGATCATTAAATGGGGTGACTCTTGCGTAACGAAATAAATGTTTTACACTGATAACAATAAGAGGCTTCCAAACTGTGATTAAAACGCTACATGTAGCTATCATTTGGTAGACATGTAATCTTATGAGACTCGCGCTCTTTTTACAAAGACAAACACAATTTATAAAGAATATATGTAAAGAACGTGAATTTTTACGAATAAAGAAATACTTTATAGTCATGTAAATGATAAAGATTTGGGACAAAATTAACCTTAACAGACCGAAAAATTAAAAAAAAAAAAAAGTGAACAGATGCAATACCAGTCAGAAAGCAAATTAAAAAATATAAAAATACGAATAAATAAAGTCCCATGTCCTCAGTTATAATGTCCGTTAAATACAAGACCCTAAGTCTTCTTGGTGCAATGGCGGACCCAGAAATTTTCATTAGGGGCCCACTGACTGCCATAAGAGGGGGCCCGCTCCAGTCATTCTTCAGTGGTCCCTAAATAATCAACCAAATTTTTCCCACAAAGGGGGGGGGCTAGGGGTGGCGGGCACTCTGGGCCTCCCCTGAATCCGACTCTGTCTTGGTGGATAGACAGTCAGATCTGTTACAATCATTCCACTACCGACCAAAATTGATGTTATTATGGGCTTAGTCTAATAACACGCAAATTAAGTAATTTCTCGATTGACAAGATGTCAACACTACATGCTTGTCGTTGTGAAAATTCCATTTTATCCTACAACGGTTGCTTCATCATATTTCCTAATCAAATTTGTTAAGTAACACCTATTGAAATATTGCCCGTTATGTATTTGTGAAATCTTAGCACTTCCTTCTTAAACGGCGATAAATTAATTAAAATGATCGGTGATTTATTAGTCTGATAAGAAAATCCATTTGATTTTACTGACACTTGCAATTACCCAAATGTTTATCCAATTTGCATTAAATCCCAGGATTCATATGAGAACGTTCCAATATTTTTTCGATATAATTGAACGTGTTATTTGTAATATTTTCTCCAAACCTGATAAAAATAAGAACGCAGATAAAACGAAAGCTTTCCATCTGAGATCAAGATTAAGAAACTATGGAAAACCCAAATTGGTTTCGGGACAAAAAGGCATCTAAGAAACGTGATCAATTATACTATGGACTGTTTTTTATAAATCATAGTTTGATTTGACCATACAACTATTTTGATTCGAGCGCCGCTGACGAGTCTTGTGTAAACGAAACGGCATCAAGCATGCAAAGTTATAAGCCTGGTGTTTTTGACGAGTTTCTACAATCTGTGCAGTTACTAAGTTCCAAGTAGACGTACGTGTATACTGCTATATAAGAGCTCGTCGCGCAAGCTCAAGATTCAAATATATTTAATAAGAGTATCTTTCTGGTATACCTATCTGTCACACGCACACACACGCGCACAGATGATACATACTCTTGACCATGACTTAGTTTACAAATTAAGGTTGAGGGGGGATATAATTAGTAATCGTTCGTGAAATGTTCATGTTTTATATAATAGTCAAAGATTAAACTATTACAAAGCAAACACTTTGATAAAGTTTATGAACTTTTAATATGAAAGAAATTTTTGTAATGTTTTTCAGAGTCGAAGGTTGACAGCGGTCAACTTTTTAACGATCGATTTATGACACGCGAAGAAAAATGACCCTTCTAAATTTTTTGTGTCATTTTGAAGATTTTGAGAAGTACAGAGCAAATACGAAAAATTATGGCCTTTTGTCAGGGGAACAGTTAAAATGTAAAACAGTTAACCTATAAAATAGCAGGGGTCTTTACAAACTATTCAAATTTGATAACCCAATACACCATTGAACGGGAAGTTGGAATGCAGGTTTTTGTTCCCACATAGAAAATTCTGAATGAATGGAAGATCATCTCAACGAGATGACCGTTAATTTGAAAGGAATTCCATTCAACATTTTTACCTTGAACCACTGTATGACCAACTTGTTATTTTCTAACACCTGTCGCACCTTGCGCTCTACCTGACAGGTAGAAATTGTTTGGTCGTTATAAACATCCAAAGACAGATGTGACACCTTTCTTATGAGGGTCAGAGGGGTGGTCCGCAGGGAGTCTAGGGAGTATCTTTTCTTCTTTATAAAAAACCACTCGCAATGTTTTGGCCAGAAGAAAAAGTCAAGTAATTTGAACATCTGCCGGTAGTGAATCCCGGTCAGTGTCATTCTTATGTCAAGAAGTAATATCTTTTAAATTGGGTCAAATCAAACCCTAGAGTACACTAAGGATAATTTATTCTTGACATCCCATTATTATTAAAATTAAAGATTTTATAAACTGAATGCACAGGAAATGCAAATAATTGTGTGTAATATTTAAATATTCCCCACTGTAATGTACAGCTGAAGCATTCCTTCAGGCATGTCATTCTAAAGTGATGATCGAAAAGTTATAACTTTTTACGGAAATTTAGTTTTGATGATGCTTGACTTATTGACACACGTGCTTATTAATGGGTTTAAAGTTATGCATACTCTTCTTCATTGATAATTACATTGAATTTTATTTCCAAACATTGCTTCAGTAATCATGCAAGCAGAAAAAATTCAGTTATTTTCTTTCTACGTAAGATTTGTGAACATAACTCGCATATGGAAAAAAAATCTGGTTTTGCAAATGTACTGTTCACTTATGCTGAACGAAAAGTCCCTCCTCCCACTCGGCCTAGAAAAGTCCCACCTCCCACTCGGCCTAAAAAATTCCCTCCTCCCACTCCGCCTAGAAAAAAAAAATTTAGCCGTATCAAACTATGTTTTCATGCATGCACCAAAATCCAACTTATAATAAACAAAAAAACATTAAAAATATACTGTGACAACGAATACAGTAAATTCAATGGATATTTTTTTTAATGTTCGAAGGAAAGGCGAGTAATTCATAAATGGCCACTCACTAGTCGTAATGGCGATCACCATAGTTTCAATAAATAGATAAACTATTTTCAAGTGTCCATATCTATTAAAATGTCATAATTCCTTAATGTGCAATTCCAGTTGTGAAGTTGTTAAAGAAATGCAACACGTTTTTTCTTGTGACAGCTGTATAAAGAGATCTGACCAACATGTTGCCACGGTCATTTATCGTAATTGTTCAAAGGATAAAAAAATCAAGCTGTGGCAAATTGATAATAAATGGGATAATTTAATATATCTTTATACCCTAAAGAACTAAACTATCGATAAATTACAGCTTACCCTGATAAATATCATATATATATAAAAAAAACTGTATAATTGTATTCACGTAATTTTCAGCTTCTAAATCTTAAATGTGTTTCATTATGTTGTTTGCGTCTCTCCTCGTCTTCCAGAAATATTTTAAGTAAATAGCACGAAAGACTCTCATTAAATGCATATATTCTTTAACAAACGCCGAAGATCGTCTTGCCCATTCCATGTGTGTAACTTTTAGTGAATAAGTTGTATTCGTTTCGTCAAATTAATTAAGCCATCTTCTCTATTTTAGATTTCTTTTTTCAGATTTGAGCGTTCATGAAAGTTCACCCGCCATTCCTCTGGTAGAACCGAGAGTGAAAGAAGAAGAGATCGAATTCGTATCTGAAGCTTTAAACTTACCAGAAGTGGTACCGTCGGATAAATCACCGACCTATCTATCAAGGGCCATAAGCAAGGTTATTACAGTAGACTCGGTAACTGGGGCCATTGAAAATAAGACCTCGTCAAAGAGTTTCATTAAGGAAGAGATACCAGATCCGGAACTTGACGCTGAAGTAGCCTATCATACTGACAGGTCATTTTCTAGTTCCACACGTGACATCAGTACATGCTCTAGACCTATTAGCATATCCTCGGTGGAAAGCACCGGAAGTCAGGTTCACCATAGCAACACGTACAGTGATATCTCAGAGTCGAGTTTGCAAGAACATATTCAAGAAAGGATTGCAACGTTATCGCTTCCTCTGATAACTCCTCATCAGCCATTACCTCCCTTTGCCTCTTTGGCTTACAACGTTTTTGTATCATCTAGAAAAACAATGGGTGAAACCTTGCAGGAAACAGTTACCATGGATACACAACCAACCACAGTAATGAAACTTCCTCTTCGATTTCCATTGAACAATGATCAGGATCAGTGCTCATTTAAAAATGAAAGACTTGCAGATGATGGTCAAAACTGTGAGAACAAACAAATAAAAGAAACGAGAGTGAAATCAAATGACGAAATTAGTGAGAAGAAATTCGAGTCTTCTGAACAAAAACAATTCAAAGTCAATCCAAAAGAAACAATAAAAAGTGCTCCGAAAATATGGAACCCGTTCCATCATGTATCTACACCAAAACAAACAAAGTGCTACCTGTTTCACCAGCATTTAACTCTCCTGTTAGCCAGATTGTAAATAATTTGCGAAGTCCACATTTGCCTCAACCTGTTATTAACTATGCTACCCCTCTTATTGCAAATTCATATCATCATTCAGAAAGACTGGATTCACCTCAGATGAGAATACCAGAAGTTCGGATTCCAGATGCTGAAAGATGTTACAACTTCTCATACAGTACTAGATCCCCCTTCTTACGGAAACCAGGCAGCTCTTTTCAGACGGTTCCGCAGATAAATGCTTCTCAGAATGTAAATTCCGTTTTCTCACCAAGAATACCCAGTCCATTTTTACCATACAGATCACATTGCACTCCTGAATCGTATGCTTCAAGTACAATGCCACCTTCGAGGACGTCGACTCCTACCATAACACCAATTCCGACAACGCCAATTCATCGAATTACGCCTATTTCGACAACACCGATTCGGTCGATACCAGAAGTTCATATGTCCAATGCACAGAAACGATCTTGCACACCAGTGTCTGAAACACCAAAAAGACTACGTATAGACAATGTTCCTTTTCAAATATATAAAGAAAGTCCGACGCAAAGTTTTGACCAATGTTTTCAGAATTTGCCGTACAGATGTCCTATAACACCGGTCATTACGAACAATGCTAGTCAAAATCAGGAGAATACATCGGTGAACAGGACACCAGTCACTCATCTGCAACAAAGGGCAGCGCTGCAACATGGGTCCCCTATTCTGGCACCATCGTCTATCTCCAAAGAAAATATACCAAACCAGAGTTCCAAAGACGTAGTTTTGAAAGTCGTAAAGGTATGTACACATTTATGTTCTATATTTAATAGTTTTAGCATGTCAAATGATAAGTGAAATGAACAAATTGTTCACAAGTTGTTCGTCACGCCTAGTACCATTATCTTCATGAATCTGTAACATTTTCCAATAGAGGGCCACTTTTGCTCAGTATTAATGCGAAAAAATTGATACAGTAACAATCGACAAAAATGTGCTTGTTTCCCGAGTTTCCATCCCTATTGCAAATTCCTGGACGCGATTGAATAAATAAAAGCGAGTGTCTATAATGAACAAATTTGGAAATACGAAGCCTCCCCAATCCCAAAAAAGCTCACCGAAATATTGTACAAATACAATCTCTTTTGCTCTAGTTGAAAATGTGTATGACATTTTTTTATGGCAACGAGACTTGATTCAGTGTTTATTTTTTTAGACACAGCAGACACCACAGAAATTCGAAGTGATAAATGGAGGTTACGGTATAAAGAACCCGTCATTTGTGCCGCCAAAGCCTGCTGATATTACAAATATACAACAAGGTATGTACATTTAAGTCATAAAAGAAAAAATTGCTATCCATGGGACATCACTCCATGTCCACAACACTTTCATTCACCAGGTGACGTTGTTCAGTACTTGGCACGCGCCGCAAACTTAGAAAAGTGTGTCGTATTTTAAATAGACAATTTACCAGTCACAGTTTCGCGCTGTTTTCTTATCTTAAGATGCTTGAGTAAAGACCATATGTTCACATTTTACTTCACAATTAAATATTTCCTCGTCATTATTTAAAATGACTAAATCGTTAAAAGTTGCCACTTGACAAATTTCACTATGATTTAACTTTATTTACAAATCAGTAAAATGTCAATAAAGGTCTTTTCACAAAGATAACTAACTGTGCGATACTGGAAGTAGGTAAACAGGTTACAAATTGTACTATTATTCAATAAACAGGTAACAAATGTACTATTATAAATAGAGTGAATAGTGTCCATTTCAGTTCAATTATGTAAAATTTAAATACGCCTTGTAGGATGTGAACTGTTTGACTTGACATTGTTACAGTAATTGACTTGACATTGTTACAGTAATGGATAGTGTATTGCCACTATACAATAAAACATTTTTCTTTTTAAGATGAAAAATACGCTAAGTATTTTAAGTATTTTTTAATGGAACACCGTAAAAAAAAAAGATCGTCATGTAACCTACTAGGCATTATTTTTTCCCGTTTGTATTGTTTCTTTCATATCGGGGTCTTTTTTCGCCGTCTTTACGGTATGAGTTTTCTTATTGTTGAAGGCCGTACGGTGGCCTATAATTGTCTAATACCACTTTATTTTAACTCTGGTGCATAGTTGTCTTATTGGCAATCATACCAAATCTCCTCATTTTCATATTGAATTATTTTTACGGTCAGTCGTAGAGCCCAAAAGGGGGCGCATAAACGAATACTTTGTTGACCGAAATCGCGTTATGATTCCCTCGTGTATGCACATCGATATGATGAATTTAAGTGATATTCTGGAATACTTCCACTAGTATATAAAATGTTTATTTTTCTTCACAGACGAAAACGGAAAAGGAAGCTTTATGTGCAAAGTTTGCGGCAAAGAATTTACCATACAACGATTACTTAACCGCCATCTGAAATGTCATAGCGAGGCAAAAAGATACTTGTGCACTTTTTGTGGGAAAGGTTTCAACGACACGTTCGACTTGAAACGACATACTCGTATTCATACAGGTACGTTAAGTAATAAACATTGATATTCATGCTTCCTTCAAATATCCAGTTGTATTGTTGTCGTCAAACACTAGAACTGTTCTTCACTGAGGTGTACTAATATATCTGTTTAAGCATGTCCGTACAAAATCATTTATTATAGCATCAGTTCTCATTTAATTCAAATATCTATAACGAGAAAGATACGATGTAAAACATTTACAGTTTCATATAACTAGCACTCTTCGGTTCAGCAAAAGATATTTTTTGAAGAGTATAGGTTCTATACATTTGTTGTCATCTACTACCAATAAGTCGACATTTTTAAAAGGCATATGAACTGTTCCGTTATGAACATAATGAATACATTCATGTGTACTCTTTCATTTGAATATACACAATAAAACAAGTAGACTTATATATCCTTTAACGTTTCATATTTAAATTCAAATACTATATCGAATCATCTCTCTTTAACGATTTATTAAATGATTGTTACTTTCATATTAGGTTTACATGTCAAAGTTTACATCGCCGCGATGTAGCCTTTTGCGCTGGTTTGGCGTAATGCAAACACCAATCAATCAAAATTTACATCGCCGCGATGTCGCATTTTGCGCTGGTTTGGCGTAATGCAAACACCGATCAATCAAAGTTTACATGGCCGCGATGTCGCATTTTGCGCTGGTTTGGCGTAATGCAAACACCAATCAATCAAAGTTTACATGGCCGCGATGTCGCATTTTGCGCTGGTTTGGCGTAATGCAAACACCAATCAATCAAAGTTTACATGGCCGCGATGTCGCATTTTGCGCTGGTTTGGCGTAATGCAAACACCAATCAATCAAAGTTTACATCGCCGTGATGTCGCATTTTGCGCTGGTGCGACGTAGAGCAAACAACAATCAATCATAGTTTACATCGCCACGATATAAACTTTTCGCATTGATCCGATGTTAAGCAAACACCAATCAATCACTCAATCAATCAAAGTTTACAACTTGAAATTATTTTTTTTTAACTCACTTTCACAATTTTATTCGTAAGCATGACAATAATATGTTCTAAATTTCAGGTGTAAAGCCATACAAATGCGAGCATTGTGAGAAGGCGTTCACACAGCGATGTTCATTGGAATCGCACAGTCGCAAGGTACACAGTATGGAACTAAGCTATGGTTACAAACAACGGCGCAATAAAACGTACGTTTGTGAGGATTGTGGTCATTCTACAACGGATCCGCAAGTTCACTTCAAGCATTTGAAAGATCATCATCCTAACTGCCCAGCACTTGCCAAACCACATGATAAAAGACATTTCAAATTCCAGGCAAATGGAAGACCTTCTGGTTCGCCTTTACGACTAAGACACTAACTTTTGTATATTTTTGTCTATTGTTATTGTTTCAAAGTATTATTTATTTTCCGTCCCATTGTTGTATATTAAAATGAAATACATTTGTATGAAAGATAGGGCTAAATATGACAGTTCAAGAAAAATGTCGTGCAATACATAACTTGAGCTTTTTGTTTATATGTATAAAGATATATCATGAATGAAATCCTTGAATGAACTGAATTCCATGTATGCCTATTTCATTATGGGCATGCACCATTAAAATATGAAAACTGTGTTTTCTTACGTTAGTTTTTGTTGTTATACAAGAAGGGCAGAAAATACTGAATGGGTTTTTCAAACCCTCGTAAGTTTATGACAAAAAACGAAAAACGACGAAAAAAACAACCCAAAACAAACAAACAACACTATACAAATGCAACATAGAAAACAAAATATTGAGTAACACGAACTCAACCAAAAACCGGGGATGACTTGCGGGGCTCCGGAAGGGTAGGCACATACTGCTTCAAATGTAGTATCTGTTGAGTTGTTCATGTAAGTACAAACTCGGTTATAAGTCTAATGCGGTGAAGTCACAGTCAAGGAAAAGAGGACTAGATAATGGTTACGACCATAGGAACATATCCGCCGTCATCTGTGAAACAGATATTACATAACGATAAAGGTATATATAAAAGAATACAAAGGCTGGTCTAAAGGAAATAGTATACGTATTTCATTTGTTAAAAAAACCAATTACTATATAAAAAAAGTAGATGTGGTATGATTGCCAATGACACAACTAACCACCACAGTCCATATGACGTGGATGTCAGGAACTATTGATCACCGAACGGTCACAAACAGTCAGCAAATGGCATAACGTACAGTCAGCTATAAAAGGCCTTATTTATGATAAAATATTTTAAAACACGATTTTTTTGTCGACCCTACGACTTCTATCGCAGAAAGCTCGACATAGGGATAGTGATCCGGCGGCGGCGGCGACAACGGCGACATTAACTAAATACTTAAAAGCTTTATATTCTAGAAGATAGAAGAACTAGATGCTTCATACTTTGTATATAGATGCCCTATGTTATGAAGTTTCCGTCTGTCATATGTCCATTGTCATTGACCTCATTTTCATGGTTCAGTGACTACTTGAAAAAAGTGAAGATTTTTTTGTAATGTTAATTTCTCTCTTACTAGGAGTAATAGGATAACTATTTAGTATGTGCGTACCTTGCAAGGTCCTAGTGGCTGTCAGACAGTTTTCATCTGATATCGACCTCATTTCATGGATCAGTGAACAAGGTTAAGTTTTCGTGGTCAAGTCAATATCTCAGATACTATAAGCGATAGGTCTACTATATTTGGTGTATGGAATGTTGTAAGGTGTACAGGTTCAACTGGCAGGTGTCATCTGACCTTGGTCTCATTTTCATGGTTCAGTAGTTACAGTTAAGGTTTTGTGTTTTGGTCTTTTTTCTTATACTATATGCAAAAGGTCAACTTTTTTTGGTGTTTGGAAATATTTTATAATGTACATGTCATTCTGGCAGGTTTTATTTGACCTTGACCTCATTTTCACGGTTCATTGCTCAGTGTTAAGTTTTTAATGTTTTGTTCTGTTTTTCTTAAATTATAAGCAATATGTCAACTATATTTGGTGTATGGAATGATTGTAAGGTGTATATGTCTGTCTTGCGTTGTCATCTGACCTTGACCTCATTTTCATGGTGCATTGGTCAATGTTTAGTTTTCATAGTTATTTTAATTTCTTAGATACTATAAGCAATATGTCAACTATGTTTAATGCATATAAATATTAATTTTAAGTCTGTCTGGCATGGTTCATTGGTTAATGTTAAGTTCGTTTCTAAGAAACTATAAGCAATTATAGGTCAACTATATTTGATGTATGGAATGGTTGTGAGGTGTGCATGTATTTCCATTTTGATTTTAAGTTAAGTTTATGTGATAATTGTAATAAAGCTTTATATTTAGGACTGTCATAATAAAATCAATGGTCAGTAAAGCAGGCGAGCCATTTCAGCGTGTGCATTCTTGATTTATTTACGAACAACAACAAACGACATGCAACCACTGAATCTAAGGGGTTTTCGACTTGTCGAGATTAAACATGAGCGCCAAACCCTCCCACAAACATGGAATAGTGGATTAACAGCACAACATAGGAGCAAAGTGTTTCAATCAGTTGAAAATGACCCAGCTTATTCGATTGGCACGAACCATCTACTGATCTAGTATACTTTACTTTACTAGTTTACTACTCAAACAAAAATAAATGTCAAAATAACAAAGTGAAGAGCTGGCTAAAATCTTAATTGAACTAACGTTAAGTCGGGTACCAGGATACTTAAATAAGTGCTATACCTGGAACTAGTACATAATGGGACTTAAAATTAAAATTTTTTTATTACTTTCACATTTCAGAAAAGATGGATGTTTGCATCCCTCGTGTTGGAGATAGTATAATAGATGAACTACTTTAAATGCTACATTATCTGACTAATTAATTAGAATGCACTACTAAGGAATAAGCGAGAAAAATACTTGAAATAGTAAAATGCTTTAAGTAATTTTTACCCGATTGCTTGATCCTTCAAGTTCTCCGTGAGTGCCATTCTATTAATTAAAAGAAGATATAAAAGGTCAACTATAGTATAAAACGAGTATTACTATTCTAGCAGTTGCCTTAGTGTTACATTTAACACATTTGGAACTATGATACAAAACATTTGTCGAAAAAATCCACACAAATTAAAAAGTTCCTTTTTTATTCGTTTCTTTCTTGTTACCTTGCTGCCATTCCACCAACCTATACGACTGTCGACAGGAATTAACATTGGGGCACGGGAAATATAAAGACGAAATATCCCTAGGTTCAAGGAACCAGTCGAATCGGAACACAATACAACTTTTTTTCTAGTGGAATTCAAATTGGCCGATTAATTTGGAGCTTGTAGACAGGCAAATAGGACTTGTTTTATCATTAAAGTCTAACATGGTCTAAGGCAAATATGTAGAATATCTTCTCAAAAAAGCTCAAACAAATACATGTTAGTGTCGGAAAGATGTCATGTAATTCATAAAGTAAAGTTACTTTGACACCAGTCGGAAAAGTAATATGGTCGCCACTGGGTCTTAAGTTTATCACTGGGGTAGATGAATAATGTGTAGAAAAAAAATCAACTACATATATGGAATATATTTGTCAGCGTATATTTGTTCCGCCTAACAGAAGTTCCGAATTCTGGCGTAATTGACATACCTTTGACAGATACAATTTGGAACAAACGAAACAGATGTATTTTATAAATAGCTTGACACAAAAGGAATGCAGCCGAAATTGTCTACCTAGACACGGCAAATTTACGTCTCGAAATCGTAAGGAGACAAACATATTAGAAGAAGGGGGATATCAGTTTTTTTTCAAATGAATACTCTGACACACAAAGGTTGAAAGTAAATATTCTGACCAGATTAGAAAGTACAAGCTATAAGATTAGCAATAAAATGAAAATACATACTCGGTTATGGAAATATTCAAAAATGACCCAAATTCTGACCCAACACAATTTCCCAGGCACTTCAATCCAACATAGCTGCATAAACTGGCTCCATGATGGCAAGTTATGTCACTATTGGAAATTAATGCGAGATCGCAAAATCTAGAAAAAAGGACGTTGATGAATTTGGGAGGTTGAGGGGAAAAGATCATTCGAGTGTGCTTCATTGGGATAGCCAATCCATACTAGAGGCTCTAAAGAGCCTGTGTCGCTCACTTTAGTTTATGTGCATATTCAACAAAGGACATTCTCCAACATTGTAGACAAGAACAGAATTCATGATAAAAATCTCTGTTTTGTTGATCTTGTTATGCTGATCATTTAGTCTGTTTAGTTTCTCTCTATATTCTTCAGTTTTTGCTCAAAACACAAAAGAGGGAAAAAAAATATCATTTAAGGACAATCAATCCTATAAAGAGTGACAGTCTACTAGCTACATCCAATCTTGCCTTGCTGTTCATTTTTGTGATTAAAAGTGTCTATTTATCTATTATAATTTTTATCATATAAGGCAAAACGCAAAAAAAAAATAATGGTAAAAATCGTCATTAAAGGGCAATAACTACAATAAGGAGTCGACTGGCGATTTCGACCAAGCAGAATTGTTTGTGGAACTTGTCTTGCTGATCATTTTTGCAATTTAAAGTTTCTCTCTATCTATTATAGTTTTCAAGATAATTGGCAAAAATAAAAAATTAAAAGTCGTCTGACAGTTTTGACGTATATGGACAATTGGTAGAGCTCAACATTCTGAACAGTCTTGCTCAATTCTGAATTTCTCTATTTATAATGGTTTCAAAATAATAGACAAAACTTGCATTTTACCCCTTTGTTCTATTTTTAGCCATGTCGGCCATCTTGATTGGCAGGCCAGGTCATCGGACACATTTTTGAACTAGATACCCCAGTTATAATTGTGGCCAAGTTTGGTTAAATTAGGCTCAGTAGTTTAAGAGGAGAAGATTTTTTGTAAAAGTTAACGACGACGACGGACGACGGACGCCAAGTGATGAGAAAAGCTCACTTGGCCTTTAAGGCCAGGGCTCTCGGTCATAAAACTTTACTCAGTACTCGGAGTACAAAATTTGTGCTCGAAACACCAAATCCATGATTTTGATTGGTTGATTTCTGAGTCCGAGTACGAAAATCGTGCTCGAAAGTTTTATGACCACAAGGCCAGGTGTGCTAATAAGGTTAATACTCGTGCAGAAAAGTAAATACAAAAACGAATGCATATATGGTGCATCTAAGATATAATTGTTTTCTTTCAGCGTGACATCAATTGGCATGGTCACTTTTTTGTGACCTTAATATATTTGAATAAGAACGACATAAAATGTTACGTCATAGTTGAATTTTGACCAATTAATAACAGAAAACAAGCGACGTTGGTTATCAAAATATCAAAATACATTCAACCGATCGGGTCAAGTTTAAAATCAATTTTGTTATTTTGTTAACTTGAAACTAATTTAGATTAAAAAAAAAGAAGAAATTTTGTCTGATGTTGTGGGCTATATAAAGCAATCCATGGAGTTGCGAAAATTAGGTCCACAGTGGTCAATTATCTATATATGATATATATCATAAATATAAACTTGACTTGGTTAGAACTTTTTTCATGTGTTATATGTTTATTATGTACATGTAATGCTTGCATTTTAACCCATTTAATAGTTGGGGTTTTAATTTTTTGCAATAAAATTTATCGCTAAAAGATCAGCTTATGTAAGAAGTAAGACAACTCTGACATTTCTGCAGAACTTTGTTTTGGTGTTTAATCACGCAAAAATCGACGAAAACACGACAGGGTCCCCCTTTTCCAGTGTTACTCCTAGAACCCGCCGTTAAAAAAAATCTAGATTCGCACATGTTACAAAAACAACTATTAGTATTCGCTTACTTTTAAACAGAGAAACATTTGCTAGAGCATTAGTTTTATTCACTCTTTGCGAAAGGTAACATATTAGAACAATTACATTTCCTAAAAGTCGCCAAACTTAACCTTAATCAACAGTATTACAGATTCATACGTAAGCTGTGAGGTTCTTATAACATTTTGGCTCATTTCCGTCACATGAAGAATTATGAATGCCGAATGATGGCCCATATATAGATGCGATTTTTAATGCTGTTATAAAAAAAAATCTTCAAGATAGACATTCTGAGTCTAAATCAATATTCTGTCGGAAATACAGTTTTGTTTTGTCTTTTTGCAACAAGTAAATTCATTTTGAGTTTGAAACTGAATAGTAATTAACTATGTGTTATCAAATTTCCCCTTCCATCTGAGTCTCACACTGCACAAACTCGAAAATATTTGGTGCATCAGAAAGATCTTGTTGTTATGGCAATTAAGATATATTGATTAAGACCTTTTCAGGCCCACTAGATTTTGTTACCGTGAGGAATACGCCCGCCCCTCGTATAGCCACCATTAACATCGAAACATTTTTGTGATAATTCGCAATTCAGATATGAGCGAGATCAGGCCAAACTCTTAGATGAACTGAGAACGTCTTGCCATGTCAAGCAATAATATATTTCTTTTGGGGTGGACATGTTCCATAAAAAATTAAGTATTTTACTTTAAGATCAGAGGTCGTCTCCAATTTTCGTCTTAGAGTGATAAGCACATGTGTCGGTATAAAAAAGTATTTGTAAAATTAAAAAAAAAAAAAAAAAAAGAATAAAAAAAAAAAGAAAAATGATTCGAACAAACAAATAGTCGTTCATTATTTTTCCCTCTATTCCGTCGGATGTAAAGCGTCAAATTTATGTTAGATTTCCTCGCTAAATAATAAATGCAGTCACCTAACTAGAGCATCATAATTGATTGATTGATTGATTGATTGTCTTTATTTCCTCCAATATATGAGGATTGACATATAGTTAATACATACAAATTGAAATTAACAAGCTATATACAACATATTATGAACACAATATGACAATAAGGTCATTACACTACATGATGTTTATAATGTCCAACACATAATAAATACAAAAAAGAGAGAACAAATGCACATACAACTTTGCCTATATAGTGACCAAAATTTAAAATTATGGTAAAATAAAACACTTTTGCAGTGATTGTACAATTTCAACATATGACCCGTTAAGCATAGCATCAGTTGTTTCCACACATCAGAGTTCAGTTGTTTTACATTATCATTTACTCCACCAAGTAATGTCACAAGCATATCGTCCTCGTCCTTCTGAAATAGTTTTACAGAATCTTGTACCGACAATAAGTTGACTATCGCATAGAACATTTCATTTCGAATATCAACAATATGTTCACAGTTTAGAATCAAGTGTTTTACAATATCATCAGTATAATGATTACACATAGTACATTGTCCACTCTTAATGGCAACGGATCCTAAACGAATTAGTAGTAAAAGACCTCTTGTGAAAAAAAGGTCTGTAGCTGAAAGTCTGACAAGTCTATGATCTGTCAGACAAGAATGTATTTCAAAATAACGGTTAATTCCGGCCGACGTTGATATCCAACTATTTTCTTCAAAAATTGTTATTGACTGACTAACTATTTTGGACCAAAAAGTCGTTTATCTGGAATATATGCAAATACTACATTTTATTTTATATATTCGTTTCGAAGTTAAATCATATAACATGTATAAAATGAATAAAAAAAATCAGATATCAGAAAACGGACTTGACCGTATATATGCAAATGAAGGCGAATATGCAAATATTGTGGATATTATCAAGGTTAGTTTGAGTACAGCAATTGGCAACCTGGACTTCTCCCGTATCGTAGAGACAGACATTCCGAAAGAAACAGGTCATCACTATAACTGCTTTATAGTAATTATACTTTCAGTCTGGTCCGATGGGAAATGAAATATTGACTAAATAAATTCATTCTTCAGTGTTCAGAGATTGCCACAAAATTTATAGCTTCACACTAGTCAAAATTTATGCAAGGGAGAATTTCTAGCCCGGTGTGAAATACCCTTTTCAGTGACTCCTTCCAACCAACACTGTCCCAACAGAATCTAACAGATTCCCAATTCCATTTTTATCGTCATGAATATGTATGAATTATTAGAAACTGAATCGAAAGAAAACAGCTAAAAGTCACTTCTGGTAGTTCTACGGTGAGATGGAAATCTGTATAATTGATACATTAGCTAATCTTAGACCATTCGACTAAGCAGTGTTTTTAGGACTTTGATTTATAACAAGAGTGTACACGCTGAAATGTCTCGCCTTCTTTACTGACGATTGATATTATGTTGATAGTCCTAAATATAAAGCTTTACTTCAACTAATCACATAAACCTAACATGATCCAAGAAAATAAAGTCAAGGTCATATAAACCAAACGAGAAATACATGTACACCTTAAAATCATTCAATACACTAAATATAGTTGACCTATTGCTTATAGTTTCTAAGAAACAGGCTTAACCAAGAAACTAAACATTGACCAATGAACCATGAAAATGAGTTCAAGGTCAGATGAACTATGCCAGGCAGACACGTACAGCTTACAATCCTTCCATATAACGAATATAGTTGACCTATTACTTATAGTTAAAGAAAAACAGAGTAAAACACAAAAACTTAACACTGAACAATGAATCGTGAAAATGAGGTCAAGGTCAAATAACATCTGAGAGACTGACATGTACATAATAAAATGTTTCCATACACCAAATATAGTTGACCCATTGCAAATAGTATTAAAAAAAAGACCAAAACTCAAAAACTTAACTTTGACCACTGAACCATGATAATGAGGTCGAGGTCAGATGACACCTGTCAGTTGGACATGTACACCTTGCAATCCTTCCATACACCAAATATAGTAGACCTATTGCTTATAGTATCAGAGATATGGACTTGACCACCAAAACTTAACTTTGTACACTGATCCATGAAATGAGGTCGAGGTCAAGTGAAAACTGTCTGTCTGACGGGCATGAGGACCTTGCAAGGTACGCACATACCAAATATAGATATCTTATTACTCATAATAAGAGAGAAATTAACATTACAAACAAATCTTAACTTTTTTTCAAGTAGTCACTGAACCATGAAAATGAGGTCAAGGACAATGGACATGTAACAGACGGAAACTTCGTAACATAAGGCATCTGTATACAAAGTATAAACCATCCAGGTCTTCCAGGTCTTCCACCTTCTAAAATATGAAGCTTTTAAGAAGTAAGTTAACGCCGCAGCCGCCGGATCAATATCCCTATGTCGAGCTTTCTGCAACAAAAGTCGCAGGCTCGACAAAAATACTTTACTGTATTTAAGGCAACAAATGAATATACTAACGAAGAAATAACACTTTATGAATTTTGGTACTTTCGATGTGCTTTTTCTAAATTTAAAGTCACAGTTACCAAATTGCACCTATTCAGCAAAAATAGCAGAGAAAATCTTACAAGATTTCTTTGAAACTAAACATTTGTGTTTTTATAATTCAACAATATACACGTCTTTTAAGAAAGGTAAATATATTGATTTATACACAAAACGTTCATATGGATCTTGTCTATATACCAGCTTTGATTATTTGAAATATCTACTAATTTTCACTTCTTCATACTACATTTGTATGCACATCAAGATTATTCTCCTTAAATCTGTACAGGGAAGTTTTAGCTAGCTCTAATTTTATAGTTTTATTGTTGATATTCACCCCTTATGTATCTAGTGTTAAATTAGGTATTTATATGACAGACCTTTCTTGGTATTCCTAATTATTGGAAGATTTTATATAGACAGAAGTAGTATACCTAAAACGACAAAGTTATTTTTCATTTACCTGTATATATTATGAAAAAAAGTGATTATTTTCTAAGGGTTAAATATTTCGCGATGGTGTCATGCCATGGCTTTGTTTGGACTTGTTTGTTTGCTTTTTGGCCTTGAATGTTTGTCCCTAATATTTTATTAACTATGTATTTACATTCAGGTATCACAGATCGAATTTATTCGTTCATATTCTGTTAATTTACGTTTTTTGATTGAGTTAAGCCTTCCAATTGATATTTTATCGTGTGTTTTACTATGTTGTGATGTTAAACTATTGTTTCAGAAAAAGGGAGAAGGTTTGGTACCATTAAAACGTTTAATCCCGCTGCAAATGTTTGCACCTGTCCTAAGTCAGGAATCTGATGTACAGTAGTTGTCGTTTGTTTATGTAATTTATACGCGTTTCTCGTTTTTTATATAGACTAGACCGTTGGTTTTCCCGTTTGAATAGTTTTACACTAGTAATTTTGGGGCCCTTTATAGCTTGTTGTTCGGTGTGAGCCAAGGCTCCGTGTTGAAGGCCGTACATTGACCTATAATGGTTTACTTTTATAAATTGTTATTTGGATGGAGAGTTGTCTCATTGGCACTCAAACCACATCTTCCTATATCTATATAGTTTATATCAACAGAAGTAGTATTCCATGGAATAAGTAAACTCTACGAAACGTCGCTATGCGACGTCCACAAAAAATCATCTTTTAAGAATGAGCAAATAAAATATGTTACAAGCAATAAATGGGGAATGTGTCCAAAGATGATGCCCCCGCTTGCATATAACGTTATAAAGGACCAAAACGCAATAACTAAAAGTGACACTACCCAAATATGAACTTGATCTGAGTTTTGTGGTAATAAGCATTGTGCATAAGTTTCATAACATTTGGTTGAGGGAAACTAAAATTAGAGAACAGAAACAAATATTTCAACAATTTTATGATTTGTAAAGGGGCATAACCTTAGAATGGTGAAAGTGATACCACCAAAATTCAAACTTGATTGTGTTTTGTGGTAATAAACATTGTTGGTAAGTTTCATATCACTTGGTTGAGGCAAACTCAAGTTATCGAACAATTTTTTTTCATTTGTAAAGGGGCATAACTCTCGAAGGGTTAAAGTGACGCCAACAAAATTCAAACTTGATTTGTGTATTGTGGAAATTAACATTGTGGATAAGTTTCATAAAATTTGGTCGAGGCAAACTGAAGTTAGGGAACGAAAACGAAAAATTCAGCAATTTTTCCATTTGTAAAGGGGCATAACTATCGAACGATAAAAGTGATGCCACCAAAATTCAAACTCGATCTGTGTTTTGTGGCAATTAGCATTGTGGATAATTTTTATAACATTTTGTTGAGGCAAACTAAAGTAAGAGAACGGAAATCAATTTTTGGACGTACGAACGGACAGAAGGAAGTACAGACGGACAAGGGTAAAACTTACCCCTCTCCGCCACGGTAGGGCATAAAAAATAATAGTTAGCACGGATTTATATCAAATTGTTCTAAATATTCGAAGAAATAAAACAAAATAGGATGTGAATTAAAACATGAATGCAATTACGGTACTCCTCATTACAGAATCATCGATCCTTTGCAGGTATGTTCAAGCCCATTTTATTCTATGTTTCAATATGGATTCAAATTTAATTGGTTTTAACTGTATAGTAAATACGGATATATCTACAAAATAAACACAGAATCGAAACCATTGTATCATAAATAAACGTAGGTGAAAAAAAATGTCAAAATAGGTGCAATTTGGGTACACCCACGTTACTTTAATCATTATTTGATCCACTAACGGATATTATTGGACAACATGTAGATCGAATACTGTTAGCGCAAGACACAGCAGTAGGTCGGAGAACACAGTTATTTCGTAGTGCATTTCTTTTAGACAATAAATGAAAAAAAAAAAAACAAAACAAAACATCTGCGCTTTTCTCAATAATATTTTTACAGTGTATTGTACGTACTACTTTGCGACAAATTACATCAAAATTATAGAAAACTTCATCAGCTCTTATTTTAATGAAATGACCCCATGTTTTAAATCATTTATAGGGGTTAGACAAGGTGATGTTTTAAGCCCAAATATTTTCAAAATATTTATTAATGATCTACCTGACAAGTTTTTATCATGTCCTGATCCAGTAAATATTAATAACCGTAGAGTAGATTGTATTATGTATGCTGATGATGTAGTATTTTTTTCAGAAACACAGGAAGGCTTGCAAAAGAGAATTAATATATCACATGAATATTGTTTAGAATGGTGTTATGATGTTAATCTAAAAAAGACAAAAAGTACAATTTTTAACAAACCAGGAAAATTTTTAAAATGCTGTTTACATTTTGGAGGTAAAGAGATTGAATGTGCAAAATTATATAGATATCTTGGAATCACATTTACATCTAGTGGTATATTCAAGCAGTGTAAAGATGAATTATACAACAAATCTTTAAAAGCATGTTTTAAGCTACAGAGATGTTTGTCATCACCTAACCCTAGTATTGCCACATTTTTACATCTTTATGATCATACAATTAAACCCATACTATTATATGGTAGTGAAATATGGGGAATGTTCCGTACTAACTCAGCTGCATGTAAAAAAGATAATGATTATATATTAGAAA
Organism: Mytilus coruscus; assembly: GCA_017311375.1. Classification (NCBI taxonomy): domain Eukaryota; kingdom Metazoa; phylum Mollusca; class Bivalvia; order Mytilida; family Mytilidae; genus Mytilus; species Mytilus coruscus. The sequence goes on from CM029597.1 coordinate 47,742,236, forward strand.
AAGTTTTTGCTCAGGATTCTTCTGAAAAAGCTCATAAAAAATTTATGATATATATTCTTGGTGTAAACAGAAAGTCCAGTAACATAGCTGTGATGTCAGAGCTTGGTAGATTTCCTACTTATTTTACTATAACTTTATCAATGTTAAAATATTGTCATAGACTGGAAGGTTTGAAAGAAGGATTATTATTTGATGCATTCATATGTCGTAAACAATTACATATTTCTAATGTAAATACATGGTACTCTAGTACAGATTATATTCAGAGAGAGATTGCATTATCAAATTTTGACCAATCAATTGGTTCTTTATAAAAGTATGTTAAAAATAAACTATGTGAAAGTTATTTACATTTTGGAATAGACTGAAGTATCAAACAATTAACTCTGAAAAAGGAAAGCTTGGTACTTATTTTTCTATAAAAAATTGTTTTACAAAAGAAAAATATTTAGAACTACAGGATTTTTAAAAAGACAGTCAATTTATAAATTAAGAATAAGCGTTCACTCTTTAAAAATTGAGACAGACAGATATTAAAAAAAACATATAGAAAGGTCTGAGCGTCTTTGTTCAAATTGCTCACTTGGTAAAGTTGAAGATGAGCTTCATTGTTTGTTAGAATGCCCACTTTATGATATTCAAAGGGAAGATTTTTTTCAATACATTTCTAACAATTGTTATAATTTTAAAAACTTAAATAAATCTTCTAAATTTTTATGGCTCTAGACCCAAGAAAATGTAACTCTTATGGAAAAACTGGGCTGTTATATTGGTGACTGTTTTGAATTAAGGAGATCAGGTATGAATATTGACACTAAGTCAAGTAAACGATTTGAGAATTAATGCATATAATGTAATTTTATTCTTTTATTCACAATATATATATATATAATTCTTATATGATTTGCATATTAGGGAATACGTTGATATGATTGGTCGAGAGGGCTTCCGGTAGTTGTTCGTGACGTTGTTTATTTTTCGATAGACGAAGTTGACCGAACTTCTTTTTGTAACCAATGTAATCAAGATGGCGGCGATAATAACACAATCCGGCTCGACGTATAAATTATTTATTTTCACTTCGCGTTAATCGTTAAATTTTTATCAGATAGCAAATTTCATGGAGTACATATTTTTGCGTTAACCAACAAAAATATTCAAACGGTAGGCCAATTCAATGACACAAATATACAACTTACGTGTGATAGAGGTTACGGGTGTGGGAAAATAAATTCCTTATCCCCAGTTTTAAAGAATTATAAGGATTAAACGTCTTTTTAAATAAATTTATTGGTGTATAAACTGGACCAAGTCACTCACAAACATATCATAAAGTCCATCGGACTTTTATTTGTTTGTGAGTGAATTGGTCGAGTTTATACACCAATAATATTCCTTTAAAACGCGTTTAATCCTATAATGGTTTTTGGCTCTGATTCTGACCAATGCTAATATACTAAATATATATTTACATGTACTCTGTGACTTTTATTGTTGTAATTACCAATTATGTCAATCAATTGTATCTGATTGTATGCCCTTTATGGGCCCCGTAATTTGGGAAATAAAAATATTCTATTCTATTCTATTCTATTCAAAATATGGACATTTTCATGTTAAGGGGGTGACCCCGGGTCATAAAATCTTTTGACAGCTTCCGAAAGGCTAATTTTTGACATACTTGCTATTTGAGGCATAAAACATGAAGAAATAAATTTGGAAGGGGGAAAAAAATTGAAAGTAACACACTGTCTACACTAGGCACTGTAAAATCAAAGGACGATAACTCGCACCAGTATGACTAGTTCGTGCATTTCCAGGATCGGAACAAAGTATGATGTTAAATCATGCGCGTTTTGCAATTTATTTTTGTCCACTGTTTTCATATTTTTTTTGTGTGGAAAATTTGGATTGGCCCAGAAAAAGAATTTGATGTGAGAAATAATTGTTTTCTGCAATTGGCCATCCCTTGCAGAACACTACATTCTCTAAACAAGGAACACTGTACGTGACATTTGGATAGGATATAAATACATGTCAGAAAAATCGCAATGGCGACCTTTTAGAGCACTTATCTTACCACTGGAATGTAAAATCACGGTTATTATGTAGCCCTAACCACAAATAGGATAAAGGACAACAGAAAAGAGAGCAAGCATTTTTGTGAAATATCACTAGAAGATATAAGGGGACGACCATTTGATATTCTGGGGGGCAGGAGGATTTTATAAATAAGTCAGCCTTGATAATAACAAAAATGAATGGTTTGTTCTGTGGTAGTTTGAAAATAAATAACCTGACTTACAAAGTACTGAAAATAAATAACTCAGCAGGTCTTTTAAGCCATTTTATAAATGCTATTCTAAAGTATGAGATGGCACCAGATTCTTCCAAAATTCATCTTTTTTTCAAATTTTTTTCGGGAAAAACTTCCCAAATCTTTTAATAATACAATGTATAAATATCATGAATATTAATGTAATTGAAATGTCTGAAAATGGGTTTCATTGAGGTATATTGTCTTAAGAACATTTACCTCACTTTTATTACAGGGCCGTTACTACATTTAGGCAAATGCCTCATGTTGAAAATTTCAAAAACAAAAGCTTGTCTTCATATCTGATTGTTTTCATGGTGAGTGTCTTGCAAGAAGCAAGGTCTGTTCACCCTCTGAAGTACCCCGTGTTTTTCAGGATCAATTTTTCTCATTTATTTTTAGTTTTCAGTGTTAGTTGTCTATTGTTTGTCGTTTTGTGTTTTATCTGTTCCCGGATTTGTCTTTTGTTCATTGATTGCCCTTATTTATTCTCTTAGTGTTGCATTCCATTTGTAATATAGTAATTTTGTTTAAACCTGAATTTTATTTAATAAAGGACTTTTTACCTAATTTTACAAAATACTTTAAATTTTATCCCAGTTAGGAACTACATCAAGTTGTAATTGAAATGTGTTATAAAAACTTACTCGACATAGTTATATTAATTATAATCAGCCCCCTCTTAACTTAATTTAAAAAAAAAACCCACATAATTGACAGGTATAAAATATTTTCTGCAAGCAGAAACACACAAATAAAAAAAAGAAAAAAACCAAAACAAAACCAGTCGTCACATAAATAACTATGTGAATTACATTTTTGCTTTATCCTACATACTGGTCTTTTGATGTTGTACCTAAAAACTAAAAGTCTAACACTGAATCTATATATTTTGCTTTGAGACCGAACTATTGTCGAAAAAATAATTAAAGCAGAACTTGCGTTTCAGATTAAGAAAGGGTCTAGGAAACGCGCAGAATGCAGATTTTGTATCATTTTTTCTATAGCTTCTTGACGCCACCCAAACCCTTTGCCGAAATTTTTTTCGCCTCGCTCCGCTCGGCTAACGAAGACTATAGTGACAGCAAAACTTAATACAATGTACGTATGCAATGTATGCAGTTGGGAATTCAGAAGATTCATTTTCCAGAGGAGGAGGATTAACTCTGATTATATGGTACATATTGACTTGACTATACATGTAATATATATTTAAGAATAAAAAAAATGAATTCAAAAAATGTGTGCTTTCAAATATAATATTAAAATATAATTGTGAAAATAAATAATCAGTCCCTTGTTTTAATAAACACGAAAAAGCATGCTTCAACAGTGCTGAAAATAAATAATCTGTCATTTTAGTCCACAAAAATAAATAACCGACCCCCTGGAATATCAAATGGTCTTCCCCTAATCAAATCAAATCATAAGTTTTAGTATTGATCTTTTATAATTCATCGTTCTTTCACGTTGATCTTGCCCTTTTATTTTCCGTCCATTTACTTTTCATAACTATCTCGTTTTGTTACTAAAATTATTCAGTAAGTTGATTTGACAAGAAACTGTTTGAGGTACAAATATAATTTATTGAAGAAACACGTTCATTTTTAAGATATTTCGTCTGGTAGAATATATAATTTGGACAGAAATCAAGACACAACTCTGATGCTCCATCTCATTCGGCATCCTCCATAACGCTTATCTGTATCATCACGGTAAGCTCTAGTGTATGAGTTTGCTCTCGCACACAAGAGCCTTGGAGCACCCCCACCGCACTGTCCACCATCATCGTCTGCATACCACTGATAGCAAAGCTCAGCATTCTGAATCCACAAAGGAGCACTAATTGGAACAGATAATTTCCACTGCATTTGACAACCTCCATCTCTTTTATCTGTGTCATCTCTATAATAATCAGTGTAAGAGTTGACATGGGCACAGAGAAGTCTTGAAGCACCACCACCGCACTGACCACCATCACCATCAGGCCACCATTTATAACAAATCTGAACATTTCTAAACCAATCATCGTAGCCATTAGACATAATACCCCACCTCATTCGACATCCACCTCTACGTCTGTCAGTATCATCCCTGTAGTAATCTGTCCATTTGTTGACATTTGCACAAAGTTGACGGTCTGCTCCCCCACCACATTGTCCTTCGTCACCATCAGCATACCAGTTATAGCAAAGTCTGGTATCACGGAACCAGTCTGGAACAAAAGTTGCAGTCTCTATGGTATTTGCAAGCGTCACAACTGCATTGTGGTCTGGTAAGCTTTGTTGTAAAAGCGCATTTAATTGGTTCTTGAACATATTCATAACAATTATATGCTGGTCCCATTTGCCAAATGAATAATACCATGTAATAATTCTGAGTAGTTCTTCCATGTGAGCTTTATCCATATAAACCTAGTATAAAGAAAAGTATAACTACATTAATATCATTCATAGGACCAGGGCAAAAATTGTTATAAGCGTATTAGCTACGATTTAGATGACAAATATACTATTTATTTGTTTCAAACATTTATAAAAGCAGAATTTAGAAATATTTTATGTTTTGTTATTAGCAGTCAGTTTGGTTAAATCAGCTCAAAACATCGCTTATGTATTATTGGCTTGCAAATTAAAAATTCAACCCTATTTAAAACAGTATTAATATCACCTTCAATTTGACCTTTAGCTGGTGACGATTACGCATGTGCTAAGCATGTTTAGTTATTAAAAGGCAAAATAAATGTCAACATTGATAAACCATTTCGTTGTCTGATTTGACCAACACAAAATCCTTCTGGTACAGTAAAAACGATGATTTACACATTTAAAAATAAAATTATGAAATAAAATCAAATAGACCTAGAAAAATCGTAATTATACGACTGCACGTGCTTACGGGGTCATATCGATGGTCAATCAGATGGGGTCTAGACTAAAATACACAAGAAATCCTAATACATAATAATGAGTCCATGCATTAATTAGTCCTTTTGGACTTTTTGTAATTTGGATATACCTTTTAGTATGTCATAAATCAAATATGATAATTTGAGTTAAATCGGTGAACATGAATTTGTCAGCAAACATCTCTTTTACAAATTAAAATGAACTAAGTTGGTAATACCAAATATTGACAAGGGAACATGCCTCGTATGAATGTGTAAAATTCTGATGGCAAATGTTGATTTGCATTTAAAGGATCATGATTGAAGGGGTCCAAATCATCTCCATAGAAGTTAGCAATGGTTTATCATATGCATACTAAATACAATCGATTAAGCAGCTAGAATCGAACAAGTGTTTCCTCAAACTGACCTAATCATAAACTTTCACATGTGTCTACGCCATCGACGCCGACACCAAAAGCTGAAACAGCACACCTAAGTCTCGATTGAGAGACTTCGTCGACATGATCTTAAAAAGATTTGCTGCCCAGCCATGTCAAAACAAACATGCGAGAACTCTTATAAGTACCTGTATGGCTCTTTTCATTGACTGTCGTTTGCTTCTGTCTGCAATCATTCCAGATATTTCCGTCAGACTCCCGCCAAATAACCAAGGTTTTCCTGCTACAGTAGATTGCCATGCTGATATTCCGTCAGTTACTATCAAATCGGTACTGCCTCCATAGTATCTACAATAACAATGAGACCTCACGCGTGTATAGATAATTGACATCTTATTATTGTTATCCATATATTATGACATTTTCGCGTTAATCGGCCATTTTTTATTTTAAATCTGATTCCCAGTATTCATTTTACATATCAAGTGGTCATTCCTCAAATAGTAATAAAAGCTAAAGGCCAAGGTAATACGTTTTAGTTGTTGAGATATAAGGCACACTGCCAAAAAGTCTGGGCCCGTATGCATAAAACCACTCAAGTTAAGAAACCTAATCTTAGTACTAATTTAATAAGTAGTTTTATGCATACGGGCCCTAATTCCATATTACAATATCATAGTATTCGGAATGTGATGTTTTTTGTAACAATAGAGGATTGGAATGTAGTGTTTTTCTTTTCGTTACAAGAGGGGAATGGAATGTAATGCAGCTTTCGTTACTAGAGAGACAGAAATTAAAGTACTGTGATGAAGTAAAGCGGTGATACACATATCGATATTTTTTATATCGTTGTGATGATGTCTAATAGACGTATACTCAAAACATGACTACCATTAATTAGAATACAAGACGGACAAGTAATGCATGGTATTACCGCTCCCTTTCAACTATTTTAAAAGAATGAAGACAATAGAATTTTCCAAAATGAAAAGACCATAATGGCGATTGTCTAGTATGAATAGACTAAATCGCATAAAACTTAGAGCAATAGTTATTTTTCTAATCCTTGTAAATGATGATGAAACGTAAAATCTAAAATCTATTAAAAAGCATTCCGAGAGTATTGCATGGCAATACATAGTCCCCTACCAGTTAAGAATTCATTGTACTGGAACAAAATGCTAACTTGATCTATAACTTGTCATGATGTAAACTATATAAAAAATATCAAGTCAATATATTCAAGCATAACGAAAAAAGTGTGGAAAACTGATTATTCGAGTGAATTTTCAAGGCCCATAACTCTGCGCAAAATCATCAGACGAGAACAAAATTCGGAATTGATCTGATATATGCCAATTATAAACTGAATATCTTCAACCATAACAAAAAAACAAAAAAAAAAAGTGGAAAACTGATTGAGTGAATTTTCTATGCCCAAGAACCATAACTCTTCACAAAAACATCAGACCGGAATATAATTCGAACTTGATCTGTAACTTGTCATGATTAAACTATAAACAAAATTTCAAATCAATATCTTAAAGCATGAAGAAAAAAAAGTGTGGAAAACTGAGTTGCCGGACTGACGGATGGACAGACAGATAGACAGACAGACGGACGGAGTGCAAACCTAAAGTTCCCTCTTACTTCGGTACCGGGTTGGGGACTAATTAAATAAGAGCTTACGTGAATAGATATAAACAATTAACCGAAGTTTCATGAAAATGGGTAAAAGCAATTAGTAACGATGGACTGACTGACGGACAACGGTATTCCATAAAACTTCATGTAAACGGGCGTATAAAAAAAAATGGAACAAAGTACAGATCTGAGATTACGGGTAATTACTGAAAGCTAGTTCAAAGCTAATAAATACTTATTTGAAAAATCCAAAATCATGTTTCTAAAGACTGTATGTACTTTTTAAACCTGTGTTCAGCAGGTTTTCTAATTAAATAAATTAGTGCATTTGTCTCATCTCATGAATATAATTGAAGGCTATAGATTCATGAATATTAACGCCGACTATAAGTTACACTGGTTACAAAGATGTGTATGACGTCCTGCAAAAACAATAACAAAAATGGTCAGGTTTTGAAAAAATATTAATTTTTGTATTTACAATATGTACCTTTGGTTTTGATATGTTTCACTTGTAAGTCATTTAAAATTACTTTCACATACGTTACTAAACAAAGATAGACATTGACAAGTTGATTACCTTATATTTTCCTTCGTAGCTTTTATGAACGCCTCATCTACCGTCTGTCTACCAGACGAACCTCCGCCACCAAGTTTTATGATATTAAAGAATGTAGCACTAGCTTGGGCTTCAACTTGACTGTCAATTTTTTTATCAAAGTAGCTTTCGTCCGTAGCAAGAATCAATCTCAGAAGACCTCCGAATTTACCCTGGTTGAAGTAATGTGTTCCAAACGTATGAATAAATCTCATATATTGAGAAGTTGTGTTGTCATTAAAAGTTTTTGGGAGGAATCGCTCAATGTACATTTTTGCAACTCTACTAAATTCTAGTGCCCAATCAGGCATCATGTTAATCTTGTACCCAGATGTATATGACGTCACTTCCTCTATGTACTTGGATGAGTTTGTAATGTAATCTTGAACTTTCTTGTATGATCCACTCGCAGAAAAAATACCTGCGTCGTAATCAACATCAACCTTTAGGCCCATGGATTTTTTAACATCATTGCTAGTTTTATGGATTTCGATGTTCGAAGAAAGCCATCCTGTTGGAATGTTCACTACACTCCAAACTTGATCTGGGATATCATACTCAACCTGAATTTTAATAATATTCCAAGTTAAAAATTCAATGCAAATTATATTTACACAAGTAACTGCTAATATAAAGGAAAAGGTAAGTATTAAAAGATACAACTGTATATGATAACAAACCTATGAATACTGTATAGAAATATGACCATATGAGAGAGCTTTCACATGTTTATTATATCTTTGTTCTTAATTGTCAATTAACCACATCTTCTTATATCTAATAACAAGGATTTCTGAATATCTTATAATAGAATTGAATTCATAACATTATGGATGTAGAAACCGGTTATTTAAACATTTTGTATGTCACTGGTTGCTGACAACAAAGATTTTATGCAATTACAGTAAGTCAAGGACATCTCAATGTGTATGTACATAGTTACTATCTTGACTAATTTCCGTTTATAAAGTAGAAGTTTTTGCATAAAAGTTTATAGGAATTTATTTTAAATATGATTGATATAATAAGATCAAAAAGTTTTCAATGACAGAATTAATATATTCAGCGCAGGGGCGGATCCAGCCATTTTTACAAGTGATTGTTTTCTGTTAAGGAAGAACCCCTTCGTGCATTTACGTCACATTGAAGTCGGCAACGATAAGCCCGATAAGATTGTCTTGAACATTTATCGTGCTAACGATATTCATATGTAAATGTCATCTAGAGAAAAATAGGCCTAAAGATAGAAAATAGAGAATATTGGAATGCCAACTTAAAGAGAATAGAGAAAAATTGGAATTATAAACATCAATAACAGCTATAGAGAAAAAATACCTCAAACATAACAAAACTGTGGTAATGCAAAAATAAATCAACGCGATTCTTTGTTTTAGAATAAGTATTTGATGAAATTAAATTTCGAGCATTTAAATATTTTGCGACTTTCCTCTTGTAGCATTTATAAAAAAAAGTCGGACTAATTTTTGTTGCAAATTGCAATTGCAATTTTCATCCGACACAAATTATTAAAAAAAAAAGAGAATTTTGAATATAGATTGTAATGTTTATACTTACATTATTGATAGTTCTTGTCGTTTCAAAGTCACAAGTGAAATCAAAAACAGGATTCTTAAATCCATCATTGGTCCCAAAATCTAACGGCAACAGGTCGAGTTTTGTTATGTCCACTCCATCTCGCAGCCGACTTAAAAATGGTGGAATATTTCCACAATTTTTAGCCAACAAAATATTTGGTAGAAGAGTAGCAAAGAAAAGAAAACTACTGTAATAAATCTCCATCGTCTTATGTCAGAATTACTTGGAGATGGTCTGATCCCAACAGGGTCTATACATTGACGACTTGTGTTGTCTGGAGCCAAGGCCTGAAACAATATTCAATGAAACTTGAAATAATTTTATGTCTTTATGTTTCCATATTTCCAAACAGCGCATGTAAAAGTCTAATCATATTTCCGAAGAGCGCATGTAAAAGTCTAATCATATTTCCAAAGAGCGCATGTAAAAGACAAATCATAATAGCAATTATGATATAAATGACAAACTATTCATAAGTATAACTCAATAATATAATGCAAGTATATAATTATAAAAATGTACAACAGATTATGCAATAGACCTATCATAATTCAATATTTCATAAATATTCTGAGACATGAACATAATCATGCGTATCGCAATGATTAAAGAAGAGGTGCGAAAGATACCAGAGGAACATGCATTCAAACTCATAGATCGAAAATAAACTGACAACGCCATGACTAAAAAAAGAAAAAGACAAACAGACAAATATAAGTACATTAAACACAACATAGAAAACTGAAGACTTAGCAACACGAACCCCACCAAAATCTAGGGGTGATCTCAGGTGCTCCGGAAGGGTAAGCAGATCCTGCTCCACATTTGACACCCGTCGTGTTGCTCATGTATGTATGTGCATCATCTCATGTCTTTCACATAAATATTCTGAACATTCAAATATAAACATGGTAGAGCATTTTAAGGTATTTGGTTAAACTTTATTCTATACACTGAGAATTAAATAAAGGAATAATATAAACATCTTTCTTATGAAACTCCAATTCAAACAATGTTAATGAATTAGGCCACAATTAAAAACAATTTGGTTTGTCCAAACCCTACCCAAAGGTAGTGACAGTGGATAGGTAGGTAGGCATTTTCCTCTTTTTTCAGCTAAGAGAAATTGAAGCTACAGATGTTTTTGAGTCTTTGTGCCTATTTGATTAAGAAAAACTTTTTTCAATTCAAGACAGTAAAAATGTTTTGGTAGGCAGCTATTTTATAGCTAGGTAGGGTTAGGGCAAACACACATATTCTTTTTTATGGCCTTATTTATTTAACCATGAAGATAATGTAAAAGAAAAATAAATTCTATTTACCGGTACATTCAAGAAAGAATAATGCATTAGCAATATTAATAAATTTACTTTTTGGTTCGGAAAACCTTTAAACAAAATTCTTAAGATAATTGTTTTTAACAAACTAAAATAACGTTGCCTACCTGAAACAATATTCAATAAAACTTGAAATAGTTTTATGTCTTTATTTCCAAAGAGCGCATGTAAAATTTTGGAATTATTTAAACTTTTTAGATTCAAATTTGGAAACTGTTCCAGGTTTGTCCAATCAGAATTAATATTTAATCAAAAACCATGGCAACTTTAGTCTAATTGACAGAAAATGGATAAGGTCATAAGTGACGCTTAAGACTAAAGATTATCTTAATTACTTATGTAATCCCGTTATCAATGTTTACTCTATACCCTATTTTAGCCGGACATGAACAATAGAAATAATCCGAAATACATCTAATTACATTAACTTTAAAAATCATATTTGTCAACACATTCTGACCATTGTTTGATATCTTCCTACTTTATCTATAAACAACACAAGAAGGCTTACTAAAAGGAAATATGGTGAAAAACCAAAACTAAAGCTGGTAAAATGTCTGTCCAAAATTGAAATCATATGTTTAGCTAAAATAATTTACTTTAAAGTTAGAATTTTTCAATTTTTTACTGAATTTCAAATTTTCACAAAAACAATATAATCTGTTCAAAATGATACCATGACACTAACGAAGAAGGCGCGTTAAAAGTACGCATGTAAAAGTTGATATTTGTTTTTTATATCCGGATGTTGAAGGAAGTGAATTGAAGTTAAACAATCGAGTCAGAAACACAATTACATCAATTGGACAGTTATCAATTATAAGTACACACCTTTTCATCATAAAGAAGTGTTTACCATTTCTTTAAACTTTGTAATTTAAAAAAGTTGTTACTTTTTGAAAATTATTCTCACGTTTAGGAAAAGCATTTTACCTACTGTTATTAAGGGACTTGAAATCACAGTTTTACACACCAAATGTGACAAACGACAACACATCTTCATTAACATTGTCTGAAATTCATATAATATAAAATCCGGTCCCCAATCCGTTATATCCATGCAGCTTCATTGGTTAAGTATTTTGCACATTCCAGTATGACGTCATATTTCCTTTTTCTGGTGTCAAACTTTAACATTGTACGATTCAGAATGTAATAAACTGGACAAAAAGAAGATTGTCAGGGAAAAGTGTGATTGTTTTGTTTATTATTGAAGAACTCACATATTTCCGTTGCCAAGGACGAAATGTACACCGTCGTAACCTTTGAAAGTCATCAATGACCTAACGAATAGCCAATGGAAATGCCGTCATATCGTCTTATATGATGCTGGACAAGTAAATCAAATTAACGCAGATTTTCGTATCACTTTTTTGTATCACACTGCGTGCAGTGTGATACGAGAAATATCTAGTCATGAAAAAGATTATAAGCCACAACCATAAGAGAAGGACCTTTCATTCTTTGAAAACGCGACGGGCGCACCATGAATACATACTGTACATGTAATTTATGTGAAAAACAATATTTATCAATTATGGACTTTTGACGAGGTTAATACGTTATATATTGACCTGTTCAGATTATATTGACCGGGGACGAAGTCGATTTTTATAACATGTTATTATATATATTTTTTTCAGCAACTTCATAGCTTGTTGCATTAGCTCTCTTGTATTCTTAACGTCTGCATTTAACATAATGCTTGAAATATCCTGATAAACTTGCAAATTTTCTTTTTGTGTCGTCTGCTGCGGCGCTTCCTCTATGGTTGTTATGTGTGACGTCATGACGTCATATTTAGCAAGATTTTTTTTATATTGACCACCAATATATGAATAGAAACATAGCGTCAATATACATAAAAATAGAAACAAGGCTACGGATACGTAAAATAACCTTTGAAACACGTGATCATTATAGTGAATGAAAACAGTAGAATGCTACACCATATGTAATATATACACGATACTTGTTTATAAAGTGTAAGTGTTAGTACACCATTATCAAACTGACGAATGCATGGTTTCGTGTCTTAATTTGAACCCCTTTTAATGTTTTTAAACGTAAACACAATGACACATAGCATTTGTAGCTATAGGAATTTTGTATAATCACTCGATAAAACACGGACGCACACGAATAAACCCAGACTGTTCTCGAAAAAATCCGAACATATAGAAATGAATTTAGTCTCAAAATGTCGTTTTTAATGCAATAAAAGAATTATCGTAAGGTGTCTGTATATCTAAGGATATATAGATTACATGTATGCATTTCCTTCGACATTTACATTGGTATGTGTGTAGAAATGGCTTTATTCTGTCTTTCGGAATGAAAGCATTGTAAGGTTAAATTCAACTTTTTTTAACAAAAAATAATGTCGGATTGTTGGTGTTCAACATAAAAATTTGAGTACAGACGCGCAGCTGTTTCATAAACATTCCATTTCATATATTAAAGTCTTGTGAATATCATGACCCAACATATTCATCGCAAAATCATAACCCATTTTTAAATTTCCCATTAATCGCAAACATGTACTCAATTTTTGACATATTTTAGTTAAAAACAACAAAACGGCGCATTTATACAAAAATTGAATCGAAAGATGAAATTGACTGACCCATTGACATTTTATCTTGGTGAAATTGTAACCCATTGATATATTTGTTAAGTATAAAAAAGGGACCCATTCTAGGGGCATGTCGGTGTTAACTTTCACGTGATAGGAGACCCCCCTCCCTCCCCCGTCATAGCGGGCGTTGTATTCTTTGATAACCACGTCATATCTTCGAAGGAACATACTTTACGAAAAAAAGGATTAAGATGGTATAAATATTACATGCATCTGAAAAAGGAGATGTGGATTGATTTCCAATGAGAATACACCCCACCAAGGAAATTAAATCAAATACTTTAAGTATTTAAGGATTATTTTTCTGTGTGTTGTGTCATTGTTGATCCATTTTCGGAATTATAACTCATTTATTGAATTAAAAAAAAAAAAAAAATGCTAAGAGATGCTGCAAATTTTACACTTTACTGATATAAAGAGAATCGCAAATGCATGTGCGTACTTTATTCTAAAAGTTGTATATTTGAAATAACAACTAAATATTACACGCTTAAAATGGCTTAAAAGTTTCATTTTGACCTTTGGGAAAATTTTGACAAATTATGAGCATTAAGTAAAAGAAATAAAATATGAAATCAACTGTCATATTCCTGACTTGGTACCGGTATTTTTCGAAGAAAATGGTTACCGTGGGTAAAACCTGGTTTTGTAGCTAGCCAAACCTTCCACTTATATGACAATTGTTGATTGTTCTGTTATATTCACAAAATTAGGTAAGCAACCCAGACATACATAGATTCTTGTGAAAATAGTAGAGATCCAGCAATAACGCAACAAAATCAAAAATTCAAGCAAGCATACAAATATAAAGACGCCAACAAAAACAGTTTTTGTAGTTGATAGTAGATTTAACAAAGACTAAAAAAAAAAAAAAAAAAATTGTAGTTGATAGTGCATACAGTATGTAGTTCAATTTTTCGATTAAGTACAAATTAAGTAAAATATCATACAAGGTAGGGCAAACCAAATGAAATCAACACAGTAAAAACCTATTGAGTCCGAATCACACCTCAAGACCCACCCGCATCGGGAACGTCTATAACCACGAACCCGAAAGGTGGATGCCTAAATACAGTCTCACGTCAATAGTCATACGACACAAAGGAACATAATAGCACAATGCTAAATAAATGGAAACTGCAAAGGAAATAAAAAGAAACACAACTTCAGCACACAGAATCTTTAACTCGAGACCACCTTGTTTTATTTTTGAAGTAGACACTAACTATTTATCTATTTGGGCTTGGTACTGTCAGATGAACAATTAAGAAATAGATCGAGACGCTCTTTAACAAAACCTCGCGACTCTTTTCACAAACATTAATTTTATTAATTTGATTAAAATTGATTGTTAGTTATATGACTTACGAGTATTTTTATACCCCTAAGACTTTGATTGTTGTTGGAAAGAAACACCATCGATATACACTGTACCTGGATGTGAAATTAAATGACCTAGCTTTTTTGATCTTTTTGTCTTTTGCAACTGTATCAGACTTGGATTTCTGGGTTAATTGGACTGTTGCTTGACTGTTATGATTGGACTTAACCAACAACATACCTTACGGACTTAGGGGGATGAGTAAGGGCCTGAGAACAGTAATGACAAACACAGTGAAGTAGGGTTTAGATCTTGTATCTTCAAAAGCACATGAGAAAGTCATTTATAATTAATAAAAATATAATAGTATATAATGCAAATAATAGAAACATATAATTCATATAATTTTACAATGTAAATGATCAATTAAAATCTTTAGTATACAAACTTTACGTAAATGCATGAGCATATGCATTTAAACTGACGAATACGTATGCTTATAATATTTCTTATAAATAAAAGCTTATTTAGCATTCAAATATATGAGCAAGATGCGGACTAAATCTTAAATGTATGAGCATAATGCGAGACCTAATATTTGAACCTAACGGAGCATAAAGCATGTGCTGAACAGCATACAATATTGAATACATAATATCCTAACAATGAACATGTATAAACTTTTATCTTTCGAATTATAATCATGGTAGAGCATAATTATATTGCGCTTGTAAAAACCTAAACTATATAAAACCTATTAACCCAAAAATAATCAATTCCGACAATGAGCATTGGTTGAGAAATATTCGAAATAGAGACAAACTAAGCATTACGAAACTAATCGTGAATAATCAAATATTATGAATATGAAACAGTATCATGTGAAATGGGGAAACTACCTTTTAAAATATACATGCTTGCTTTGTATCAAAAATTCATGACTCGTAATAATATAGGGCTAAACGACATGAATAGTTTACGATAAATAATTACTTATTGAATTACCCTACACATGTGGAAATTACGCATACAGCGTTTATTAAAATAATCAGCATCTTACCCTTGCAGAACTCACCTTAATTTTTATTGCATATGAACTAGTGATAAGTTAAAATTATCATTTCCAACATGCGAGCGTAAAAATAAATTCTATAACGCGTTTAAAAATACCCTTGAGTACGGAAAATTTGTGAAGAATAATCAAACCTTTTTTTTTAACATATATATACATCTATTTACACTGATCGAGAAACAACAACTTGATCTTAACTTCTTTACGTGCAGAACTCAAAGATATTTAACTTCAACTTTGCTAAATAAAATGGAAACGAAACTTTACAAAGTTTCACGATTCAATTGAATAAAATAATGAGAGAAACATATTAACTTTGAATAAATAAAATACTTGACTCACCTGAAAACAGTAATGACAAACACAGTGAAGAAGGTTTAAGATCTTGTATCTTCGAAAGCGCATGAGAAAGTGCTACTACTACTAAATAGAGTTTAATGGCGACTACCCTTGCGGGTATTGCGCCAGATTACCTTATATAAAAACATTTCAAATAAATGTTTTAAAATTTATTATTATTTAGGAATTAACCTGTATTATATATTCATATTATAGTAAATTGTGAGTTTTTTTTTTTTTTTTTTTTTTTCTTAAATTTAATCTTAATATTTAAATCTGAACTATGGTGTGTATTTTAATTATCTTAATTATCTTGTGGTGAATTTATAGTAAGAAGAAAAATTTATGTGAGCTTATTATTCTGTTATTTGTAACTTAGCCTGCTTTGTTTATAAATATTAAATGATTTGGTAAGTAGGTGTGTTTGTTGTTTATACATGAAAACTGTAAGTATCAAATACTCTTGGATAGACATATCTGACTTTTCCAAATATGCAAATCCTAGAAGGGTCTGACATATTCCCGTACATGGTATATACATTAATACAATTATACCGCGGCTCGTACGTCCTTGGTAAATTGTGATTCTCTGTATATTGAATTTGACTAGAGATAGCATCTTAACTTATATTATAAAAGATTCTTAAACTTACGTTATAGAAGAAAAAAATATATATAGTATTACCGTGTATGTATAATTAGGATCTATACTATTAATGTATTGTTTTAACATATTTGTGTGTATTAAATTGTAAGTGTTCATGTTCTGCAGTTGTGTACAGTATAGATACCTGAGAATGCTATCTTGGTAGTAGTTTAGTGTACTACTTAAAAAAAAAAACTTTCGTAAAAGTTTTAGTGTATATTGTCAAATTCAACGGGGTTATGTTTCTATTTTTTAGAAATCATAAACTGATAAATGATACCTTCCAGCTCTGTTACAACTATTAAAAGCCAATATTTAGAAATGAAAAACTAAAAAGGTAAATAATATATATCTACCAAATTATTTGTTTTGGTGTCGCCCGTTTAGACTGGGGTTGTTTCCTTGCACTGTAAAGAAATAAATTGTAGGTAAATACTTGCAGCCGTGAAGCTACCACGTGGTAACCATGTGCTGCAAGCAGACACGGCGAGGAGGCTGTGAACAAACCTTTTCCAGTACAAACGGATGATTTAGCAGCCGTGGATAGTAATGATAGACAATAATACTAATACAAGGTTAGTATTTACACGGTGCTTTGTTTTGGTCGTTGTAAAATGTGCTGGTTGGTTCTTAAAATCATCATATCACAAGGACCGGGGTTCTGGCAAGCCAGTGCCCTTAAAGAAAAATATCCCACAATAACAACTCATCTCGTCCGTCGACCCCATGTATAACCCTATCAATATTTTAGCTACGGTGTCAATAGTTTATCCATTGACAGCAGCTGAATCACATTCCTCATAGTGTTAGTTAGGTACATATATATACATGCAGTTAATTCTTGTTGTGAGGTTTGTGTCCCCAATTTGATTTGGGATGGACCGACGAGAGAGTGATTGTGATTGATGATTTTGGGAGATATGTCAGACTCCTGTGGCATGATATTTTACATATGATCACAGATATAGGAAAATGTGGTATGAGTGCCAATGTACATGTATTTATAAGAAAATTATAAAAAAATCTACTTAATGCTAATTAATTTAATCAATTTTATTTTCATTTACTTACATAGATTTTCTCTTATCAAGAGTTCAATTAATCAGTTGTTACAAATGTAATTAGTATTTTGAATATTTGATATTTCTTGCCATACTTGTTAAAATCCATGGATTGTTGTCCAGTGACTAATATTTCATGTTTTGTTTAAAAGTAATTTTACTAATGATTTACAAGTCCTAAAGTGTTTTTCATTTCTGTTTACCTATACTGATAATATCTGTAGGTATTCTCACCCTGACCATAAGTATCCTATTAAAATAATTATAAGCATATTTTACAGAGTTTAAACTAGAAACTAGAAATATATAGCTAGCTTTTAGTATATTGATATTCTGTATAATTTTACTTTTATCGCATACCGTGTTTATTAAATAATCCCATATTGGGATTAGTGTCTGTAGAAAATGAAAGGATATGGAGCAAATGTACATGGGACAAAATCGCACACAATACATAGAAAACATAGAAAATTATCAACGAACAGGGCTTCCACTCCTGTTCCCCATCTTGACAGTTGATGTAGGGTCTTCAACAATGAACAAATCATTATGTGAATATCCTGAAAATAATTTTTATATGAGAGATCTTTTACACCTGTTGATTCAAACTTTTCCATCATTTTTGTCTTTGTGGTATGTACTTCCTACAGTTAAACAGGTAGTGTTGCATGTCGTCCACTACTAAACATGTGTCACACAGTTCACTATTACATTTACCCATTGTGTATTTGAATTTATTAGTAAATATATAACTTGATCTAAGTTTAAATAGAGTTCTTTCTCTTCTCTAGTACTCTTTGGTATAGTAATACAAAAGTTAACATTATTTTGAATAGTGTGTAGTTGTTTACTTTTGTGTTATTTTCCCAGTATTGTTGCCACATTTTCTTTAGTAAATTTTACATAAACATTTGATATCTTCTTTGTAAAGCGGTATATTTGTTATACATGTCTCTATTGATAGAGCCTTTTTAGCTGCTGTGTCTGCCATTTCATTACCACTTAAACCCACATGACTGGGTATCCATTCGAAAAGGATATTCAAACCTAATTTGGAAAGTTTACTATATATATATTGAATGTCATATATTATTTGTGTTTTAACTTTGAATATACTTCCTGTGATAGCTTGTAGTGCTGACAGTGAATCTACAAATATTACAGTATTTTCTGGTTGAAATTCTTCTAACCAATATAAAGATAAAAGTATGGCTGTCAATTCACACATAAATATTGAAACATGGTTTTGCAATTTAAAACCTTTATTTACTTTAAGTTCTGGTACTACAAAAGCACATGCATTTGTGTTGTTTTCTGGATTCTTAGATCCATCTGTATATATTTTAAAAATGACTATACTTGTTATCAATGAGGATATTTCCTTCACTTTTAATGAGGTGAGGACTATCCTTTTAGTAATAATTTTGTAAGTTCAGTTCTGACCTGTGGTTTTAGAACATGCCATGGTGGAGTTGGGAACTCTTTACATTTGTATACAGTATTAGTATCTACATTAAATTTATTCATAGTATCATGTGCAGTAACACAATATGGTTTTGATTTTCCTTAATTTTTCCTTATTAAATTCATATATAGCGTTTTCTTGTAAACTCTTTTAGTTGGGTTTGTGTCATTGAGACTAAATATATTCAAAAAGACTTAGTAATAAGACTTTTCTTCTCAACTCATATGGGGGTCACCAATTTCAGTCTGTAATCCACTTATACTAGCAGTTTTATGAGCACCTGCACATATTCTTAATGCTTGGGCTTGTATACTATCTAGTTTTTCTTGACAGAGTGGGAGGCTGAGTTATACACTTTGCAGCCATAATCAATCTTTGACCTTATCATTGATATATATATTGTTCTCAGGGTAGAACAGTTTGCACCCCATTTGGTACCAGTTAATAATTTCATGCAGTTCAACACTCTTGAACATCTACTTTCTATATATTGTACATGTTTTAACCATGTTAGCTTTGAATCAAAAATCATGCCTAGAAACTTGACTTCTTTAACAAATGACAATATGGTTTCTCCAAGTTTAAGTTTAATACAAGGGGAACTACTCTTACTAAATATCATAGCTACAGTTTTTGTTTGTGATATGAGGAAACCCCATGTATCACACCAAGTACTAATTGTATCTATATCCTCTTGTATTCTTTTTGTGGATATTTAGTGCTTTTACCAGATAACCATATGGCACTGTCATCAGCAAACTGTGACATAGCACAGTACTTTAAATTATTGGATATATCATTCACCATGATGTTAAATAGTGTAGGACTTATACAACTACCCTGTGGTGTACCATTCTGAATTATAAATATTTCAGAGTAAGTATTATTAACTTTAACTTGTATTGTTCTGTCACTAAGAAAATCCTTTACCCATCCCAACATATTACCCCTTATACCTAGTGAAGCCATTTTATTAATAACCCATTTTTCCAAAGCATATCAAATGCCTTTTGAAGTCTATAAATACACCAACTGTAAAATGTTTTTGAGAAATGCTTTGTGAATATCATTATCAATTCTAATTATCTGTTCCATAGTATTTCTATTTTCCTAAATCCACTCTGATTTGGTGTGTAGAAATTATTTTTCTAGATACCACCGTAGTCTATTATTAACCATTTTCTCCATTATTTTACAAAATTAGATGTAAGGGCTATTGGTCTATATGACTGTGGGTTTGTGGGGTTTTTCCAGGTTTAAGTACTGGTGATATAATAGAATGTTTCCATTCACTTGGGAGTTTTGTAAAACCATACCCTATTAATAAAAGTAATAACACAGACAGTGATTTGTCTGTAAATTGTTTAAACATAGAATATGTAATTCTATCTTTTCCAGGGAGGTATCAGATGTATCACTGATAGCATCTTTTAATTCTTGTATAGTATATGGTTCATTATAACTATCAGAGTTATCCTTATAATAGTGTAATAATTTACAGTACTCCTTTTGTTCTAAATCTTGTTTCTGAATTTTAAATTTTTAGAGTAATTATCATCACTACTGACTTGGGCATAATTTGTAGCAAGTATATCAGCTTTGTCTTGAGTACATTCATATTTGGTGTTGTTATATAACAGGTTTGGTAAATTTAATTTTTAAATGTTTTACCCAACATTGATTTTACTTTTTCCATACATCTGATAATTTAGTATCATTATTGAGCGAGTTACAGTAGCTCTCCCAATACATAGCTTGTGCAGCTTTAATAGTTTTCTGCACGCTCTTTCTTTTCTCTATATGTAGTGAAATCAGTACCAAGACCTGTATGTTGGGCACGATTTTTACAAATATTCCTTTCTTTTACATATTTAGTGCATTCAGGTGTCCACCATGGTACTTGTGGTTTTTAGGTTTATTATTTTTAATTTGACTGGGATGCACTCCCAGCTATTTGGAGTATTTTGTTTGTTAGTCTTGAACATGTTTCTTCTATATTGTCAGAAATCATGTCAGGCCTCAAATGTTCATTACATTTGCTGGAGAATGCCTCCCAGTCTGCTTTCTTATAATTATATACAGATTCAGTTTCATCAGTTTGCATTTGTTTATGACTTAAACTAATATTTACAACATGATGGTCACTGCCATAAGAACTAGTGAGGTCAACTGACCATGTTATTTTACTAGCTAGACTAGAACTACAAAAGACAGATCAATAGGTGCCAGTTCTAATGTACTGGGATTACACCTTGTACCTGTACCATCATTAAGAAGTACTATATCTTTATACTCAAGGAAAGAGAACAACTCTCTTCCCTTAGTATCTGTGTTTACCACCCACATAGTGTGGTGGGCATTAAAGTCTCCACATAATAAAATTTTTCCCTCTATTTGGTCAAATATATTGTTATATTGTGGTAATTTGGTATCTGATGCTGTGTCATAAAGATTGACCAGTGTAATATTATTATTGTCAAGATTAAATTTAATACATGATATTTCTAAATCACTATCAATATTATTTTTCAGATATGGGAGGTTTTCTGACATATATTGCTGTACCTCCATGTGATTTAGTATTACGTACAGAAAAATCAGCTAATTTATAACCTATTACATGTGGATGGTCTTGTTCATTTTGCACCACGTTTCCTGGAAGCAAATTATATCAGGCTTTATTTGCGACATAGCTATATACTCGCCAGCATTATTGTGAATACCACGACAGTTCCAATGAACAATACTGAACATGATGTTGTATATTAGTAAACTAGTAAAATTAGCCGTTATAAGCACAGATAGAACATATAACATTACTACTGTTACTATTTTATGATTTGTATAATACATTATAGCTTTTCTGTTGTTACTCTATTGGCCAATTGGAGACCTTTCGAAACATCGTAATCAAATCCAAACATTTGTTTGGTTGCCATTGATACGAAACCAATAACTTTTTCTAAATTTAGTTCACTTGGTGGGGTTTGGGATTTAAGTATGTTAAGCATTGCAACACTTATAATTGGAATTACTTGGTCTATTATATTGGTGTTTTTAGGACTTTTTTTAATATCAGTATGTTCAACTACTTGTTGCTGAACAACAGGTTTTTTTAGTATTAGCATTAGCTTTAGCTTTTACTTGTTTATTTGCTTCATGCAAGGTGATGTTGTCTCTTTTAACTACCCTGAGAGCTTGTTTTTGTTGCTCCCTTGAGGGACAAAGTTTATAATTCGATGGATGGTCACCTTTACAATTAACACACTTCGGGGATTCAGTGTTACATTCGTTGGATTGGTGGTCATCACCACATTTCCTACATTTTCTTTTATTACTGCAATTACCTGCCATATGCCCATATCCCTGACATTTATAACATTGGATGGGATTTGGTACATACAGCTTTATTTTGTAAGTATTAAATCCAATATTTATGGTTTGGGGTAGTATTGGTACATCAAAGATCAGTTTGACTGATCTTGACGTTTTTCTTGTATTACTAGTTTTGTCATAGTATGTTAGACGTGTCGCCTTACAAACTTTTTGACTTTTCATGACTGATTTTAAGTCTTCATCCTCGATGTCGAGGTCAAGCGGCACGTTGTATATCACTCCAGCTGATGATGTAGTCGATTTGGGCAAACTTGTCCTAATCGACCATTCACCAATGGAGGTTCTTTGTTGAATCGCTTTCCATTGATGTTTATCTTGGCACTCGATTAGTAAATTGCCGTTTGTAAGTTGCTTTAGATTTTTGCAACTCCAACCGAATCCGATAGAGCCTTTTGAATTTTAATTGGATTTTGTCTTCCAAGTTTAATGGATGGATTAATACTAGCTATTATGAGCAAGTATTTGTTGGGAACATTTTGGAGGAGGGTACTCTGATAACTGTGGTGTTCTGAGTGGTAGCGGGCGAACCTGTTGCTACTCTCTTACGTTTTTTACTTGGGTTGTCCATGAGTGTTGACTTTCATTGTCAGTTGTTTCTAGGTCACTACTACTCAATGCATTATAAAATCCTCAGTTTGGAACTGAGTATTTTCTGACTCGTCCATAATGGCGGACAAGACAAAGGTAAACAAAGAAAAACTATATAGATACTGTAAATAAGGTTATATAAATAAATTAGTATCAAATATTGTAAAGATTATATTAATCTTACTTATATACAACAAAATAAAATCGATACTCAATCTGAAAATGTGTAAATGAACAATAAATTAGTACAGTGCGGTGCTACAAAAACACGACCGTGATGATCCGGGACTCACAACCCGAATGCCACTTTTGAGACCGAAATTCACTTGTTATATTTCGCGTTACTGTTTCAGGTTCGACCAATCAGATTCGTTAAACACACGAGCCACCTTAATTACCCTGATATTTTCGGGTAAAAGGGCGTGGAAAGATCTTTGTTTGACAGAACAAAGAACCCTAATTGACCAGGTTACCTAGACATATGTTGTTTACACAACAACTTGTTTGTGTTTAAAAGACAATAGACTTAGTAAAAGACATGTCTAATTGTGTCAACTTAGCTTGTCGCTGAACATCTTAAATTGATAAAAATAATACCTAGCAAAGAGAAAATCTAAAGTGACAAATGCCAAAATAAATATCTGCTAAAATTGAACTTCTTATTTTAAATATATCGAGAATATAAAAATGATTTCCTGCAACAATTATAAACGAATATAAAACAAAAATACTTTTAATCAATACTGCAGCTTCGAAATGGACTTTAGATAAATAAAATATCTTAAACTTATTCCTTTTTGCTGAAAAATAAATTTTCACAAAAATATAAAATGAGGCCTAAAATGACTCTATTACAACTGTCTGAAGGTTCTCAGACTCATATAAAAACAAGAGAAGTTTAACCAGGAGATACACAATTGGTTTCCATAGGAATGCCGACAACCTGCAAGAAAGTTCTACCTCCAAATTCAACAAATATGTTGTCAATAGGAAATATAATATATTTGTAGCGTATGGGACCATTTTTATGGAGGAAAACATTGTGGATTTTTCTTTTAAGACGATTTTTTTCAAGTGGAATGGTTGGTAAAGGTGGAAAAATCAAAGATAATGACCGAGATATGAAATTTTTAAAACATTTGAGTTTTTCTATATAAAAAAAAAAAAAAAAATGCCGAACTCCAAGGAAAATTCAAATCGGAAAGTCCGTTAACAAATGGCAAAATTAAAAGCGCAAACACATAAAATTGAACGGAAAACAATTGCCATATTCATGACTTGGTACAGACATTTCACGATGTAGAAAATGGTGAATCCAAGTATGGTTAATTCCATTACGCGAGTAAACAGTTAGGGAATACCTTGTCCTTTTGTGACCAAGCTAAAATTCGCTTCTCATATCATTTTGGAATTTTACTTAAAAAATGCAATTCGGTAATTTTTGGAATTAAATTCATTGTATTTAATATTCATTTTATGTTTTGGTTTCTATTAAAATATCTTAATCATATCTTTAAATTGAAATGTTTTAATGTGTTAATTTCGAATTCTCAGTTTGGACATTGAGTGACACGTTTTAATCATTTACCTAATTACCTAATTCTTAAATGTATGTTTTTAATTATCATAATTAGATAATTCCTTTACATCTATTCTTTCAAGTTCTAAAAACAGTTTAATCCTTAACAGTGAACAATACCACTCAAATTAATTAGGTCTTTCCACTTTTATGTGGAAAGACCTA
Organism: Mytilus coruscus; assembly: GCA_017311375.1. NCBI lineage: Eukaryota > Metazoa > Mollusca > Bivalvia > Mytilida > Mytilidae > Mytilus > Mytilus coruscus. The sequence continues at coordinate 47,767,286 of CM029597.1, forward strand.
TTGTATTTGTTCTGGTTATTATTAGGTCTTTCCACTTTTCCGTGGAAAGACCTTCTGCTTTTGTTCGGATTATTTTTTTTTTCTTCCGCCTAATTTTATTCTTTCGCTGTATTGTTGTTTCCAAATATGTCGCTTAGATTTTTGGTGTATGATATCGAACAGTTAATACGCTTTTGAAACTGACACCGCTTAATCAAATACTTTATTTTGTAAGAGTTATCTTCCCGAACATTGTTTTCCTTGTGATCACTACTCCTTCGCAACCGTAAAAGATTATGACAAATTTATTTTACCAAATTGCTTGTTATATCTTCACGATAAAATGAATGATTTAGACCGAAGAGATCCGGAGACTCCAAATGAGAGATATTTCCCCTTATGCATTTGAAATAAGTGATATGCATATGTAACTGGTAAACCATAAGTTATAAAGACCCAGGATCTTTTGATTTGAGGTCCTTGGACTAAAAAAGAAAATAAGGTCAAGGTCAAAGGTCAAGGTCATGTTCTAACTTTTAATTTTGGCTGATTTTCACTTCTTTCAAAAACTGTATAAGATATCAACAAATTAAGTTTTACTTAATTGTTAGTTCGACATGTCGTAACACATACATTTTGATTGCAAGGGTACATTGACTTTAAATGGGAGTTTTCTTCCTTTTTTATATTCAATATTTCATGTATGGTGATATAACTTATTAACCAAATATAATAAAGACTTAATTGTTAGGTTCGACATGTCGTAACACATACATTTTGATTGCAAGGGTGCATTGACTTTAAATGGGAGTTTTCTTCCTTTTCATATTTAATATTTCATGTATGGTGATATATCTTATTAACCAAATATAATAAAGACTCAGAATCTTTTGATTTGAGGTCCTTGGTTCATGACCTTGAAATTGAGGTCAAGGTCAAAGTTGAATTTGACGTTCTCGATTTTGACCTTTGCATTAAATCATATTTATACATGAAAAAGCGATGGTACTTTTGCATTTGTTGCATACCATATGACCCCGAAAAATCCAGACCTAAATGACCTTTTTTAATACCGGAAGTAGCTTTGTTTTGTACTATTTTATGTAAAGTATATAGAATCATATTTTTTTGGAATCAGTGTCAAGTAAACTATCAAGTAACATCGGAAATTACTTTCTGTGGAAAGACCTATTGGTTTTCTTCTGATTAGGTCTTTCCACTTTTCTGTGGAAAGACCTATTGTATTTGTTCTGATTATTATTTTTTTCTTCCAACAAATTTTGTTATCGCGTAAAATTTTTGTTTCGCAATATGTCGCTAAGATATTTCTTATATAGTATCATACAGTTTATGCACTTTTTATTTTCACCCATTCTAAGTCGAACAATTTTCTTTGTAAGAGTTATCTCCCTATTCACTGTTTATCAAGTGTGTGCATCTCCTTCGTAAGAAAAAAAAATCGACAAAATTCTTTTTCTAAATTGTTCGTTACATCCTCAGGAATTTTGGCTAATTTGGATGGAAGCGATTTGATGTAATTTTAAAGGAGTTATCTACCTTTACCAAATAAAGGAGAAGGTCCGGTAAGGGCTAATTTTGGCCTAAAATTTGGAGAACATCTGATTAAAGATTTTTGACACTTTTTAAACACTTAAGTGTGTACTTCAGTAGATTCAATTAGTTTTTTGTAAAAGATTTGAACTGATTTGGTCATTAAAGACGCTCAAATTCAAGCTTTAATATGAAAAATCTATCAAATATGGCACAAAACGTCACTTTTCAGATGGTTTTGTCTAAAATGAAGTGGCCGCATTCGTGTTCAGTTTCAAACTTTGTATATGTTATGTAATATCATCAAGTACAACCTATATTTAAATATTAAGACTCAACACAAGTGCGGCCACTTCCATTTTAGACAAAAACCGTCTAAAAATAGCACAAATGTTAAAATTGTGAAGATTTCAGTAATTTTGCAGGAATTAATGATGCTAGTACCTGATGCATGTGCATTGTCTTGCAAAAACAGCCAATGTTTATGTAGCAAAAGTATTCTACTTTCCAATAAGTAGCTAAAAGTTTACATTTTAACAAATTTGTAAAAATGCTATATTTTGGGGCCAAAAGTGAGTCTTACCGGACCTACTCTTTTGTCGGTATGTTTTTTTAACTCATAAACCTGTAACCGTATAACTCTGGAATCTTTTTATTTGAGGTCCCTAGGTCCTAACTTCAAAAATGAGGTCAAGGTCAAAGGTCAAGGTCAAGTTCTCAATTTTGACTTTTCCTTGTTTTTGCATTTTCTCAAAGATATATATGAAGCAACAAGTGCAAAATGTTTGCTTTATTGTAATGAAGATATGTTACATTTGGTCTGAAACAATCTAATGGCATCTTATAGGAGTAAGTGCCCCTGAAATGTCCAACTATAAGGTTAATTGATTATTACTTCAACTTGGTTCATTATAAAGCCATATGACATTTTACAAAAGGTTGGACGACATATGACCTTGAAAAATGACAACTGGAAGTGACCTTGAGAAAACCGGAAGAAGCCATTTTTGCACTTTCACATTGAAAAGTACTCGGAATCCATATATTTTGTAATTTTAATACATTAACTTATCACTGAAGACTAGAAATGACTTTCGATAAACCAGAAGTGGCCAATTACCTCCTGGTTTACAAGCAAAAGTATATAGAAACTATATATTTTTGGAATCAGTGTAAAAGAAACTATTATATAGACCGGAAGTGACATTTATTTCACCGGAAGTAGCGAATTATCTCCTTATTTCACTCAGAAGTATATAGAAACCACTTATTTATCGCATCAGTATGAAGAAACTGATGATAAGATGCCAATTTTAACTTTGAGTAAACACGAACTAACATCTTTTCAATAAATTTAAAAATTGCTGTGGAAAGACCTGCAATTGTTCTCTGAACAATTGGTTTTTAATTATTATTATTTTTTTTTCTTCTTCCGCCACTTTTATTTCTTGCGTATAAATTTTGTTTTGCAAGATGTTGCTTAGATGTTTCGTATATGATATCGAACAGTTTATGCGCCTTTGAAATTGACCATGCTTAACCGAATACTTTTCTTTGTAGGAGTTATCTCCCCGAACACTGTTTTCCTTGTGAGACCAAATTGCTCGTTATATCCTCAGGATGTTTTGTCCAATTTTGACCGAAGCGATACGTAAACTCCATATGAGAGTTATTTCCCCTTCTGTATTTGACATAAGGAATATATAAATGTATAGAATGAATGGTAAGTGATAGCGACCTTTCCTTTGTTTTTGATCTCCTCTGTCACTTTTAAAGATATATATAAAAGAACTAGTGCAAAATGTTTGTATAATTGTGATTAAGATATGATACATTTGGTCTGAAACAATCCAATGACATCTTATAGGAGTTATTGTCCCTGAAATGATTCAATTTAAGGTTAATTGATTATTACTCCAACTTGGTACATGATAAAGCCATAGGGTCTTTTGCAAACTGTTGGTTGACATATGACCTTGAAAAAAGTCAAACGGAAGGGACCTTGAGTGAACCGAAAGTAGTATTTTTTGCACTTATTTCATGTTAAAGTACCTAGAAGCCATATATTTTTTGAATGATCATACATTAACCTATCATTTGAGACCGGAAGTAACATTTTATAAACCGGAAGTAGCATATTATCTTCCTTATTACAGGTATAAGTATATACAAACTAAATATTTTTGGAATCAGTGTGAATAAAGCTATCACATGAGACTGGAAATGACATTTTCTAACCGGAAGTAGCCAATTATCTCCCTTTTTACAGGCAAAAGTATAAAGAAACCATATTTTTTTGGAATCAATGAAAATAAAACTAGCATATGAGACAGGAAGTGACATTTTCTAACCGAAAGTTTGCAATTAACTCCGTTATTTCAGGCAAGACTATAGAAACCATGTTTATTGAATCATTATGATAAAACATATAATTAGATGTCAATAGTAGCTTTGAGTAAACCAGAAGTAGTTTCTTATCAATTGTTTAGAAAATTGATGTGGAAAGAACCATTGTTTAAAAAAATCTTCTTTTTTTATGTGTTTTCTTCTGCCAAATTTTGTTCTTGCGATAAATTTTTGTTTCGCAATATGTCGCTCAGATATTTCTTATATTGTATCGTACAGTGTATGCACTTTTAAATGTCATCCTGCTTAGCCGAACAATTTTCTCTGTAAGAGTTATCTCCTTATTCACTGTTTATCTTGGTGTACATCTCCTTCGTAGCCAAAAAATATATCGACAAAATTTCTTCTTCTGAATTGTTCGTTACATCCTCAGAAATTTTTGGCTGATTTGAATCGAAGCGATCTGGTGAAATCTTAAAGAAGATATCTTCTTTTACCAAATTATTATTTGTTGTTATGTTTTCTGTAACTAATAAATCGTAAGCCTTATAAACCTAAAGTCAGTTTATTTGATGTCCATGGGTTCTAACTTAGAAAATTAGGTCAAGGTCGAAAGTCAAGGTCATGTTCTATATTTTGAATTTTGCTTGTTTTTACATTTTCTATGACACTTTTAAAGTTATACTAGAACACATCCACGAAATCGCTGGCATTTAGACCGTGATTGAAAGTATGTAACCTGTTGTAGGATGAATTTTTGTTAAAAAATTTATGATTGGAGAATTTCAGGAAAGGTATTAAAAGCATTGGGGACAGGACAATTTTTGTTAGCCCCCCCCTTTTAAAAAAAAATCCGTTATTCTTTTTTTTTATGTTAATTTCAATTATTTTCGTGATTTTCTGTATTATGAACGAACATATACTATAAATAAAGTGTATTTGCTATTAACTATCAATTCCAAGTTAACTATCCACGGCGGTCACTGATATATTATATATAGACTCTCTATATAATATATCAGTGACCGCCGTGGATATTATATATAGACTCTCTATATAATATATCAGTGACCGCCGTGGATAGCAAATACACTTTATTTAAAGTATATGTATGATCATAGTATGCAGAAAAACGCGAAATTATCTGTCCTGTCCCCGTGTTCTTATGAAAATTATGTGTAATTTTAAAACAGTCCTAAACGGAAACGGAAACAATATCCGGACGTCTTTACTTTCGTTTTTCTCCCAAAGCGAGGATGACAAATGCGACTATGCATGGTACCTAGAGGATACAGAGGCATGATGATTGATTTAATGTGGAAGGAAGAGATGCGACACACAAAATGAGGCCTTATCATTTAATAGTATAGATATAAAAGAACTGGTGCAAAATGTTTGCTTTATTGTGATAAAGACATTAAACATTTGGTTTGAAACAATCCAATGACATCTTATAGGAGTTATTGGCTCTGAAATGATTAAATTTAAGGTTAATTTATTATTACGCCAACTTGGTACATAATAAAGCCATAGGATCTTTTGCAAACTCTTGGTTCACATATGACCTTAAAAAATTTAAACCGGATGTGACCTTGAGTAAACCGGAAGTAGCCATTTTTGCACTTATTTCATTGAAAAATACCTAGAAACAATATATCTTTTTAGATACGCATACATAAACCTAAAATTTGAGACCGGAAATGACTTATAATAAACCGTAAGTACCTTATATCTCCCTTATTACAGGCAAAAGTATATAGAAACCAATTATTTTTGGAATCAGTGTGAATAAAGCTATCATGTAAGACCGGAAGTGACATTTTTAAAACCGGAAGTTGACGATTATCTCCTTTTTTTCAGGTAAAAATATTTAGAAACCATATATTTATTGATTAAGAATGAAGAAACCTATGCTTGGACGCCAATAGTTACTTTTAGTAAACCGGAAGAAGCTTCTGTTCAAAAATTTTGAAAATTGATGAGGAAAGATCTTTAATTGTTCTCTAAATAATTAGTTTTTAATTGTTATTTGTTATAGAAAATGAAAGGATATGGAGTAAATGTACATGGGACAAAGTCGCACACAATACATAGAAAACATAGAAAATTATCAATGAACATGTTTATTCTTGTCTTTTTAATTGTGTAAAAATATTTGTTTGTAATTCTAATGTTTAAGATTTGGAGGCAGGACTTTACACTGAACACAGTCCATCTGTAATAAAAGTATTCCATGCTGATTTATTGAATTATTCGTCGCTAGTTCCAGAGTCTCAGTAGTTAGTTTTCACCGGAGTTTGAGTCCAAGACTTGTTATTGCTATTCAGAGCATTCGTTCGTTGTGTGATCAGGTGCATCACACAGTTTCAGTAACAAGAAGCCTTTCAGTTAGGATCTTGTTACACAACCCTACAAGTCACCAAGTTTCCCCGGTGACAGATTGGTGGACGACGACGGCGTACTGACTTCTTAGCTCAACACACGATCCAATGACTCAAGCAGCCAAGCGAGTTCCCCAGACAAGTAGCGTTAACAATATTCAGCGATATAATACAGCTTCCGACCACAATAGAAACCATGGAATGTCCAGTCAGGTTATAGTCCAGCATGTGGAAAATGCAGTAAATTTCAATTACACTTTATATGTAATTCAATCAATCAGAGATGTTATTCGTGTGGAAAATTCGGACATTATTCTAGTAAGTGTTTTTCAAAAGAAGCAAAGGACATACAAAGTAAACCAGTTAGTGAGAAATCTAGAAAACAAAAGGAGCGTGATACAGCTAGAATGAACAGCTATATTGAGCGCAAATATATCTGAGCCCTACCGTTCTCTGGTATGAAAAAAATCATCTTTTGTCCAATATTTGGATATTGCAAATGTGCTTAAAACAGAACAGATAAGTGTAAAGCAGAAAATTTCACAGGAAAGGAATAACAATCTTGAACAACAAAAAAGCATCGAGGACCTAAAACTTCATTAATATGATAAAAGCGATATATCAGAAAACAGCAGCGATGAGAAATCGTTTTTTTTTAATTAGATTGCATACAGACAGATATTCTGAAAGACAGAGGTCATCAATATAACTGCTTTATAGTAATTATACTTTTAGTCTCGTTCGATAGGAAATGAAATATTGACTAAATAAATTCATTCTCCAGTGCTCAGAGATTGTCACAAAATTTATCTCCCTCATGCAAAACTCTGATTCCTTGTCCTGGTTTGGCTATACTTTTTTGTCCGTTTTGGTTTATAGCTCTTTATCTTTTTAATAAGCTTTGGATTTTCAAATATTTTGACCTCGAGCATCACTGAAGAGACATTGATTGTCGAAATGCGCATCTGGTGCAGAAAATTGGAACCTTTCATGTTATTATTCAAGGAACAATTTCTAGCCCGATGTGACATACCCTTTTCAGTGACCCCTTCCAACCAAAGCTGTCCCGACAGAATGTAACAGATTCCCAATTCCAATTTTTATCGTCATGAATATGTATGAATTATTAGAAACTGAATTGAAAGAAAACAACTGGTAGTTCTACGGTGAGATGGAAATCTGTATAGTTGATCATCCCGTACAAATAAGTTCCAAGTGCAGCTTGGAAATTCCAAATGTAATATTCGGAAATTTATATATGGAAGTTACGAATTGAAACTTGGGAGTATTGGAACTATTTTCAGAATCATCATTCGTAAAATTACACATTGACTTCAAAGTTTTTCTAGTAAACTTCCGAATGGTCTTAATAAGTCTTAACTGACCTGTAATTACCTTCACTCTAATGGATACAAAAATCTATTTGTTCGCTTCCTATCATGATTTCCCTGATATAAGGTCGTAGTTTACAACAATGCTTTAAAACCAAGTTGTCAGAGTCGTCAAGTCGGGATAATCTCTTGTTACCGTTAACGGAAGCCATCACGATTTGGTTGTTTTCAATTGGTCAATTGTTGTTGCATATCTGTAACAGGTTACCACGAATATAATCCCGATTGTCGAAGCCACAATCCAGTCCTTTTAGCTCACCTGGCCCGAAGGGCCAAGTGAGCTTTTCTCATCACTTGGCGTCCGTCGTCCGTCGTCCGTCGTCGTCCGTCGTCGTTAACTTTTACAAAAATCTTCTCCTCTGAAACTACTGGGCCAAATTTAACCAAACTTGGCCACAATCATCATTAGGGTATCTAGTTTAAAAATTGTGTCCGGTGACTTGCCAAACCAACCAAGATGGCCACCATGGCTAAAAATAGAACACAGGGTAAAATGTATATTTTGGCTTATAACTCTGAAACCAAAGCATTTAGAGCAAATCTGACAGGGGTAAAATTGTTGATCAAGTCAAGATCTATCTGCCCTGAAATTTTCAGATGAATCGGACAATGGGTTGTTGGGTTGCTGCCCCTGAATTAGTAATTTTAAGGATTTTTTCCCGTTTTCGGTTATTATCTTGAAAATTATTATAGATAGAGATAAACTGTAAACAGCAATAATGTTCAGCAAAGTAAGATCTACAAATAAGTCAACATGATCAAAATGGTCAGTTGACCCCTTAAGGAGTTATTGCCCTTTAAAGTAATTTTTACCAATTTTTTAAATTTTTGTTTTCTTTTACAAAATCTTCTCCTCTGAAACTACTGTACCAAATTCAACCAAACTTAGCCACAATCATTATTAGGGTATTTAGTTTAAAAATATGTGTGGTGACCCAGCCAACCAACCAAGATGGCTGCCATGGCTAAAAATAGAACATAGGGTAAAATGTAGATTTTGGTTTGTAACTCTAAAACCAAAGCATTTAAGGCAAATCTTACAGGGATTAACTTGTTTATCAAGTAAATATCTATCTGCCCTCAAATTTTCAGATGATTGGACAACTGGTTGTTGGGTTGCTGCCCTGAATTGGTAATTTTAAGGAAATTTTGCCGTTTTGGTTATTATCTTGAAAATTATTACAGATAGAGATAAACTGTAAACAGCAATAATGTTCAGCAAAGTAAGATCTTCAAATAAGTCAAATGATCAAAATGGTCAGTTGACCCCTTAAGGAGTTATTGCCCTTTAAAGTAATTTTTACCAATTTTTGTAAATTTTGTAATCTTTACAAAATCTTCTACTCTGAAACTACTGGACCAAATACAACCAAACTTAGCCACAATCATTATTAGGTATTTAGTTTAAAAATGTGTGTGGTGACCCAGCCAACCAACCAAGATGGCTGCCATGGCTAAAAATAGAACATAGGGTAAAATGTAGATTTTGGCTTGTAACTCTGAAACCAAAGCATTTAAAGCAAATCTTACAGGGATTAACTTGTTTATCAAGTAAATATCTATCTGCCCTCAAATTTTCAGATGAATTGGACAACTGGTTGTTGGGTTGCTGCCCTGAATTGGTAATTTTAAGGAAATTTTGCCGTTTTGGTTATCTTGAAAATTATTACAGATAGAGATAAACTGTAAACAGCAATAATGTTCAGCAAAGTAAGATCTTCAAATAAGTCAACATGACCAAAATGGTCAGTTGACCCCTTAAGGAGTTATTGCCCTTTATAATCAATTTTAACAATTTTCATTAATTTGGTAAATTTTGGTAAGTTTTACAAAATGTTTTCCTTTGTAATCTTCTTTTCTGAAACTGCAGTAGAAAATCAATATAGAAAACAATCTACTAATGAACTGGCAATAAAAATAAGTGATAATTCTATAACATGAAAAAAAAAACCCACATTAATACCTGATGATGGTGTTTACATTGAAAATGATGTCACAACTATAATCCCAAACAATAGGTCGAATGTCAGATATGTTTCAGTACTTTGGCTTCATTTTCTACAAATTCCGAAGTGCAAATGATGCTTGAATTCCTACACTAATTTATACAGACTTCTTCCCTTTCACAGGTAATGCCTGCCTCATATTATATTTAAAACTTTAATAGAATATCAGAAATTTTGAGAGAAAATTAATCAACCATGCAAGATCTAAAACTTAATTAATATTGTTCAAATTATCAATTAACTATTAAAAAAAATTCTCATTAAAAAATATAGTTCTTCATTTTATATTTTATCAGAAGTTTAGGGAAAAAATTGAATTTAATTGTGTCCCTTGTTCTCATTTCCTGGGATAAATCCAATACAAATTAAAGTATTGGTATTGAATTAATATTTAAGAAATATTTCAAACCTTACCATTTTCTTCACAAGAATGAAGACCATATTTTCAGTGTTATGAGTATCAGTCATCATATTTGTTGTACTTTGTTGTTTAAAAGTTGAATACAAAAAGATCAACAAAGCAATTCAAAACCACTTGAATTTTGCAACAACAAATGAGAGTTTTAACGACCTCAGCTGGCTATACAACCCTTGCACAATCAACTGAATTTTGCAGAAATCATTAATAGGAAACAACAAAACTTCACAACAAACTTTCTCATCACTTCGCATTTCTCTTTAGATAAATTTTACAAAAATTCTCCCCTGAAACTACTGTCAAATTAAACCAAACTTGGTTTAAATCACCACTAGGATATCCAGGGACCACTGTGTATGATGACCCTGCCTGCCAACATGGCGCACATGGCTGAAATAAAACATAGGTTTCAAACGCACTTTTAGTCTTATATCTCTGAAACTAAACGACAGTACAACAGTTGCATTTATCATGCATCAATTGTAAATAAAAATATCAGGTGAGCGACACAGGGTCCTTGGAGCCTCTAGTTTCCTTTATTGAGACTTATAACCATCAGCAACATGACGGGTGCCAGATATCCAGCAGGATCATATTAACTGCTTTAACCCATGTTTTTTTGGGTTTTTTTTAGGGTTCTTTGGTTTTTTTTTCTATAAAGCGTTTTGTTTTCTTATTTTTTTTCATATTGTTTTTGCATATGTGTTGTCAGTTTTTTTTTTCGACTTCCGAGTTTAAAATTTTTCCATAAACTTGATATTTTGAACCTCCTATTTGCATAAGTATCCTTATAGACAATTTGATAGTGCTAGGTCTGTCAAATGCTTTTTGAAATTTACACGGGCTTCATATATAGAGACTATTGATATAATCCTCTAGGGCGGTGTGAATAATATGTGGCAACTAAAAAATCCTTTCAAAAGGTGATACAAAGTACATTTTTTCTATTCTTGTCTATCATTAGAATTGATCATTTTCTCCTGAACAATACATCAAAAGAGTAAGTCCAACACTTCAAAAGAAGAATGGCAAACGTGGATATAATACCAATTTCTTGTTATTAGGAAGGGATTTATCATACTTTGTACGAAAAAAAGAACTGATTCGAACAAATCTTTCCGGAGTCTGACATCACAAACATGCGTTATCTATTGATTGTTTTGAATTTTCAGAAAATATGGGACGCTTTTTTTTTTATATCTTCTTCCTTAAATTTCAGATAGTAGACCAATCAATCGTTTACAGTGTTGAGAACTTGGAAGAAACTGATCTTAACACATAACATAAGTAACATGCGCATTTATATTATACAAGTTTATGATTGTTTTTTCCTGAAATACAAAGCTTGAAAAACGTTATCAATATCAATAGATGTTCGAACATACCGTTTAGCGTTTTTTTGTTTGTTTTTGCGAGTGTAAAATTTCGCAATTTAGGACAACAAATTTTACGAAAAAATTCCAAGTAAATAGTTTTGGCTGGTACTGATATTGTTCCAGACAATCAAATTACGCGCGATAGTCATTATTGTTGAGTTTAATTGAATTTTTACCTGAAGGATGTTTTATTTATTGATTATATATATATGCAATAAAAGTAAATGCAGATGACAACATGGACAATGCATCAAAGAGGGACGAAAGATACCAGAGGGACAGTCAAACTCATAAATCGAAAACAAACTGAGAACGCCATGGCCAAAAATAAAAAGACAAACAGACAAATAATAGTACAGATGACACAACATAGAAAACTAAAGACTAAGCAACACGAACCCCACAAAAAACTGGGGGTGATCTCAGGTGCTCCAGAAGGGTAAGCAGATCCTGCTCCACATGTTGCACCCGTCGTGTTGCTTATGTTATTACAAATCCGGTAAATAGTCTAATTCGGTAGGTCACATTCATGAAAAGGGAAGGGTATTGAAGTTACGACATAAGGAACATATCCGATATCATCTGTGAAACGGTTATTCCATAACGGTCAACCAACTCGTGATGGCGTCCGTAAAATTTACGAAGGGATGATTTCAACTTCACCATTTGGAACTCTTGGTTTAATAGCTTCCTTGTGAGCAGCAATCCTCTATCGAGGAAATCATGATAATGGAAAGCCTCAGCTGTCATATATTAGAGATTTACAAAACGTTATGCTGAAGCTTAAAATGTAAAGTTAAGACAGTGTGATGCTGAATTGAGTCATCAAAATGCTAACTCTAAATTACAATATGCTAAGTTGAATCTGCGCAATGTTGACTTGCAATGACAAGTGCTTTAGTCGTGATAGTATAATGATAAGTCACGATGTTGTGATGATATGCCAAACACACGTAACGTTGGGTTTAAAGTACATGATGTGAAGTTGACATTGCATGATGTTAGCTTGCAGATGGATACTGCTCAGTCATCCACATCGACAGTTATGATAACAAATAAAATGAATAGCTAAAATGTATGGTGCTGACTTGTTATTAATAAATGTTGAGCTGAGATAGTACGATGTTATATCATTGTGATATTACAATAGGTCTATCATGCAATCTGTTTATTTAAAACACCATGATGCACAGTTGAAAGTACATGATGTTAAGTTAAGATAACACGATGCTACACCACTATATTGAAACGAAAGGCTTACCATACAACTTGTTGACTTGAAACAACACGATGCAACGTGTTAAGCTAAGATGCTCACTTGAAACTACAGGACGTACAGTTGAAATTTTGTAATGTTAAGCTACGATAGCACGATGTTATATCATTATAATGTCACAATAGACTTATTATACAATTTGCTCATTTAAAACTACACAACGTACAGTTGAAAGTACGTGATGTTAAGCTAAGACAGCACGATGTTATATCATTATAATGTCACAATAGACTTATTATACAATTTGCTCATTTAAAACTACACAACGTACAGTTGAAAGTACGTGATGTTAAGCTAAGACAGCACGATGTTATATCATTATAATGTCACAATAGACTTATTATACAATTTGCTCATTTAAAACTATACGACATACAGTTGAAAGTACGTGATGTTAAACTAAGACAGCACGATGTTATATCATTATAATGTCACAATAGACTTATTATACAATTTGCTCATTTAAAACTATACGACATACAGTTGAAAGTACGTGATGTTAAGCTAAGATAGCAATTTGTTATATCATTATAATGTCACGATAGGCTTACCACATGATATGCTCATTTAAAACTACATGATTTTCAGTTGAAACTAGGTGATGTTAAGCTAAGATAGCATGTTGTTATATCATTTGAATGTCACGATAGGCTTACCATACAATATGCTTATTTAAAACTACACAACGTACAGTTGAAATGATGTGATGTTGAGCTATGATAGCACGATGTTATGTCATAATAATATCACGATAGGCTTGCCATACAGTATGCTCACTCAAAACTACACGACGTACAGTTGAAAGTACGTGTTGTTGAGCTAAGATAGCACGATGTTATATCATTATGACATTATGAGGCTTATCATACAGTGTTGACTTGAAACTACACAATGTAAATTTGAAGTAGTTTGGTCTTGACTTGAAACAGTAAAATGTTAAGTTATAAAACAGAACGTAAAGTCAAAATAAAACAATGATAGGATGACATATACTTGTGCAGAATTGAAGATTTTGGTGTTGACTTCGAATATAGAACAAATATTAGATCGTTTTATGTTGAATTGAAAGACAATAACGATGCGTAAAACATTACAGAATTATGTGAATTGAAACTGCAATTCTATGGAAAAGAATGAGGGACAAATCCCCAGGATTTTTTCTTCTTCATTTGCAAGTTGATGAATATTAATGAAATTTAACTCCGGAGGCAAAATGATATACAAAGAAAGTTTTCCATAAATTCATAAAGCAAAAGAATTACCCATCGCTATATAATACACTTGAATACAGTTTTGCCGTATATTTTACATGTTTTGTTTGGATTTATTTTTATGATTAAAAACCAGACTTTTTTTATGAACAATATTTAAGAAAATATTTACCTATGTTGTGTGTTAATATATAAAACATAACATTGTGCTTATAAGACTTATGACTGTCAGGGTCAAATTTTACTCATATAAAATCACATCTATGTAAGAGTTATCGGAGAATTTGTATTTACCACTCCCGTTTTCCACGAAATAGAACATAAGAATCTGGAGTCTTAATCTTATAAAAACTAAGATCAACTGATATGACAAATAATACGCTTAGCGTAGGACTGAGAGGGTCAGAGCTATATCAGAATGTGACCCCCGGTCTTGTTAGAGGTATCTGAAAATTTGAATTTTCTTTTCCACGAAATAAAACCAAAAAATCTGGACTGAATCAAAACCGATACTATTTGGATTTCCATAGATTGTCCGAGACGGTTTGTCAACTAGTTTGTTAAAAATTCGGCTAAGCAAGCAAAATATGTCTTGCACAGAGCCAAGATTTATTCATATTTATATCACACTTACATATTTTCGTCCTTATATGCATGTAATATTTGCCACTGTACACTAAATACAAATACATTTTCATCAATTCTTTTTTATGAAAAGGAGCCTATTTTAAGCACGTTCATCGATTTGACACCCTGTAGTTCATGTTTTTGGGAGTTCCTTGAAAATTATAACACATTCCTTCTTTTATTTGCAAAATCGCCAAGTGACGGATGCCACATATGAAACAGGATCTGCTTACCCTTCTGGAGCACCTGAGATCACCCCTTTTTTTAGGGTTTCGTGTTGCTCAGTTTTTGGTTTTCTATATGTTGCGCTTAATATACTGTTGTTTGGCTTTTGATCTTTTTTCTCTCGTTTATTTCGGCTGATGAGTTTTGTCATGACATTGTCAGTTTGGTTAAGAGTTTTACTATCCCTTTGTATCTTTCGCCTTCTTTATCCATTTTGTGTATTTTTTTATTCTCCTCCCCTGAACAGTATAATAGATAGATAAATGAAAACAGAACCCTTTTCAACAAAAGGAGATCTACAAGTAACTCGACGTGACCGAAATTGTAAATTTCTTCCTCATTAGATATATTGCCCTTAGGGTAGATTGGGTGTCTTCCGCCATCTTAGGGAGCTACCATTTGATTTTTATTGGGGACTAGGATGAAATTTGAAAAAAGGCAGGATGAGCAACTTGGCAAAAAGGCAGGATGACAATTTTCATCCTAGCGCCCCCATAAAAATCTCATGGTAGCGCCCTTAGATTCTCATCATATAGCACAACACAATCGGTCTAGATCTAAAAAAATATACACATTTTGAGAGAGGAATGTTATTCATATGTAGTACTTTTCATCTTGATGAAGAAAATTATGTGATTTATCTGATTAAAACGACTATTAGTTTTTGAATACAAATAACATTATTTTTTGTCGTTTTTTATTTTTTTTTTTTTTGCCATGGCATTGTCAGTCTGTTTTCGACTTATGAGTTTGAAATCCCTTTGGCATATTTCGTCTCTAATGATGGAATGTGTAGGGACGTTATCTATTTTGTTTTGTAGACAGAAAACGAGTCTCGTGATCCCAATTTTATTTTATTTTCTAATATTGAGTTTTCCATGTATAGTTTATACAAAATCTGACAATACTGCATAACCTGTATATAGCTTGCAAAATGCTCTGTGGCCCAAACTTTTTATTATGTTTTCAAAAAGAATAAACTACATTTTGGCAAATAATTTTTAAAATCTACCGATCTTAATTTAGACCACACTCATGAAAACTATAAGAGAGAGAGAAACTGTTGACATCAAAAAACATATCTACAAATTAATCAAAGCAATACCAAAATAATTCATGGACTTTAACAATTTGTACAGATTTTTGATTTTTTTTCTTTTTCTTTGAAAACACATATAGATAGAGAGAAGCTGCAAAGAACCAAGAAAACCACTTTGGACAAGAAAATAAGTGAAGGAAATCATTAATTGTCTTCTTATTATAAGTTATAGGGGTCATTGTCCATTAATGACTTTACCAATTTAAAAAAATAAAATATTCTCCGAGTGGATATATAAATAAACCTGGGTACTATCTTACTTGGTGCTGAAAAATGGTTGGCACTGCAAATACAGACCAAAACACAAACAAAACACTGAGCAATGAACCATGAAAATGAGGTCAAGGTCAGATAAAACCTGCGAGACTGACATGTACATCATAATATATTTCCATACACCAAATATAGTTGACCTATCGCACATAGTATTAGAAAAAGACCAAAACCCAAAAACTTAACTTTGACCACTGAACCATGAAAATGAGGTCAAGGTCAGATGACACTTGCCAGCTAGACATGTACACCTTACAATCATTCATACACCAAATATAGTAGACCTATTGTATACAGTATAAGAAAAAACAGACAGACCAAAACACAAAAACTTAACTTTAACCACTGAACCATGAAAATTAGGTCAAGGTCAGATGACATCTCCCAGTTGGACATGTACACTTTACAGTCCTTCCATACACCGAATATACTAGGCCTGTTGCTTATAGTATCTGAGATATGGACTAGACCAACAAAACTTAACATTGTTCACTGATCCATGAAATGAGGTCGAGGTCAAGTGAAAATTGTGTGACAGGCATGAGGACCTTGCAAGGTACGCACATACCAAATATAGTTATCCTATTACTCATAATAAGAGAAGAATTATCATTACAAAAAATCTTAACTTTTTTTTCAAGTAGTCACTGAACCATGAAAATGAGGTAAAGGACAATGGACGTGTGACAGACGAAAATTTCGTAACATAAGGCATCCATATACAAAGTATGAAGCATCCAGGTCTTCCACCTTCTAAAATATAAACCTTTTAAGAAGTTAACTAACGCCGCCGCCGCTTCACTGTCCCTATGTTGAGCTTTCTGCGACAAAAGTCGCAGGCTCGACAAAAACCATATGTACATTCGATAGATCTACCTTTCAAATTAAAATGGGGAAGCTTGTGAATGACTCAATGAAGCTGCTGCTACTGGTCCTCGTAAATTCAGTGGTTGTTGTTTCTTATTGTATATCATATTTGCGTTAGCTAACTTCTTAAAAGGTTTATATTTTAGAAGGTGGAATGTCTGGATGCTTCATACTTTGTATATAGATGCCTTATGTTACGAAGCTATCACATTTAGAACCAAACATGAATATTTAAGTGCATTCGCTACATGCAACATCAAATGATAAATCATTTTGAAGTTTGCGGTATTTTGTCCAAAATACAAATTAGAGTGTTGTAATATCACTACAAACCAGTAAAAGTCTGAAACAACCTATATCTGTACTCGACTAGTACTGTACTGATTTTACTAGATCAGTCTGAATTGGTCTGCAATTTACTTGCACTTATTCGACTGTAGTATGAACCCTACTTAACAGTCCGGACTTGTACTCAACCAATACTTAACCATTTTATAGAGTCTGAACCATACTTGACCTAGTCTTAACCATTTTCGACCTAGTCTTAACCATTCATGACCATGTCTGAACCATGCTAGACCTAGTCTGAACCATACTCGACCTAGTCTAAATTATACCGATCAACCAAGTCTTAACCAACCTAGACCTATTTGTATAACCATGATAACCATCTACATGCATTGTCATGATTGTATTTCATCAATTTAGGAACTGTTATACATGTTATACAGACACAAATATACAAAATGTACATCTTATTTAAAATTAAAATAAAACTAGATGATCAAAGGAAATAATTTCTGGTTGGATTGAAAAAAATATCATGTGATAAATTAAGTTTTGTTTAAAAAATGTTTATATACATGATATCATGTTCACATTGCTTTTAAAAGTACATAAAAATACCAGAACTTTCAACCATGACTCAAATATCTTAAATGTTACTGAATATTTTTCTTTATTAAAATATATAATAAATGTTAACATGGACATCATTGTTTTGTAAAACCAAAACTAAATATAATAATAATAATAATAATAATAATAATAATAATTATAATAAAACTTTCATATTAATCATGTTAACATTTTGTTGTTACCTTATTAAAAATAGTTATATAACTATAGTATGTAACCATGAAACCTATTTAGATTTTATTTAGGCATTTTATATAAATATTTATCTTATTGTAGCTGTTGTCAGTTAAAAGAAAGTTATTTTAACAATTAAAATTATAAAAAGTTGAGGTTATTTGGTCGAGTATGGTTCAGACAAGTCGAGTATTGGTCAAACTCTTGGTAGAGTAAGGTTCAGAAAATATTGGTCAAGAGCTGGTCAAATATTGGTTAATTACAGGTTCAGAATGGGTTAAGACGGTTTTTCGACCTTGTCGAGTAGTAGTTCAGACTATTTTCAATAGCAAAGATAAGAGTCAAGTACAAATCAGCACAGTCGAATATGGTTAAGACTAAGTCAAGTAATATTATGTAAAGTTCAGACCAATTCAGACTGGTTGAGTCAATATCAGTACACTCGAGTACAGATATAGGCTATTTCAGACTTTTACTCGTTTGAAGAGTATATATTGCTAATTTACCATTAATTGAGCACATGCTCAATGTGAAGGATATTGTTGCAATAAAAAAACAAACGGAACGACTTACTAAAGGCATCTTTTACTATATAAAGCAAAAGAAACAAATACAAATTTGACAATTTTAAATATTTGTTTGAAATTACCCCAAAACATATTTAAAGATAACAGGCTTATGTATGAATCAGACAAAGGTTCTTTTAAGATACTAATCAGTGACGCTCAATTAAATAAATGGGGAATATGTCCATAGGACACAGATGATGCCCCCACTTGCATATAACTTTATATAAAGAGCCATAACTTAACAATGATAAAAGTGACGCTACCTAAATTCATGCATGATACTTTTATAAATTATGACTTGGATGGAGAGTCGTCTCATTGGCACTCATACCACATCTTCTTATATCTATATGATCGAGTTTTGTGGTAACAACAATTGTGTATAAGTTTCATAATATTAGGTTGCAGCAAACTTCAAGATAGAGAATGGAAACGAAAAAAAATCAGCAATTTTTCCATTTGTTAACATGGTAAAGGGGTATAACTCTAGAAAGGTATAAGCGATGCCTCCAAAATTCAAACTTGATCTGTGTTTTGTAGTAATCTGCATTGTGTATAAGATTCATAACATTTGGATAAGGCAAACTTAAGTTAGAGAAGAAAAATGAAAATTTTAGCAATTTGTCCATTTGTAAAGGGGCATAACTCTAGAACGGTATAAGTGGTGCCTTCCAAATTCAAACTTAATCTGTGTTTTGTAATAATTAGCATTGTGTATAAGTTTCATAACATTTGGAAGAGGTTAACTTAAGTTGGAGAACAAAAACGAAAAATTCAGCAATTTTTCCATTTGTAAATGGCATAACTCCAGAAAAGTATAAGTGACGCCACCAAAATTCAAACTTGATCTATGTTTTGTGGTTATAAGCATTGTGTATAAGTTTCGAAACATTTCGTTGAGGTAAACTAAGTTAGTGAGCGAAAACAAACAATTAAGCATTTTTTCAATTTGTAAAGGGGCATAACTCTTGAAAGGTAGAAGTGACGCCACCCAAATTCAAACTTGATGTGTGTTTTGTGGTAATAATCATTGTGTATAAGTTTCATAACATTTGGTTGAGGCAAACTGAGGTTAGAGAACGGAATCCAATTTTGGGACGTACTAACGGACAGACATACGTATGAACAGACGGACAAGGATAAAACTTAATGCCCCCTCCGCTACCGCGGGGGCATAAAAAAATGGACACTTGCTGATACAGTTGAAAATGAGTGCATTTTGAAGAACTTGTGGTTCCTTTCTTTATTTTTCAAAGTTTATAAAAGTTGATAATCAAAATCAGATATTTTACCTTTTTCGCAATGTGATAAAATGGGACTTCAAAATATAAAAAGAACATGTGTTTATCTTTTTTTCTCTGTAATTTTTAAAAACCTTTATAGCTGACTTCAATTTCTACGAAACCGCGTAACTTCCTGTCTGTATCACAAAATATTTATTAGAACATTGAAAATATAGCAGCTATAATATTCCAGATAAAAAAAAAAAACATATGCATTGTAAAACTATTCTAATTATAGTCAATTTCACTGCATGTCTTTTTAGTGTTGAATGGACCTTTTGGACAAGGTGCATTCGGCAAATTGAGAGTACCACATTGCGTTGGGGCAATGGTGTCAATTAGTTCTTTATAAAATTTCTCCTGTTTGTTGTTATTGTAAATGCTGCACTTATGCGGATTTCCATTATACGTACAATCATTTTGATTTTTCTTAGAACAATTGCTTTTCTGATGTCCTCTGTTTGAAGAACTTGATGAAGCTTTTGTACATACTACTCTGAAGGGTCTGGGACCGCCCCCGTGTCCACCCATTTCATATCCATCACAAATACAATTTGTTAGCGACAGATGCACTTTAATTTTTGCAGCTCTTCTTCCTCTGTAAAAACTTCTGCTTCCGGCTTGACAATTGCACCTGTTCCTCATTCGATCATAACAACAACCACTTGCTACACATCGTGATTTACCTACATCGTAAGGTCTTTTACTTGTAAGTCGAGTTATTGGATATATTAGTCGATTTCTACTACTTTGATATCTCCGAAAACTTTGTCGTCCTCCACGTGTACCCCATCCTTGGCAGTATGTTACAATACAAAGCAAACCCAAAATGAATACTATCTTCATTCTGCAAAATAATAAAAAAAAAAAAAAAAAAGTTTTCAAACAATACCGAATAATGATTTATCTTCAAAATGTTTGCAATAAAATTATAAACCAAATCTTTCATAGAACAATTACCCATATTCATATTTGATAAGCACATTTGATAGGTTCCGGTGAAGAAGGTATGCTTCCTTGTTTAACAACAGTTTTTTTTTCACATTGATTTCGAACATGAACAAACATACCACTCATACCACATCTTCTTATATCTATATATCGGCTACTGGTTCCATGAAATAAGGAAAATAATGACAATTTTCGTTTGCAGACAGTTACTTTTGGTCTCATATGACTGAGAGCGAGGCTATTTCACAATTCATCAACAACTTATGATTTCCATCAACATTTTCAAGAAAAAAAGGGAATAATTTAGTATTTTTGTTTAAAATGACACTTCCAGTTTTATATGCCAGAAAGAATACTTTACACTTGCTTAAAAATATATGGTTCCAGGTACAGACACTTGAAGGTGGTGCAAAATTATCTACTTGACCAGTTTATATAAATCATTTTCTGTGAACTTTTGTATACGCGTCATACATTATTCCATACTATAGGTTTTAATATAGTTATAATATTTTGATAATTAAACCTAGGTTAGGAGTTGGCTTTACAAAAAATCAGTATAGCCAATTCCTAATGTAATGGAATTAATTCCAATAGACCACTTTTTACAGATATGTATTCATTGATGTTGGCATTGTTTATTTCCAACTATTACAATGTATTAAGGGGCATCGTAAAGATGGCAGTAAATGATATGCGCATATGTGTACTGATTTTACATTAAGGACGTGTTCAAGGTTCTGGAGAATGTTATCTTAACACCATAAATTAGAGTTCGATATCATCATGTTGGTCACTGCATGAGTTTTAACAAGATCTTTTATAGTTACTCGTCTCGTTGGTCACGATGCAACGTACTTACATTGAATGCGAGACACAGATGTCCGTTACTTGCCAATTCAAACCGAAACATTTCAAACTATCATTTTTCTTCTTAAAGCTTGTGGTTGTATTTGAAAATTCTTTTCAGTTCGCATCAGCATTATATTTTCACGTAGGATAATATGTTAAGAATAAGTTTTATTCTGTAGATTGTTAAATTGTTACTAGATGTGTTGGTCTTATACAGAGTAGGGTATATTTTATAAGACATAATTGTCTCGAATATTAAATATGTTCTTGTCCGCACCAATTAACAGTGGACATGTTAATACTTTATTTAAACAACAGTGCGCACGCTGAAATGTCTCGCCTTCTTTACTAATATATGATATTATGTTGATAGTCCTAAATATAAAGCTTTACTACAACTATCACATAAACTTAACATGATCCAAGAAAATGAGATCAAGGTCATATAAACCAAACATGAAATACATGTACACCTTACAATCATTCAATACCCTAAATATAGTTGACCTATTGCTTATAGTTTCTAAGAAACAGACTTAACTAAGAAAACTAAACACTGACCAATGAACCATGAAAATGAGGTCAAGGTCAGATGAACAATGCCAGACAGACATGTACAGCTTACAATCCTTCCATACAACAAATAGAGTTGACCTATTGCTTATAGTTTAAGAAAAACATACCAAAACATAAAAACTTAACACTGAGCAATGAACCATGAACATGAGGTCAAGGTCAAATAAAACCTGCGAGACTGACCTGTACATCATAAAATATTTCCATACACCAAATATAGTTGACCTTTTGCATATATATATATAGTATCAGAAGAAAAAAACCAAAACTCAAAAACTTCCTTTGACCAATTAACCATGAAAATGAGGTCAAGATCAGATGACTCTGACAGCTAGATATGTACACCTTACAGTCCTTCCATACACTGAATATACTACACCTATTGCTAATAGTATCTGAGATATAGACTTGACCACCAAAACTTAACCTTGTTCACTGATCCATGAAATGATGTCAAGGTCAAGTGAAAATTGTGTGACAGGCATGAGGACTTTGCAAAGTACGCACATACCAAATATAGTTATCCTATTACTCATAATAAGAGAGAAATTAACATTACAAAAAAATCTTAACTTTTTTTTCAAGTAGTCACTGAACCACGAAAATGAGGTCAAGGACAATGTACATGTGACAGACGGAAACTTGGTAACATAAGGCGTTTATATACAAAGTATGAAGCATCCAGGTCTTCCAACTTCTAAAATATAAAGCTTTTAAGAAGTTATCTAACGCCGCTGCCGCCGTTGCCGCCACCGACGCCGCTGGATCACTATCCCTATGTCGAGCTTTATGCGACAAAAGTCGCAGGCTCGACAAAAACTATATCATGTATATGTTGGAATTATACATCTATAATTTTGGTAATGTTTTACAGATTGTGTTATACAAATGACAGCGTTATTTGTATACAGTTAATACTAATTTTTGTGAAAATGTATGATTCAGATTGCAAATAATTCTTTTTTATTGAAAATACAGAACCAGCATTAAAAATTGGAAGTCCAGATATTTTAAACTTGTTTTATTTCACATATGTTTGCCTTCTTCAATCAAATTAGGTACTTTACCGATCAATTTTTAAAAACCAATTAAGATGTCAAATTAAGGTACCAAACTAAGAATTAAAGTAACAAATAAACACTGAGGAAGTTGCATGAACTCCAAAAATTAGCGGGTGCGCACTTCCACATTGTTTGAAAATGGACTTTTAAGATAATATAAATATCATGAGTAAATACTGTTCCCAGATATTTCTTGCTATTGCGCAAAATTGTGCAGTTGAAGATTTCTTGCTATTGCGCCATACTGTGCAATTGAAGATTTCTTGCTATTGCGCCATACTGTGCAATTGAAGATCTCTTGTTTTTGCGCAATACTGTGCAATTGAAGATTTCTTGCTATTGCGCCATACTGTGATATTGCGCAATACAATGCAATTGAAGATTTCTTGCTATTGCGCAATATTGTGCTATTGCACAATACTTAATACAATGTATAATAATTTACACATCTGTTTGGTATGAACTCCTGTCATATCAGTATTTTTTTTGCTTTTATACATAAATCAGAAATAATCAATGTAAAATTTTAAGGAAAAAAATATGAAAAAATAATCCCCCTCAAAAAAATTTCCTTTTGAGTTATTACCCCCAAACTCAATCCCAGCCTTCCTTTGTGGTATGGTACCTTGCAGTACAATATCAGAGAGATCGTCTCGAAAACTAGAAAAATACTTGTTTTTGGCCCCTTTTTGGCCCATAGTTCCTAAATTTTTGGGGGCAATTACCCCCAAACTCAATCCCAGCTTTGCTTTTGTGATATGGAACCTTGTGGTACAATTTCAGAGAGACCCATACAATTACACACAAGTTATTGTCCGGAAACTAGAAAATGCTTGTTTTTGGCCCCCTCATTCCTAAACGTTTGGGGCAATTACCCCCAAACTCAATCCCAGCCTTCCCTTTGTGGTATGGAACTTAGTGGTACATTTTCAGAGATATCCATACACTTTCACACAAGTTATTGTCCGGAAACTACAAAAATACTTGTTTTTAGCCCCTGATTCCTAAACTGTAGTTACTATAACCCCAAAAAATGAACCCCAACCTTCCTTTTGTGGTATTGAACCTTATGATAAAATTTCATAGAGATTCATTCACTTCAACTAAAGTTATTGTCGGGAAAACAAATGTGTCTACGGACGACGCTGACGCCGACCCCGACGTGATACCAATATACGACCGCAAAATTTTTTGCTGTCGTATAAAAAAACGCGAGCTCCTCGACTTTATAAAGGTTTCTGTCATACTGTATGAGTAAACCTTGACTCGAATTCATACTCGATCCCATATGTATGAAATTTGTAAAATCAAAAAAGAGACCCAAGTACCAAAGCTGTGTTTTAAAACATGTAATTATATCGAAAAAAAATAAAAAGAAAAAAAAACCAAAAAACTGGTATATGTAGCATTTACATTATAGCTTCTATATTTTTGAGTCCAAAATTATTGTTGACCTTAGCAAGTTCACTGACACAATTAAAGTACCGAAATTTAATTAGATTAACCAATGTTGACACTTGTGGTAATCACCAATCAATAGAAATAAGAAGATGTGGTATGAGTGCCAATGAGACAACTCTCCATCCAAGTCAAAATTTATCAAAGTAAGCCATTATAGGTCAAAGTACGGTCTTCAACACGGAGACTTGGCTCACACCGAACAGCAAGCTATAAAGGGCCCCAAAAATTACTAGTGTAAAACCATTCAAACGGGAAAACCAACGGTCTAATCTATATAAAAAACGAGAAACACTTATGAACCACATCAACAAACAACAACTACTGAACATCAGATTCCTGACTTAGGACAGGTGCAAACAATTGCAGCTGGTTTTAATTGTACCAAACCTTCACCCTTATCTGAAACAATAGTGTGACATCACAACATAGAAAGACACACTATAAAATATCAATTGAAATGGCTTAACTCAATCAAAAGACATATCAACACCAGTGAACATACACTGAACAAATAAATTTGATCTATGATACAATGTAAATACAAAATAAATAAACTAAAGGAAAAATAATTAAAGTAACATGCATGTTATACCGCTGTGAAATGTTAAACAATAAGCCAATTAACTTGTCATTTAAATTATCACACCTAAGACTTCAAATACAAAGTTAAGTTACGTTTGTTCACACATGTGCATGCTTATATATACATATATGTAATTGTAGACATGTTTTCTCTATAACTATGACATGTAGTTTTGTGAGAATAAAGTTCATTCATTCACTAATAATTTAAGTAACCTTAGTCCTTATATAATAAGGTGGCAACTAGAATCAAACAATGAAGAATTTTGTAAATATTTCATTATTAATGATATATATATATATATTATATCAAATAGAATGTTGATAGCAGTCTTCTTGTTCTAATTATTGTCAATTAATTTCAAGAATACAATTTAAATTTGATGATAATAAATATTCAAGATTAAAATGCGAGCCGATGATCACCATCATTTCATGTTAAATAAATAAAATTATTGTCTTTATAGGATTATCAATTACACAGACAAAATAGTTACATATGAGAAATATTAACTCTTTCTGCCAATCAAGCCAATATTATTAGAGAACATTATTCATAGTGTGATTCGTGCCGGTAAAATCCGTCAGGTCAACTTTTTTTGTAGAAAAACATTTTTTTACTATAAAGGTTATACTTTTATATCATTAATCTCGCAGATTTCTCAATTTAGTGAATTAATGTTTAAAAAAGCCATATTAGCACTTTCTGTTGATCAGATCATTATTATTCGTAGCGTAATATTCGCTGGTAAAATCGGTCAGATCAAATTTTTTTGTAGAAAGACATGTTTTATTTTTATAAAGTTTTATAAAGTTAAACAACCTATTAAAATAAACTCGCAGATTTCTTGATTTAACGAAAAAATATTGTAAAACAATAGATATTAACACTTTTATCGATCAGTTCAATATATTCATTTTGTCTTAAAACTTTGTAATAAAACATGAAGAAATATAAAATAATTAAAAACCAATTGTTCAGAGAACAATTGAAGGTCTTTCCACTTGTAAATATCTATTTTGATATGAAAATAGTAAAATTCGATTTAAAATGTCATTACCAGCGTCAAATGATAGCTTATTGTATGCTGATTCTAAAAATATATGGTTTCTTTACAAAAAAAATTAAATAAAGGATAATTTGTTACTTCCGGTTTCAAAAATGTTACTTCCGGTATTATTTGAATGTTTACTTGACACTGATTCCAAAAATATATGGTTCTTTATACTTTTATATTGATTAAGTACAAAAAATAGCTACTTTCGGTTTAAACAAGGTCACTTCCGGTTGGCTTTTCCAAGGTTCAATGGCTTAAGACCTAATGAAAAAGTCCATTGGCTTTATCATGTATACATATGAGGTAAAAGCAAAGGTCAAAATCTAGAACATCAAATTAACCTATGACCTAGAGCTCAATTTCAAGGTCACAAACCAAGGACCTCAAATCAAAAGACCCTAGGTCTTAATTATATTTGGTTAATAAGAAAGTATCACCATACACGTACTTTTAAAACAAGAGGGGAGAAAACTCTAATTTAATGTTCTCGTACCCTTTACACCAATATGTATGTGTTACGACAAGTCGCAACTAACAATTAGGTAAACATATGTTGTCAATATCTTATACGGTGTTTGAAAAGAGGTGAAAATAAGCCATGTGCTTTTTGGCGGGAAAATTCGGGAATCCCCTTTTCCAAGAAACAGTTACATTTCATTGTTATTTATAGACAGTAAGATTTTCATTTTGATTAACTGCTAAGATTATGTTATTAAAAATGAATACTTTCTTGGGGTGAAACTGATAATACTTTAATACTCTACATCTAGGGTGTGTAAAATTAAAAGGGGAGAGGGTTATTTTTTTATAATAACATAAATAAAATGTTAAACAGGAAAAAACTCATACCAAATAAATTTAAATAAACTTTTTTTTTTTTTTTTTCTGAAGAAAAAATATTATTTTAAATAATCAAAATTCTTTGTGAAACAATGAAGCTTATTACCCTTTTGCAGAAGATATAGTTAGGATGTACATATATTGTATATAGTTATAAGTATTTATTTGTGTTTCTTTATTTTTTTTATTATTATTATTGGTTTTGGTAATGCAGCCTTGGTATACCAAGATAGTCACAAGCCTGTTTAATGCAGCCAGAGTGTCCATACCGTAATATAATTTCATTATCATTTAATGATTAATTATGTAATGGGCACGTGTCAGTAAACAACAATCTAATTAACAATATAATAGAATTGTAAGGTAATAAATAATTTGATTATTGGGAACTTGGCATTATCACAATTAAATTATCTAATTGACACCAAATATTTCATTATTAAACTTACTTAATGTATTAAAATGGATGAACATAGCAATAAAAAAATTAAAACGTCAATACTTAGAATATTATTTTTTCCTTACTTTTATTTCTGAAAATCTTTAATTTCTTTTGAGAAAATGTTATTACAACATACATACGAATCATCCATTCAGCTGCTTTGTTTTATTATAAAACAATGAAGTATAATCAATTTTTATTAAATTTAAATTAAATATGTGAAAATTCTGAATTACGTTTCATTCAATATTGAGTAAATCGTTAAGAAAACTACTAGGTGATTGGAGTAATTTCATGGCTTTGATGTACTTGTTAACTTTTCAAAACCTTACTGAAAAACAATTATTGGACAATACTATGTAAATACAGTACATAAATTAATACTTTATTTCTCTTTGAATGCATATGCAATCATTCTTTTATTCTTCCATTGTGTTTTCATTGGTCGCCATGTTGGATGTACACACTATACTTATAATGATCTTTATGAACTTACCTGCTTTCTGTATATCATTTTTAAGTTATAAAATACACTTATAATATAATATTATTTAATAATCAATGTTTAAAAGTCACCAATATGTGCTAATATTAAAATTTCAAGTGTTATTCGGTCATTCGAGGTACCGGTGGAAAGACCTAAATAATTTAACTTGACTCACCTTGAAGAAGAACAGGGCTGTATAAAATTGTTGATTATTGTTTGCTGGTCAACAATGCAAATGTCCAGAAACACTTGTCCAGATTTCAAGCTTGGTTTCCATGTGAGGTTAATTTGGGGAACTTCATATTATTAACAAAGGAAAACTTAATTTACATAATCCTGTGGGGTTCCTCGGCGTCACTTAATGTGACACGTACTGTGACTCACATATGTCAATTAGAAACAGATTAACATATGCCTCACATAATTATGTCAATTAGAGACAGACTAACCCAATTATTGCGAAGGAAATTGTAGAAAATTATATAATCATTTGTTTGCTATCTTTTGTGGAAAAAGTAACCGCTTTTAATTAAAGAGGTACTAAAACGCTAAAATCATGTTTGTCTTATTCTAGAGTACGTAATTAATGTTTAAGAATGCAAAAAACCCGATAAAATTTCATCTTGTAATTATCGAGATATTTGCAAATTACTGTCAGTTTGTCATTTGAACACCTGAACGATTTAGTAAACACGCCACTACAACTCACTACTTATACCCAACGGAAGTGACGCACAGTGGGTCACCCTGATCAAATACATGTGTTTTATCGTATGTAAACAGATCACGGCTTGCTTAAGTAAAATAACAGTTTTGATATATATCGGTGACAATTATTACATTGAGAATATTCTTATACATTAATCGAGGCTTGATAATTGCATAAAAATTTTAAACAAATGTTTATCATTAGAAAAGTATTGAAAAACCAAAAGCACAACTTGCCAGAATATTCATCATGTTGAATATGGACAGTATTTGGAAGAAGACAAATCAACCTTTTTTTCTATAAAATATTAACATGTGCATCCTAAAGTGACGGTAGAAGCAGAAGAAGAACCGTGCATGTTGTTTTCCATGGCGAAAAACGGCATTCAAAATAGGACACTCCCGACACGTGCTTTCAAAAAACGACGGAGGGCGTAACTTGTTGATTTGTTAAATTAAACTATGTGGGTTTTTCTGAGCTACAAAACAAAACAAAAAATCTTTTAGTTACCGAAGGACTTTAGTGACAGCAGGATTTCAAAATTATATAAGTTTATAATCCAGATAATGTGGAGAATTGAGTACTGTCAGTCACAGTAATCTGCTTGCCTGGTTTAGCAAAAACCTGAATATGTATTGATTAAGCTATTTTTTGTTAAAAATAAAATACCGAATAGACCTATAATTAACCTATACGAGATTTACACATGAAACAAAATTTTTAAATGGACTGAAATCAGTATAAGTATATATGATGGTCATAGTCCTTGGACCTTATGTAAAAACATTGTTATATGTGTCATATATATACTAACGTTATATCAGACCCCACCAACACGAGCATAGTCCTACCTACGGACGAATGTAGAATAGAAAGTCACAGTACAAAATTCACAAGTCAGTTATTAGTTTTTTTTTTTTAATATTAGAAGATATTTGTCAAAATATTTTTTGTATTTTTTCTAGAACTTTTATATATATAGCAACTGTGTAAACAAAATTTATTCTGAAAAAAAAAAAAACAATAATGAAAAAATAATTGAAAAGATAACAATTTGTTAAAGTCGCTTGGTACTTAAATGGTTTCATTGTGACATAGTGCAAATAAATTTATCCTTTTCATGCATAAAATTTGACATCTATTCATTACTCAAGGTTTAAATGAACTATTTCATAAATCGAAAAAAGGAATACATGCAAGTAACCTAAAAAATTGTCGAAATTTTTCCTATGTTTTCAAACAAAACTAAACAAATAGTATGTGCGACTTTTGTACTAACACATTTGTTACTTTCTGTCCTGTAACTTTCAGTACGTTTGCCATAGAGACAAATTATACAATTATAATCTATGTCTGTGTCCTAAATCACAGGCCTATTTTATATGTAAATATATATTAATTTTTATTTTTTGTTGTTAGAAAATAAGATATAAATCCTATTTCGTAGAAATATAAGAGCAATAAATTATTAAATAGGTTAAGATATCTAAGAGCATTTAAAATTACAACAAAACCACTGATATAAAATTTTTAGAAAAAGGGGTGTGCATTCCCAAATTACTTGTGTCCTAAATCCTAAATGTTTTTTTAATAAAAAAAATTATACCATACTGCTTTTAAAATATTGACCTTTTCTTTCATTTGAAATTTAAGCAATGACAAATAGATAACCAAACAAGAAAAATATTAATCCTCTCGATCACCTTTTGATCTGGTAATTAAAACAGTCCGTACTTTGACACTACTGATAAGTAAACATCCTGTAAGGTTATAAAGATCAAACACTAGCTATTATCCCTCCACTCAGGTAATTAACAACATGGCCATGCAGAAATGCCACCTGTTGTTTATAAAGTGATAAACTTTATTGTTTGATAATTAACATTATTAAAAAGGAATTGCATATACCCAGTTTTTTAACTTGCCATTAATTATTTTTATAACATGGAACAGACGCCTCTACCGCTCTCTACCGTCATATCTTGTCAAGACATTATGCAACTTTACGTACATGTAAATATAAACCATATTTTTCTCGACTCAATAATTTTTTTAATTAATAGCTAGAATATAATATATTGACCGTCAATTTGTCTCAGTTCTACGATCAGGAACATTGTTTTCAGTTGAAAACTCAATGTTGAATCAACCCCATACCCCTTTTTCTATTGAAACACGTTATAAATACACTTCCCTTCTGAAACATATTTTGTTTCTTTTGACAAATTGGTCATAATGAAGAATGAACCTTGAAGGGGTAGCGAAATTCATTGGCAGTGCTTTAAATCAACGACCAGAAGAAAGTTCATTTATTAAACAACGCTCAGATAAGCCGAAGAAGTGACCCACAGTGCGTCACTTCCGGTAGATTTTGTTTTAGTGCTGTTTCCGGAAGTAGCGTTGATTGGATTTTCCTAAGGTAAAAATAGTTGAACTTTACACGCTATTATCTCTGCTATTAGTGCACCAAATTGCATCGGGTTTTTTGCATTTTTTATCAATTATTTCGAATTTTTAGATAAGAATTACTTGTTATGTGCGTTTTAGTACCTCTTTAACTTCTTCTTTATATAATGTAATTTTACCAAACAATGCTTTGGAGATTAAATTAACCAAAACTCTATTTTTCAATGTTAAATCAGATACCTGTAAAGTTATAAAACTTGGAAATGAATTTTTATTATAAAAATCACGAAAATAAGAATATTTATTAAAACATATAGATATATCACTATACAGGGTTTTCTCTAGGTCAGTTTTCTTTTTCTCCACCTCTTTCGCCAAAACAATATTTTTTTCGCCAACTTACATCTAACATAAACATATTTGTCTTGAAAATTTTCCTTCTATCTAACAAAACAAATCAGTTTCCCCATGTGTCTATGATCATTCTACATGTACATAATTCTTTTTTTTTAATAACAAGTGTGGACACAGATCAGTGTGGATAGTCTATTTGGATGTTTGACAGTCTTTTCTGACATAAAGGGTTCTCTGAATTTTCCCCGTAGGTTTCTATGTTGAACTGTGGTGCATTTTTGGATAATAAAAAAAACCCATTTATTTGTATGTGTAGTACAGACTGTAGGTAAAATGTGCTTATAATTTGTTACTTGTTTTTAAATATCAAGTCGGTTAAGAGCTCTACAGAGTTCATGTTTACTGTGTTGATTTGTACATATCATGCCCGACTCTAAATAAAATTTACTTATTTTTATTTGGCTTCTGGACAAAAATGTGTGGCTGAAGTGTGAATAAAGTGCTTTAATCTCCCCTTAAATACTTACATTGATTGGATACTATTTCAACAACTCCTTGTGCTGGCAGTTTTAATCATCTTACCTTACAGCAGATCATGTGAAGATGTGAGTTGTGTGTCAAATCTTTATTTCAAGAAGAATGCATTTGCATAACAATGAACTGAGGTCAAAGCAAAGCAATTTAATAATACACTTAGACAAATAGCTCAATCCAGTGATCTACTTTATTATAGAGGCCTGTCATGAACATTCACTCTTCATAACCACCTCTATGATCTAACAAACATGCTTAACTACATGGATCAGAAGTCCTAAAATATGTCATATTTATATATATTATACATCCGTATCCCAATTAAAACATACAAAGTTTTGGCAAGTAGGTGTCACTTTAGGCACACATTAATAATATACATTGTACATGTATGTTAAGTATCCCTCTTTTTGAAATAAGAACATACTTCCAACTTATTATATCAAACAGGTGAACAAACATTAAAACTTTAAACTGTTATCAGACTTATTTATCAATGTTTATTTACTGTCACAACTGAATCAGTCTCTAATCAACCTCCATTCCGGAAGTCGACATCCAAATCTGATGTCATAATAAATAAGATTCCAAATCATCATGTATGACCAATTATATATCCCCGAAATAGAAATTTTTTTGTAGCTCTCAAATTAATGTCCCAACAGTATTAGCTTCTCTAATTGATGTCTATTTTACAGACTAGCCACAATGAATTCAACGTTTTATAAAATGTTAGGATGAACCTAATACTTAAAAAGTTGTGAAAGATAAAATATTATACAGTGGCGGATCCAGAGGGGGGGTTCGGGGTTGGAACCCCCCTTTTTTTGGACGATCAATGCATTTGAATGGGGACATATAGTTGGAACCCCCCCTTTTTAAAATGGCTGGATCCGCCTCTGTTATAGATCTTGCAAATACATGTAATTATAATACATTTCAACAATTGGCTTTACTTTTAGTTTTTAATTTATCTATTGTTTGAGATTGTGTATTGACCTCTAGACGTCTTTAAAGTATCTTGGGCATTTGGGTTGTTTTCTTATTGTTGGACATGTATATATCAACGTGGCATTTATTTAAATGAATATGAAAGGAATATGACAAAGTAGATCGAGAGGATGAACTTCTTGCACAAAAATATTAATATGCATGTACATATACATGTAATATTTAAGATGATGTTGATGATGGGCTTTGTTATTTTCTGAGGTTTGACCTATTAGTTTTGAGCTGTAACATACCCAAGATTTAATTTCAATAGACTATGACAACCATGACTAAGGGGGTTGACCAACTAATCCCCATGAATGAGATGTTGTAATTCTGACAACAACACACCAAATATTGTTGACTTACCATTACTGGTTTCCCTCAATCTAAACCAATCAGATTCAGCATATAAACTAACCAATGATTTTTGGGATCAGGCCTCAAATATCAATAGAATGAGATATGCAAATGCTTCTTTAACCGTATTATAGTACACGTACGTACCACGTATCAATGACTTCCCATAAGTGTTTCCTGTCAAACTTACCTACATAGATATAGGAAGATGTGGTGTGAGTGCCAATGAGACAACTCTCCATCCAAATAACAATTTATAAAAGTAAACCATTATAGGTCAATGTACGGCCTTCAACACGGAGCCTTGGCTCACACCGAACAACAAGCTATAAAGGGCCCCAAAAGTACTAGTGTAAAACCATTCAAACGGTAAAACCAACGGTCTAGTATATATAAAAAACGAGAAACGAGAAACACGTATAAATTACATAAACAAACGACAACTACTGTACATCAGATTCCTGACTTAGGACAGGTGCAAACATTTGCAGCGGGATTAAACGTTTTAATGGTACCAAACCTTACATGTACACATTCAAACAGTAATGTGGTATTATTTTGAAATGTGTCTGTCCATCAATTGTTGCTGGTCATAATCTTGTCCACTTAATAATACACTAAGCTCAAATATGTCCTCAATATTTATGCACAAAGGTTTACAACATTCAATGATGGGTTAACAGACACCAGATAAGATAAATAGGGTATGTGTTCATGGGACACAGATGATAACCCTGCTTGCATGTAAGATTATAAAGGAACATAACTCAAGAACGATAAAAGAGATACTACCCAATGCTTAATCTGTGTTTTGTGGTAATAAGCATTGACAAATTGTGTATAAGTTTCAAAGCACTGGCTTGAGGCAAACTTAAGTTAGAGAACAAAAACGAAAAATTCGTCAATTTTTCCATTTGTAAAGGGGCATAACTCTAGAACAGTAAAAAAATGAGGCCACCAAAATTCAAACTTGATCTGTGTTTTGTGGTATGAAGCATTGCATATAAGTTTCATAACATTTGTTGGAGGAAAACTAAAGTTAGAGAAAGGAGACAAAACATTCAGCAATTTTTCCATTGTTAAAGGGGCATAACTCTAGAATGGCAAACGTGAGGCTACCCAAACTCATACTTGATCTGTGTTTTGTATTTTAAAATAAGCATTGTGTATACATTTCATAACATTTGGTTGAGGCAAACTGAAGTTTGAGAACGGGAACCAATTTTGGGTCATACGGACGTACGTACATGTATGGTCGGACGGACGGATGTACCGACGGACAAGGGTAAATTTACGAATATCACAATAAAAAATTATCTTCACTTGCGAGAGCTCTTTATTAATTTTTCATCAATATGATTATGATAGTTAAAATTTTAGATATAGGTACTTAAGGGCATACGACACAGTTTTGATCCCATAATGAAATTTTGATGAACATTTGCATATAGGCTATTTTTCACCTGATTTAATCAAATATGTAATAAAAAATATACCTGCATGTGCTATTTTTTTAGTAGATTGAGGTCGAAATTTCAGATATTTGCTCAAAATTCGGATTTGTGGACGTATTTTTCCTTTTTACATTTTATTTTTACAAATAACTCATATTTATAAAATATTCATGAATGTAGTAAAAAACGCCATTTTTTGCTTATATTTATCAAATTAAAAAAAATTGCAATATTGACTTTTTCATGAAAATTGGTACACATAATCTTCAGACGTTATCAAACCAAATGTCATTTTTAAAAAGAGGGATTCAAGAACTCGTTTTCCAGATAAGTCAGTTTGAATGATAACAAACAGTCGAAAACTGCACATTTTCCCAAAATGTCACAGTTAGACGTCACGAAAATAACAATTTACGTTAGCAACGTTATTATTTCCCCTGTAACTGTATAATATGCCCTTAACAAATATTATACATTAAGCTTTATCTTGCCAGTTTTTACTAGACTATTGCAAGTTTTCTCAGTGCGCTTACTATTTATTAAGTGGTCATTTATAAGCATTGGTTTGTTCAAAGTCAGTTGTTTATATTAAACCTAATCATTTGCAACACATACATTAAATCTTGGTGGTTGATTGTTTGATGTACAGTCGAAAATATTTCATGCATATTTAGAGAAAATATAAAGATTGCAATTATAGTTAATTTTGTTCAATAAAATTTCTTTTGCACTAATACATGTATACTGCAATGATGAATATTTATCTTAATAATGTATCAGGGATTCAGGGTATTATTGCAGGTACGGCTTCCTGCAAAAGTGGTTTTAGGGCTTATAGAGAAGTACTGTTTCATTTTACAACAAAACAAAAGCACGGTTTCTGTATTAATATCAATTGGAATTACATGTACAATATATATATATAACGTCTGATCTGAATACTAGTCAACGATCTTTCCCACGAGGGCGCTGGATCGTTACGAGTAACGATACATGTACACAATAAATAAATTGTATAAACGCCTGAAAAGTGTACAAAACAACACCAATAACAAAAAAAAAAAAAGAAAACTATAAATGTAATTATTTATAAATATTTCGGATAACAGATATCCTTCATCAGTAAGATTATGATCATGGATGTCAAATGAATCATATCAATCTACTTTGATTAATCTATAACAATCTTGAAATTTATACAATAAAACAGTTAAACCGAACATCATAGTTTAAACGCTTGTACAATTCTAAAAATTTTAAAAATGACATAGGTTATATAGCTATTTACAACAGAGACTGCAAAGATATGCTTCAAATAAAAATAGTAATATGCATATATATATATATATATATACAATATATAAAATACAAGAATAGAGACCGATATCATTGAACTCCTCTGAAACCAAACAAAGTCAGAAATATTTGTGATATGACGTATAAATGTAGTGTTTTGTATTTCCTAAATTTGTCTTTAAAACAATCTTTGTTTCACAGGAAATGCCATTTTTTTTATTATAGATATCCAAATTCGGCGACGGTTATCGAACCCTGTCTTATACGCTTTCGCGCAGGCTCAGTTGATGTACTGCCAGCAAAATCCAAGTGAAAGTAAGAAGAAGAAAGGATAGAAAAAGGATTAAAAGTTTGTCAAATTGTTTAAAGACCTGTAGGTTACAACTCTGTAACAACATAACATTTTTTTTTCAAATCGAAAGAGAGCTATCTTCTGTCGATCCCAATGTTGTGTTAATATGACATGAGATCTTTACCACTAAAAAAGAGACCAATGTTATTGAGTCACAAATCCTCTGAAACCATACAAAGTCGGAAATAATTGTAATATGAAATATTCATCATGTAATGTTTTGCACTTCCTAAATTTGGGGTGAACATGGGGTGATTTCCACTTTCTTTCCCCTTAATATTTTGTTTTGGTGAAGCATGAATTATCCTTTTTTTACTACCCCTATACCTGGTTCCAGCCTCTTTCGCTATTCCCTCATTCCTAGGTTTCGATTCCAGAATAGTGTCCAGACCCGGGGGCGAATCATTGGGGTGGAGGGTTCAGGATTGGAATCCCTCTTTTTTGAACGATCAATGCATTTGAATGGGACATATGCTGGGAACCGGCATCTCCTAATAAGGTTAAAAGGAATCTGAGGTATATGCCGAATACTTAGAAATCCCCTTTTATGAATAAAGTCCAATAAATGACCCAAGCGTAAAATCTGAAGTTTACAAAAATTGGAAGCGAGCTTACATCAATTGATTTATACTATTCACCAAAGTTTCATGAAAACTCTAATCCCCCTTTTCATCCCAAAAATTAAATCTGAAATTTCTAAAAATTGAGAGGGAGCTTACATCAATAGATATAAACAATTCACCAAAGTTTCATGGGAAATGGTGATAGCAGGTTGTAGTTATTGTACGACGGTTGACGACAGACAGACGGTCAGACAACGGTTTACCATAACTCCCGAGGTTGGAACCCACCCCCTTTCTCCTTTAGGAAAATGGGCGAATCTGCCCGGCCTGCACCCCCCTCGTATTTGTAATCATAATTGATATATGTGAGACAATATCTTAAAAAGTCTATTTTTGGGCAATGGGAAAAACAAAAAAATAATGTCTTCGGAACCTGTATTTTAATATCACAAAACAAAGAAAACAAACATTTAGGATTCAGGAACAGTTGTCTGTAATTAAAAAAATTGATAAATGTGGTAACTATACCAATGTAAAAATGGTAACAAAAGTTTCAGTTCTTTCCTGTTACCAAAGCGAATCAATTTTAAAAGTTTCTAATGTAAATGAGGAATGCAGTTCAGATACTATTTGTGGTTTACTAGTACATCCTGCATTATTTTATCAATGCCAATTAATATTTTTAACAAAACAATACATAAGGTTAAGACATATAGTAAATTATAGTGCGATTTGTAGGTAACATGAAAGAATCTTCAGTAACAGGACAGAGTTGGTAACAGGAAAGAATTTTATTTCAAAACACTTCCTTTCTTTTGATAGTTTAAGAAAAATACATCATTACAAATTTGTTCAAAATAAGAAGAAAACAGCAAACAAAGTCATTTTACTTTTGAAACTTTCATTTGCTAGATGAAATTTCTGTCTGAAATAAAAAAAAATCCTTTCTGTTACCATCTACTATAATAGAATTACACAATGTTCTCTGCTGTTATCAAAAGCCAAAACCCTGTCTTGTCATTCAATGGGAAGCTAGTATATTATGATAAGGATGATATAATACGATGATATTAACTTATATTGCATAAACTGCTTGGCATACAGGTTAACTTTGTGTTTCATCAGTAAAAGTGTCTTTATAATCCTTCCTGTTACTGAGTATGGCTATGCTGTTACTTTTTATCAGGTAACATTACAGAACGTAACAGAAAGGAATTATGGATCTACAATCTGTCGATACCTGTATCTTGGCATTGCACAAAGTCATGTTTTTCTCTGACTGTTTATGGCGGCTTTACACTAAATCCATTAGATGTTGGATGTGTACGGATTGATAATTTAGTCTTAGTTTTTTTTAATTAGTTGTTAGTGGCTTTGAACTAGCTGTTAGTAACTGCGAGTACTCTTAGATCTGTACTTAGTGTCATTTTGTTGTTAGGATATACAAGTACCCGACCACGTCCACTCTGTGTAGTATTTCTGCTGTATCCATCTGATGAGTTAAGCATTTTTCAACTGATTTTGACAGTTCGTTCTTATGTTGTACTGTTACCCAACTGTCCCAGGTTAGGGGAGGGTTGGGATCCCGCTAAAATGTTTAACCCCGCCACATTCTGTATGTATGTGCCTGTCCCAAGCCAGGAGCCTGTAATTCAGTGGTTGTCGTTTGTTGATGTGTTACATATTTGTTTTTCGTTCATTTTTTGTACATAAATTAGGTCGTTAGTTTTCTCGTTTGAATTGTTTTACATTTGTCATTTCGGGGCCTTTTATAGCTGACTATGCGGTATGGGCTTTGCTCATTGTTGAAGGCCGTACGGTGACCTATAAGTGTTAATTTCTGTGTCAATTGGTCTCTTGTGGAGAGTTGTCTCATTGGCAATCATACCGCATCACCTTTTTTATACGCAGTATTTTTTGTTATTTTATTAGAATTAGATGGAAGTCTACTTCCATCTGCATATCAGTTTATAACGATGATATAAAACACACTTAATGTTATAGTGCTGACATTAAAATATTCTCAGAAGGTACACAAAAAGGCTGTAACAGGACAGAACAACAAAAGTATTCTTCTATTAGTTCTCATCTTGGATGAGTTCGGATTTTTCAAACTGGCTGCCATTCAAACTATGCAGGTGTAGTCATACATTCAGGAAATGATGATCTTTTCATTTCATTATAAGAAATCAAATCTTGGTCTTTCAAACGTTTCCAAAGGTGAAAAAAACCCAGTGGTAACAGGAGGGAAAATACCCCTTGGGACAAAATTTAAAAATGCAAAATTTTATTACATGCTTTAGTTATAATAAAGACAGACCAATATTGGGCAAGTTTCTTATATGATCTATCATATTTGTGAAAATCGGAAGCCTGTTTACTTAATTTGGATATTCTTTGAATGATTTAGTTGTCAGAAAACAACTAGGACAACATGATTTTTTTGGGGGGGGTTAAACATTCAAATTATAATATTTTATCGGAAGAAATGTAAGAAGTAGTGTTTAATTGGCAATAATTGGTGCATTATATACTCTAGTTTATACTGAAACTTAAAATTTTCCAAAAAGATGGTTGAATAAAAATAATTGCCGTTGTAATATGGAACCTGGAAATTATACTTTTTCAGATATTGTCACAAAATATGCACTTTGTGAAAATATGCAGACTAGTCGAATCGATGGTGAAGGGGTATATAGAAAAAATGCAAATATTATATAATAAATCAAATGATACGCTTCACAGAAGGGGAGAGAAAACCGCATATTCTTCATTGTATAAAGTAATAAATACCCTGATGGATATTTAATATTGTTAATAATAAATACTGATAAACCAAAGGTTGACCAGAAGTGTAAAGAGCTATTATATGCTGATTACTGTAAAAAATTACATATTTTTAACTGTAACAAAAATTAAATAGTCATATAGATTTGAGCAGTGCCATAAAAGGTTATAAGAATTATGAAAGTAAGCTCAAACGTAGTTACAAACGACAGGAAGGCTATATGTTGTGTAAACTAAAGAAAGACAACCCAAGAAAATTGTATTCATTATTTGTGACAAAAAAATCAGAGGAAATGTGATTTAAACACTACTGATGTTTTTTGAATATTTCAAAGAACTTGTATCAAGAGGTCCGATTGGCAACAAGAGACCTAAAGTGATTTATAATGACTTTGTTTTTGATGAATTAAATGCAGGTATAACTGCTGATGAGATTATAAAGGCAATTTATGAACTTTAAAGGGACAAAAGCCATGGTCCAGACTGTTTGCTAGATGAAATTTTTATTGAATACAAGGATTTTATTATGCCACATTTATGTATTATTTTTAACGCCGTATTGGATTGTTGATATTCCCATAAGCATGGTCAGATTTTATTTTCAAATCTGGCGAAGCAAACGATGCAGCAAACTATCGTGGTATACGCCTTGTCAGCAATCTAGGTAAACTTTTCACCACAATACTAAATAAAAGATTGTTAAATTGGGCAACTGTTAATGATATCTTATTTGATGCACAGTTTGGTTTTCGTAATGGTTATAGTACAGTTGATGCTGAATTTGTTTATACTATGTTACTCAAAATACACTCTGTAAAAATAAAAGATTATATTGTTGCTTTGTAGACAACTTGAAAGCTTTTGATTCAATTGATCATTTATGTTTATGGTACACAATTGCCAAGTTAGGTATCCGGGTAAAACTATTAACTGTTTTAAAATCTATGTACAGTAACGTTAGAACCTGTATTAGATTCAATGGACTAAACTCTGATTACTTTTGTAACAACCTTGGTTTAATGTAAGGGGAAGTTCATTTTCCTATTTTATTTTCTTTCTATGTGAACGATTTTGAAAATGAATTTATTGCTAATGACAATTGTGCCTTAGAGTTTCAAGATATAACATTAGGTTTTTGTTGATGTATGCTGATGACATGATTTTGATGTCTGAAACAGTAGAAGGTTTACAGGAAAAGTTGAATACTTTGTGAATTTACACAGAAAAATGGGGCTTGTCTGTTCTTAAAATTTGGTTGAGGCAAACTAAAGTTAGAGAACGGAGGCGAAACATTCAGATTTTTTTTCATTTGTAAAGGGGCATAACTTTAGAACGGTTAAAGTGACACCACCAAAATTCAAACTGTATTTGTATTTTGTGGTAATAAGCATTGTGTATAAGTTTCATAACATTTGGTTGAGGCAATCTAATTTGAAAGTATGAGAACGCAAACGAAAAAATCATATTTTTTTCCATTTGTAAAGGGACATAACTTCAGAACGGTTAACAAAAAATGTTGTATTCCGGAAGGGCCGGGGTGGGGTGGGGTGCGATATATAACGGTCAAAGAATTATATTGTCGAACAATTTTGTTATTAAGCAGTACTACTACCTTATACTTGTAAATTTCTTAATACACAGAAACATTGTGCAGGACAAGGTAGAAAAGCTATGTTCAGTGTGAGGAGAACTACTTCATCACTATGTTTTAATATATTTACAATGCTTAGTCTATTTGATACTTACGTTAGTAGTATATAATGAATGGGTGTGATATATGGGGAATACACAAATCTCCTATGATAGAAAAGGTCCATTTGGACTTATGCAAAATGTTATTAAGTGTCAAAAGAACAACCTCAAACGTGATGGTCTACTTTGAATTAGGTAGATTTCCCCTGCAGTATGAGCGTAATTTTAGAATACTTATATGTTGGTTCAAAATTTTAGTAAGTGACAATTGTATATTAAGGTCTTGTTATACAGAGCTTGTGTTAAATTGTTAAAAATGTATGAATTGGGCAACATATGTAAAAAGATTGTTATATAGTCTTGGTATGAATAATTTGTGGGATAATCAGTGGCTGTTGATAAGCTAGCGTTTGTTTGATCAAGCTAACCAAGAGTTACATTTTTTATCAGATTCTTCTGCAAAGTGTAGATTATATAAGTATTGTTGTGTGTTTGTATTTTTTCTACTTTGGCTAGAGGTATAGGGGCGCGTTGAGATCTAAAAAAACATGCTTAACCCCGCCGCATTTTTGCGCCTGTCCCAAGTCAGAGGCCTCCAGCCTTTGTTAGTCTTGTACGATTTTTAATTTTAGTTTCTTTTATATATTTCGGAGTTTAGAATGACGTCCATTATCACTGAACTAGTACATGCATGTTTAGCTTTACAAGCAATTACATGTTTTATAACTCTCAACACTAAGTAAATAGGTGGTACAATCCAATTGTTTTCACCAGACCAATTCTGAGTTAAAAAGTCTACAGCTTCTGCATTTACATTCCAGAATAAGGAGTTAAATCTTTCTAATTTTGCGTTACGAGAACTAGCAAAACAATCGACTGTATATGGACCTCAAAAGTCGTTAATAAAAGTATAGAAAAATTCTGAAACACCCCAGTCTTCATAATCAATGATTTTACTGATATAATCAGCTTTCAAATTTTCGCCTCTCGGAATCCATTGTAAAAAATGAATGTTTATGGAGATTCCCTTTTGTAAACAAATAGAAAAAGTAGAAATTGCTATATCTTGCAGTTTTTATTTCATATTTCCGATCAAAGGAGACATACTTATAATTCTACCCGTTACCTGGGCTAAATTTCTGGCAGAAATATATGGAATTTCTCTGAAAACAATATGAATAGATTGTTATAATTCGTCAATTCTCCTTTGAGGAATGCATAAAGTGAAATTACATGAATCCCAAATAATTCCCAACCACTCCAACTTCTGTACTGGAGTAAAAACTGATTTTTCTTCGTTTAGAAGAAAACCCGCATTCAAAAGTGATTGTTTCACGATTTCAGTATCTTTGATACATTCATTATTGTCGTTATTCATACCAAATCCATCATCAAGATATAAAACTATTGTTATATAATTTTTTCTCCAACACTTGACCAATGGTCTGATACACTTGGTAAATATGTAAGGATCCGTGGAAAGACCAAATGCTAAAACAGTGAAACAATAAAATTTATCTTCCCACGAAAAACCCAGATACGTGTGCTGCTGTGGACATATATCCAAATGGAAATAACCAGATTTCAAATCAAATTTATACAGATAATCATTTTCCTGAAAGTATTGCACAGCTATTTTCCAATCTTCAAATTTAATCTTTTCCTTTTTCACCGATAAATTTAGAGTGCTCAAATCTAAAATTAGACGCCTTTTCCCAGACATTTGTGTAGCTACATTCAGCGGATTGACAATTAAAAGTTTGAATGAGACCTCAATAACGCAACCTGAAAAAAAAAAAAAACAAGTTCATTTAAAGATTTGCTAACAAATTCAATATTTTGAAGAGCAGATTTGTTATTTTTTATATACATACTCGAAAGACTATTAATAAATGGAATTAGATATCCATTTTTCAATGTGACTAAAATAAAAAGAATTAGCACCAATATGCTCCCAGTACTGAATACTTTTTGCTAACCTTCCCTTTACACCAGAGAAAATACCCGTGTTAGATTTGAAATTTAAAAAAAACTTTCTTGTCTACGCAAAATCTCAATATCGTGATTTAAAC
The DNA here is from genome assembly GCA_017311375.1 of Mytilus coruscus. Lineage (NCBI taxonomy): Eukaryota > Metazoa > Mollusca > Bivalvia > Mytilida > Mytilidae > Mytilus > Mytilus coruscus. The sequence goes on from CM029597.1 coordinate 47,811,135, forward strand.
AATAATCACTATCAAAATCAGAAAATAAATATAAATACTTATCATTAACTAACTGTTCGTTGTTAATTGTTCTGTGGTGTATTGTTGATGTTGAACTGATTACGTTCGAGAAGTGGACAGTTTTTCCCTCCAGTGACCAAATTGTTTACAGGACTGACGTCGACCCATGTCGTGCTGGGACGGCTCACGCCGCCCGCTGCCGACTCGAAAGGGCAGCGGGTTCTGACGCTGATACTGATTGACATACTGGTAAGGAATAGGAGCAGTTTCAACAGGAGCTGGTCTAGAAGTTGTCTTGTAAGGATGTGGGCGACGGGATTTATCTTTAGCCGTACGCATGGCTCTGGACTCCGCCTGGCGGATTTTCTTTTCATCTTCAGAATCTGAAGCGATAACATTTGCTTCATATTCTCTGAAAGTAGCCCAACCACCGGCTGAAGTATCTGCTATCCGTATGAGTTTGTTTCTGTCCTAAACCTTGTCTATGAGGTCTATGATGATACGTGAAACCTTGGTCTCGGAACGGTGAACAAAGCTATAAACCTTGTTTAACTCAGTAATAGTTTCCTCGTTTAACTTGTATTGTATTTTATTACCCTCGTACTTGAATTTTAGCGAAACCTCTTCTTTTAACTTTTTAGGAATAACGTCCTGTTCACGGACCAAATCTGATTTAAGATCAACTAGCTTATTGTCAAAATACAATTTGAAAAGTTGAAAGGTATCGGCCAAATCACGGCGCTCTTCTACTATGTGGTTGCGACTTTGTGAATTACCAGTTGAAATGTGTGAATGTTCAGTTTCACCTTCAAACTTCCTTCTCTTATATCTGACATACTCAGATTAAGCACAAGCTTACAACTTTACTGCACCAAAAGCGAACCTCGAATAACAATATCTTAAATTCACACAACCGCCCTTTTTGCAGTGTTATTAATTTCTGATGAAAATTTTGGGAACGATCAAATACTTAAATTCGACAGTGTAATTTAAAAAAAAACAAATATCGGAGGAGGATATGATCCAATAACCGGAGTGTTCATAGCTCCAAAAGACAGTACATATCAATTAACAGGCGTGATTTATTCAAATGGACAGAGAGCAGATATTGAAGCACAGATGAATAAGAATCATGAACTATTGCTAAAAGGCTACTCGTCTGGTTCTTCCCATGCTGAGTCACAGGTCATGAGTGGTGTTGTCACATTGAAGACAGGTGATCATATCTTCATTCAGCACAGAGGAGCTGCAGTAGACAATGCACGTGGGGATAGTCATTCGTCGTTTTCTGGATTCATGATACAGGAAATTAAAAATTGATACATGAATGACGTGTTCCTTGTCGACACGTTTTTGTTTAATATATGAAAAAAAAAATAGAAAATGGTGTGGTTGCCAATAAGACAACTTTCCGCAAAACACTTAATTCCGTAGACACAAATGGACACGACATTACAAATGCAAAAAAATCCAAAAGAAAAAAAACCGACGGCTAGATCGATCGACATGATCAATGTACAAAATCATAAATGAAAATATATACCATTAGACGTGTTACGAAATGGTATATACTCGAAGCTGAGGTTGACAAATTAGACTTTAAATGTGGGTATCGTATCAAAACACAAAAGTGATTGAAAGATTTAAATTTAAATTGCATGTGTATCAATTGAATCTTGTGTTTAAACTGCGTAGTACTGATGTCCACGTATATTTGTTCCTTATAACAGATGTCCATTTGAAAACTTTTGTTTTATACAATTTCATTATAAATATTCCTTATGGAACAAATATTCCATAACAATTATTCTGTGAGGAATAAAAATGATAAATCCCATAATATATCTTCCTTTTGGAACACTGATAGGAGGCAAGGGTATTGCAGAAAGGATTTAAATCTAGAAGAAAAGAGAGCAGGAAAGCCGGGAAAAAGGAGTAATGGATGAGAGAAAAAAATCCCGCCAATTCTTATAAAGTAAAGCAATATGTACTTGCTATTTTATTTTTTTGCGTTTTCGAATTCAATAGCGATGGACCATTTAACTTAAAGGAGTGTTTACCCGAGGTCAGAACTTTTTATACTAACCTAAGAGCTTTTTAACTTTGCACAAGGTATTATATACATAGAAAATGTGCAACTCCTTTAATGGATTTTATTTTGGATATAGTTTGCCATTTGTTTTCTGAGGTTGAAACTTCGTGATTTTTTACAATTGTACAAATGACCAACATGACACCTCTATGACCTCGCTAGCCTTTATTAGACCGTGGAAATTATTTTATTTATAATAATATGTTAATACCTACTCAGGAAAAGCTTAATTTCCCTTATACTATTTTCATGTAAAATGTGACTAGTTCGACCCAAACGAATCATTTCGCACTGTAATTTCTGAAGTCTGAAATTGTCTTACCCGTTTGACACCCTTTTCAAACAGTCCGAAAATTACTCCCTGTTATATATCCTCTAATGCATGTTTTTTCTTTGTTTACTTCTTTAACTCTAACTTCAACGAAGTCTTTATTAAAAAAACAAAAAACAAGTTTAAACTGAAATTGAGATTTCTTTTGTAAGGGTCCTATGTAAAATGTGACTCGTTTTTCGCCGGTTTGATATCCTAAATACATATTCCTGCATATTTCTCTTTGAGTTTTCTGTTCATGCTACGAGTGCACAAATACATGCTTAGATACCGATTCTTTGTGAAATCAATGTACTAAATATTTCTTAGTCGACCGTAGGAAAAATGAACTGGCGATTATCGTTCGGATGTCGGGTATAATAATGTGGAACACGCTTTCAGGCGCTTGAAAACTTTCAGTCAGTGGAAGACTACGGAGACATCCGAAAAAAAATCAACCAGACTGTAGAGCTTTGTGCAGGTTTAGTAAAGATTGTTTGATTGTTTGTTTGTTTTTGTCCAGTGACAAATATTTCATGCATTTTCAGGACGAGATTTAGTAATCAGTAATTAATATAAAAAATCAAACTGGCTTATTATTAATTTTTTTCAAATCTAGAAGTGCATACTTGAATTACCATCAACCCCCTCCCTTCGCACACACGTACACCTTTCCCGCCCTAAAATAAAAAGCAATGATATCAGAAAATGAGTATTCTAAATTAATATAATTAAAAAAGAACCAAGAAGTGTGTAGGATACCTGGTTAACATCACGCAAATTGAATGTTACCGGTTTTAATCGACAATTAACGTTTTGACACAGTCCCCACATTTAAAGTCTAATTTGTCAACCTCAGCGTCGAGTATACCTTTTCGTAACATGTCTATTACCAGTATGACACTCAGCAACAAAAGAAAACCACTGAACCACAAAAGTCATACTCCTGACTCGAAATGATTAAATTGATCTCAATTTGTGAAGAAAAGTTGTAATAACATATAGATTATTAAAATATTGTTATTGTTTTAGATAACGCATGCGTAGCAGGAGATGAAATGTCTGAATTTAATGCTTCTCGAATTAGTCATTAAGTTTATAAGCTTATTCTTATTGAGGAAAAAATCTTTTTTACAACGACATGCGTGTCTCATGTCAATATTTGAAGTCAAGCTGTTATTCAAAACTATCCTAATATGAAATTGTAAATTTCAATTTGCCATCAACAATTTCAATAGTTGTTTTTTTTCCATGTTGCATCAAAAATCCACTTAGATTCACCCTAAACATGTTTACCTTAATTGGAATCATTTGCATTGAGATTTTGGACGATGTCCATGCTTGGTGGTATATTATCGATCTTTAGTTCCATTTGTTGAAAATACATTTGATTTAGATTTAGCTCTTATGTTATTATTGAGAACATAATGTCAAATAAAAAGGACTTTGCCTATTCGGAACCCTTCGGTTGTCAAATAGCAGTATACGTGCCCCGGTTGCCGAATCGTCTAAATAGTCGTACTATTCAACACTGTGGTTGTGAGTTCGATTCACGCACGTGACAGGTGGGCTCGACTACAATTTAAATTGACTAGATTGTCAGTTTTCTACAGAAGCACGATTGTGCTCTCCCGGCACTCCGGCTTTCTCCACATATTCAACTAACAAAATATCGCCAAAAAGTAGCACACTAGTGCTTAAAGTGGCGTTAAACACAAATTATTTAAATAGCAATACAGAGTCAAAGAGTATGACAAATAATGATTAGATTGTTACCAAAATTACCTACATTATAAAAACTACGTTAATTCCTGTAATAAGCAGACGTTTTACAACTAATAAAGTCACCGCTACAAAAATATTGTGACTATAACCAGAATAAGTGTTTTAGCTAAAAAAAACTATACGCCGATTCAGGTTATATGAATAATTTTTATCCTATTTTGAGAGATGTCAATTTGATTCAGATTGACCCAATAATATGAAAATGTGATTCAGTAACTCCAATAGAAGAAGAAGTGCGTAAACAGGATAAGAATATTTTGTCATGTAGCAGGTTCTTGGTGGAATTTGCATACAATTGGAGTATTGGCTAAAAATAATGATGAAAAATGGGCTAATATAAATTATGATAAAAACGATAAATAAAGAATTATGTGGAGCTAAGATAAGTAGATAGGTATAACAGGATGTGGTATTAGTGCCACCTGAGAACTGAAAAAATAAGCCAATATATTATGAATATAAAGCGATATAAGAAATACGTTAATGGTATATGAAAATACCGCCACCTCCATCAATGCTCTAATACAGCAGCACCCGTCAAACTATTCCAAATTGCTATTCAGTATTAGGTATGATAGCCAGAATCATTTTAAAGATGCCCTTAACGAAACTAAAAGCACTGCTTATTCTTTAAGAGCAGATGGAATCATCTTTATTTTTGTGGTATTCATTGATTAATGTTGCCGTGAACTATCACAATTTTGATCATAATCATAAATTAACTGTTACAAACATTAAATTTTTCGAAATGATACGAATTGTCTGTCCCAGGAAAAGATTACTGTAGCTATATGTGGCAAAACTTGTCGGAATTATGGGTCCTTAATACTCTTACACTTTGTATTTTATTTGGTCTGTTTAACTTGTTTTATTCAAGCGTGAGTCTTTTGTCTGACGTACAAAAGTTTAATCCTGGTATCTAGGACGAGTTTATTCGCTGAATCTTTTATTTTCCTTGTAAATTTTTGTTGCCTATTTTCATGAGGACGTCGTGATAAAATTTGCTCAATAGATATATTATAAACACAGTTGTATTATATTGCAAAATTAGACCAAGCCTTGATTGTACTGATAGTCCATAGATTGACATTTTGTATTGGTAGGTAAGGTTTGAGGTTAGTGCGAACATAAGACCGTGTTAACTCCACTACATAGTATGCTGTACCAAGTCTGGCTATCTGGACAATGCGTTGTTCTTTGTTGTTTTTCTTTGTTTGATTAAATGGGTTTTTGTTCGCAGGAGTAAGGTGTTGGTGTGTATGTTTGTTTTGCTGTGTGATATTTTGAGCAATTCCTGTCACCTCTTTTCATTGATGATTATTATTACAGATTCCCTACATTTTTTCTAGCCTTGTTTGGGGAAGTATAACAAACTATCTTAATTCATGCATATCTACGGTGATTAGAAAAAACCACACCAACTATCTAACTGTATAACCATGTCATTCATATTGACTTATTACTGTGAATCGAATTGATAATGGAAACAGAGAATGTATTAAAGAGGACAACAACCCGACTAAAGAACAGAAGGCTACCTATAGGTCTTCAACGTAGCGGGAAAATCCCACACCCAGAAGAGGGTGTCACCTGGCCCTTATTCAATCATGTATACTATTTCAGCAAAGTAGAAATGAAAGAAAAGAAAGCATGCCAAAATATTATACTAGTCTAAAAGAAATTAACATGGAAAGAGAGAGAGAACAGTGTGGCTTTCAACAATGAAAAACATCAAAGGTTCGAGTAATAAAATGTTAAACAATACAAACGAGTAAACCAATGACATGGTTAATAAAAAAAAAAAAAAAAAAAAAAACTGGTAAACTAATTTATCGTTATTTTACGAAATTTCCTTTGATCTTACTGACTGATAATTTCCTTTCTCAGGACAGTAGAGTCACGAGTCAGAGTGATATGAAAAATTGTCGCTAGAAACTAAGGGCGCACGTGCCGTTGTCAATGAAATTAACAACGTCGTCGTAGGTAAAATAGCGATAAACAGATTATTATTGGTCATCTCAACTCGATTGATTTTCTCACTTTCGCCGTACCGGCTCAAGCGAGAAAATCAATCTCGTTGAGATGACCAACGATAATCTATAAATAACAGATATCATTCAACGACAACTACTGGATAACAGGCTCTGGAATTGGGCACAATATACAATTTTGTAAGCGCTCGACCTTTCACTAAAATGAAAAATTGACGTTTGTCACGGGACTTTCCGCAAACATTGGAAGGAACATCATATTGTTTCACGCATGTTTTGTTTGTTCTTGATTACAGAAAGACTACTGCCAGTTAAAATGTAACCAATCAAAATAAATACCTCTCATTTAAAAAAAAAAAAAAAAAACCTGTCTGGACCTAGTTCAACATATGATTTTAAAGCAAAGTACGTTCGCTTGGGGAAACTCACCTGATCAATAAATCAAGTTTCACTCTCTCTTATTATAGATATGACTGCCGACGTGTAATTAGTAGGTCATAACGTTTATTTCAACTTTTGCATGCTTTGATAATTGAACATAGCTTATTTAGAATAATTGTTGGTTACAAGGTTTATGTGAAATCCTGGGATGATATTTTTTCTCCTTAGATTTACGTTTATAATGTTTTTAGTACTATAGGGTTGCTAACGTAGAAAAAATCTATGGATATCTTTAAGTGTAACTTTTACTCATGTTTTTAATTTTTCTACACTTATACTAGGACGCACGCATGGAATTTATAAAGTGCTGTTTTCATTTTTACAGCACTGCTGCTGTTGGCTTAATGATTTATCAGTTACGATGGTATTATCTCCTCAGTAGTCAGTACTTCGGTACTGGCATGATTTACAACTGAAATGAATGGCCACTGTATGTCTTTCAAGCCCATTCAGCAAAATCAACGGTCTTATCTATATAAAAACGAGAAACACTTATTAACCACATCAACAAACGTCAACCACTGAACAACAGGCTCCAGACTTAAACAAATGCAGCGGGATTAAACGTTTAAACAGGCACTAACCTTCATCCTAACCTGAAACAGTAGTGTAACCATAGAAAGCCCCACTATAAAATATCAATTGAAATCTCTTTACTTGATAAAAAAAAATGATCTATGGCACTATATAAATACAATATTAACAACTCTAGCATGGGACAAAACGATGTTAAATAAAATAACGCACACCTGAAAAAGTAACAAAGCTCCGAAATAAGAGTAATCGCAGTTACTGAAAGCTAGAATAAAGCTAATTTCAACAACTTAATAAATCATGTTCTCCCAGACTAAAATATAAATCAGTGCACATCAAACGGACTTAAATATCTCGTACAAGTCCTAAATGTAAGTACATAGTTTCGGCAGGATGTAGGATAATGAATTACCAAATCTTCATATCTATGATAGAATTCGGGACACACTGGTATAGGTTAAATTAATATGTGGTAATAAAAACCCTGACTTAATAATTTAGAAGTTATACATAAATACGGTTCATACAATGTGTGAAACTGAAATATCCAAATCTAGAAAAAGACACTTACTGCTGTTTGTATTAGATTAATTGAAAGTAAGGTCCTTTGTGTGCATTTTAGAAGTAAAATTTGAAAATTCTTGATTATTTAAAACAAAAATATCATCAAAATACGGTAGGTGTTATAAATTGATCATTTTTAATCAATGTAATTTAGACGAATATTTACTGAGTTCGGCCATAAACTGTGATTCATAACAATACAGAAACAAGTCTGCTATCAATGGGACACAATTGGTACCCATAGGAACACATACAACCTGTCGATAAACATTTTTGCTATGACGTACATACCTAGTGTCAACGAGAAAATTCACAGTTGTTTGACTGATCATGATTAAATGTGTGTCAAAAGTCTATGAGAAAAGGGTTACTCAACAAGTATTAAATTCATATTTAATTAACATTATATTGCTAACACTATCTGGGAAAGTCAAATTCAGATGACCTCTGCTAGGCAGAGTGCTTTAAGTGTACAATATTCAATCGATTTTAATTTTCAAAGTAGAACAAAAGGGTTTTAGTGAAATTCTTGATCGTTAAAAGGAACACTTGTGAAATGAAGGCAACACTTTTAAGTTGGACATATTGAACTGAGATCATTTGAATATTGAAACTTGATATAAAAAATCGGTAATATCATAAGGGGAACATTAATAATCAAAAAAAAAAAAAAAAGGATATGGGGTATCAATCAATGACACGGAACAAGATGTACACATAAAAAGACACACAAACAGCAAAAGAACAGCAATTCTATTGTGACATAAGGGAGCTACCATTTGATTTTTATGGGGGGGGCTAGGATGAAATTTGAAAAAAATAGGCAGGACAGGAGTTTTGAGTAAAAAAAAAGGCAGGATGAGACACTTTGCAAAAAAAAAAAAGGCAGGATGACAATTTAGGTAAAAAAAGTCAGGATAAACTAATAAAAAAAAGGCAGGACCGAATAGAGTGAAAAATAAAAAGGCAGGACAGAGATTACAACTAAAAAAAAATGCAGGACAAAATTTTCATCCTAGCCCCCCCATAAAAATCAAATGGCAGCTCCCTAAAGTGACAATGATGCCTTTAACATGCACCAGTAAGCACATCACTTTTATATATTTTAAAGTTTTTTTCTCTTAGCTACAAAAGGATAACCTTTGCAAAGTTGGTGATTCAAATTCCTTGAACAATTTCATAACAATAATTTAAGTTCATATAATTTACGTTGTAGGATGGCGAGTCTAATTGGTAACAATGAAGTTCTGAAGGATAGATATTCCGATATCTATCTCAGTCACACAGTCTTGATCGTTATTGTAACTGTGATAGGGGTGCTTGGAAACGGGGCAACTGTTCTGTTTTACTCACGTCGGATTAAGGAAAGAGAGGAGAACGCTATTTCATTCCTCTGTTGGCAATCGTAGATATTATAGCGTGTCTAAATATTTCGACAAACTACGTTATGAATAATACATATTTTTGATGATTACCCGAGTAACACCGTTTGTTGTTTTACTACTTTCCTGCAAGTTTTTGCTTCCGGACTGTCGGCTCACATTCTCCTTATCATAGGTGTTCAAAGGTACCTTTTAGTATATAAACCGTTTGGTCCAAAGATGACATTGTTCTGGAAAAGAGTTTCGCTGGCTGTTGCTGTTTATTTACATTCTTGTATTCGTGTCCCCTTTTAGGATTATCTGGAACGGTAACAATCGGAGACGTTTTTTTCAATCATACAATTAATACAACATCATGTAGACTGACCACAGTAGACGCGATGCCAGTAACTATTTATGTTGGACTTATTGGTCTAATTCTAGTGTGTAATCTTGTTATGACCACGATAGTGTGCATACCAGTCTTAAAAAGAATTAAAATGCCTATTTAAAAAAAATCCAAAGCAGAATGTTAGCCACTGAAAAGGAACATAACATGTCCAGTCATGATGTAACGGAAACTACTTTAAGCAAGACGTCAGGTCCGGAGTTGGGATCTGATAGTATAACAACAGCAAATACGCAATCATCCGGAAATGTAAAACCCTGAACATTGACTTGGATCAAGAACTCTCAAATGCAAATCGAAGTAGGGATTTCCCTTCGTTTGCAGTGGACCAATCATCTACGAACGATAATTCGAGTACTGAAAAAATAAAGAAATATGACCTCAACAAGTCATCTAAATCAAAGAGAAGTTCAGTAAAGAAGAGAATTAGTACGATGTTTTTCGTTATAATAACGGCGTACGTCATTTCTTATATTCCTACGGTGGTCTGTGTTATACTTACTTACACGATTGACAATTTTAACGATTCAATTTTATCAAAAGGAGAAACAATTGCTTGGTTATATATATCACGGCTGATTTTTGTAAACCACCTTGTCAATCCATTTATTTTTGTTATTTTGATGTAAAGTTGAAAAGGGAATTGAAAAAGTGCTGTAAACACGAGTCAAAATTACAGAACTGATTGTCCATGCAAATAAACTCGTCATAGATACCAGGATTAAAATTTTCTATTTGCTCCAGACGCGCGTTTCGTCCACAAAAGACTCATCAGTGACGCTCGTATTAAAAAAAGTTAGAAAGGTTAAACAAAGTACGAAGATGAAGTTCATTGAGGACCAAAAATTCCTAAAAGTTTTGCCAAATACAGCTAAGGTAATCTATCCCTGAGGTAGGAAAGCCTTGTAATAAATGTTTTGAGATGAAACGACTTCAGATAAAGAAAATATACTTCATTTTTGGTTGTCAAAGGAGATTGTGATGATTATGTTAAGGAAAAGGGTGAGGTGGATAAAAAGTGGTTAATGATTATGTTTAACGGCTAGTGTCAGTTATAAATACATATCAGGAAAAGAATACATACGTTGATATATGAATAAATTAAATGAATTATATACTAAACCAACACGTTTAGTCCGCCGGAATAATGTTACCCTACTCGGACACTTTATTTTGACCCATAGCCGACAAGAGTATCGCCTTCTGTCGCATCTTTTAGTGGATACATCGGAGAAGGAGCAGATACTAAATAATAGATACTTTTGGCTTGACCCAGCCGCGATTTAAACCGTCGTTCTCCAAAACTGACAAACTGAGTCACATCTTATATAGATGTATATCCGTTAACATGATCATCATATTTTTATATGGAATTTATTCAGTGTTTTGTTGACAGAAGTTTTCTCTTTTTGTTTAAATAAGTTCCTCATCTTACCTGATCCCTCAGACATTGTGTCTTTAGACCGATATGTTTTAATTATGATAAGTCTAAACATTAACTTGGAGCTTATTATGCATCCAGATAACCTGGTATACTCCAACACATGTTTTTGATTAAACATTTTCCATTAATTCGGACGTTGTTGTGTATCTATACATACCACAAAGCCAAACCCGCTGCCATTGTCAAAACTTAAAGCCTACTTTGCTCTGATGCATTAAATTGACTTTGCGGCATGTTTAAATTCACTGTCACGTCTAGTTCGCTTTGCTAAGAAACATCCCAGTCCCATGTTGGACATTGATAACAATAGTAAATAAATTGAGAATAGACATTAGGAATGTGTCAAAGAGAAAACAACAATGAGTAGATCATAGCCGAAGGCCACTAATGGGTCTTCAACACAGCGAGAAAATCCTGCAACCGGATGTGTGCTTCAGCTGGGCCCTAAACAAAAATGTTTACTAGTTCAGTGATAATGGACGTCATACTAAACTCCGAAATATATAAATGAACTAAAATTAAAAATCATACAAGACTTACAAAGGCTAGAGGCCTCTGACTTGGGACAGGCGCACCTCAATTAAACTGATTGAAAGATTATGTCTTCATCAAATGAATATCTAGCCTAATCCCTACCGTTAGGGGTTTAGTATCATACCATCATAATTAGTTATCAAAGGTACCAGGTTTATAATTTAATACGCTAGACGCGCGTTTCATCTACATAAGACTCATCAGTGACGCTAAATATACGAGAATAACATAACCCGTATCATACCAACAACTGGTTTTGGAATGCATGTGTTTATTTCCGATGCTATACCCTATACGTGAATCAATATTAAAGCCAAAATATGCCATCTTTAATGACCTGACCACAGTATCGTAACTATATCCCTTCTTAATGAGTCTGTTTAAAGGTTTGGGTAGCTTTTGAGGTGAATGTCGACATATTAGTGCTTTGTAAATAATATTACCGTAAAAGATTGGATGCGAAATACCCGAACATATAAGATGTCTGCATCTTGATTTATATTTACGAATGATGTCCTTGTACCGATGATAAAATTTGATAAATGTTTTGACTAGTTTGTGATATCAAAAAGCCTGGTGTTATAATTTTTCAGTAATAGATAGTTTTCTTTCGTTCAAATCTAATACGTTGTTACATACACGAGCGAATCAAACAAGTTGAGATATATAATAAACACCATAAGATGGTGACAAGGGAACGTCGCCATCTAAAAATGAATAATTAACCATAGGAAATGAAAAATCATCTCTTTTATCATGAATTTTGGTATTTAGCTTCCAGTTAACGATAAAAATATCAAGATCCAGGAAAGGGCAGTGTTAATTGTTAATATTTGCTTTATTTAAAGTTAGTTCAACAGGATAACTCTCTTTAGTGTACATACGTATACTGAAGTTGTCATTATTTGAGGGCCAATATATCATCCAAATATTTAACAGATTGTTAAATATTTGTATCAGATGTTGTTTGGATGGGTCTTTGTTGATTTGAGTCATAACTCATAACAATACAGAAACTGATACGCAATAAGTGGTGCACAATTTGTCCCCCTTGGAATTCCAAAAAACTTGACGATATACGGAATCTACAAAGCGAACAAAAATGTTATCTAGTAAAAATTCAAGGGCAGTAATAGTATCAAAGCAGGTCCATTTAACATAGTTCTTTTGTTTGTTGTTACTAAAAATGACCTAAAAGAGTTTGAACATATATATTCGCATTCCGACATTTTGAATGCCGATTTAATTACGTGTGTTAATTTTTTCTTAATAAGAAAAATATGAGGCAATGTGGAACAAAGAGTAGATTGTCATACATTCGAGAGGGAGTAGTTGATTAAGTGAAATATAATTTTTCTTCAAAATGAAGATGACAAAGTGACTTAAAGTAGTTGGGTCGAATTTGTTTTGTTAAAGTTAAAAAAAATCTACTCTTTTTGCTTGGCACATTCTATAGGCAATCAAACTCACCACAAAACATATTAAATAGTAAAGAACATTATTTTGGTCTTCAGCTAGCTATAGATTGGCATTGATACCATCTGAATTGTAGACAATTTCAATAACGACCAAATAAAGCAAAGCCAATCAGAAAAGAACATTTTCATAAGATTTTGTATGTTCCAATTTGTTAAGAAACCTACCATTTTTGTGAAAAATTCAGCTCCTTTCTTCGTTTTAGTCTTTAATATAGCCCTAAATGCAATTGACTATGTGCATGTGGGCCAACATTTCTCTCGCACAAATATCAGATTACACTATCATATGTATGGCATATTTTAAGCTATTAACCATCAAATACGTGTTAAAGACGTAATATTTGATTGTATGACAAAGGCTAATACGATCGTTTTTGTAGGATGCGTTCAAGTTATACCTATTATAACTGAAATCCTTTTATTGACCAAGTAGTAATTTCTAATAATTTTTCAAAACAAATTATACTGTCTCAGACTGGATAAACGCTCCGCAGTGAATAAACGATTATATATAGACGTAGGTATATTAGAAAACAAAATTACATTGATAAAAAAAAAAATAATAAAAAAGCAAACCGTTTTGAAAATTGGTTAGAAAATTTTGCATAATTCGAAACACTACTGCAAATGCCATATGCAGTGAAAAGAAAACAATCTACGACAAATAAATCGAAATCCGTAATTTGAGGACGATTTCATTCAAGGATTAGTGGAATTAAGAAAGCTAAGAATGTAATCGACATAAAATCGAGAAATTGGATGTTCAACAAATCTATTCGAACAACACTTTAAGTTATAACGGTCAACAAATGGTTGAAACATTTAATAAATATTTTGTTTTTTGCAATCTAAAGTCAATGATACCAATATAGTAAGAATTGGCTGAGGAAGAAATCCGGCTAGATAGAAACTATAGCAATATTGTTCTTGAACAGTATAAAGTCAAATACATTCTTCAAGCCCTTAAAGTTTACAAGGTCTCGGGCCTGACGATATAAACACTCACATGCTAAAGCTTCTTTCTGATAGTATAACAAATACTCTAAGTGGTATTTTAACTTAAGTCTTAGAACCAAACTGTTACCGTCCACGTAGAAAGAAACAAATGCAATTGGTTGCTTCAAATAGAAGGGTAAAGTCATCTTGCAAGATTGTCGCACAGATGGGTAAGGAAGGTCCTATGAATGCATAGGTGTATAGCCATTATATTAAGTTGAGTTTTGATCTATTGATAACAAAAACAATATTGACTCCAATAATATTCAAAGATCTCGTTACAGAGTTGAAAGAGTAGAACATTTGTATTTAAAGGGTCGATAAGTGAACCCTGGTCTTATCTATATTTAGGTGCTCGATAAGGCGATAACCTTGAATCCATTATAGAGGAAATGCTATTCAATATATCTTGTTACAGCCGATTTCATTGAGTGTGTAGGCAAAGGTAATATCTTTGGTTAGCTTGCTTGTTAGCTGAACTGTGAAGTCATTGTTAGGTTAGGTAAACTACCCTCCTTTAAGAGTAGACTAGTCCGACAGATAACTTATCTATCTGTCAGTTGGACTAGGTTACTTCGAAAGGAGGATAGTATACCTGACCTAATAATGACTTAACGGTTCAGCTAGCAAGCAAGCTTACCAAATATATTACCTTTGCCTACACACTCAACGAAATCGGCTGTAAAAGTTCGAAACTGCATTTTTAACTTCCAAAGATATAGCGTCTTTAAGTGAACTAGATATCCCGGTGTCCATTTTGAATGTTGCCCTGTCTGCGGCGGGCTAGAAAATGATAGTCTCAGGGAAAAAAATTTCCCGCTATAAAATTAGTCACGTGTCTTATACCTAGTGACGTAAACTTATAAAACTATACGCTAGTGCCGTACATACAATAATTTCTCCCTATACTAGCGAAACGTGAGAAATTATACTTATATTTTCTGCTGTAATTTAGGCAATAAAATGGCTCAAAACACGTGTATTCCGTCAAATTTGATTTGAATTTTTTTTGTTTTGCTCCACGACTTCTTACTATCTGCAATCATGTCGGCAGATGAAATCATTGAATGTACATTTTGAACAATCATCTCAGTTAATATTTTATCAACTACCGCGGTATTTCGGTTGTTATAAATTGTTGGACTTAAAATATTCGGCTTTTGAGCGTTCCTGATGAAGTAGATTCAGAAAAGCGCTTCGAAGCATACAATTTTTAACGTTTTGTTTTCATATTTTATCGATTGCATGTAGATCATATATTGCCTTGTAACATTGATTTCAGTTCTTAGTATTGGTACGGTAGGAATACTGAATTTATGGTGTCTTAATGAACGTTGTGCTAGACTCAAATGTGGGAGGTTGTTGATATTTTTTTTACATTGCTACCCGCTATACACGCAAATTTAAGAGTAAGATCATTTATTAGTAGCTAAGAGCCAGGATACTGTTATCAGGTATCTAAATAAACTCATCATAGATACCAGGATGGAATTTTTTATTGGCGCCAGACGCCCGTTCCGTCTGCAAAATACTAATCAGTGACGCTCGGATCAAAAAATGTTAAAAAGGCCAAATAAAGTCAAATAAAGTTAAAAAGGCCAAATAAAGTCAAATAAAGTTAAAAAGGACAAATAAATTAAACGTTAACATCCAACTCATCGTTCTAGTTTTGTAAACCCTGAATACATTCTTACTATATGAACGTATACCATCAACATTATTTTCAGCCTGCATATTTATGTAATAGTTGTCGCTGTACATTAAGCGCCCATATATCCATTTGTAGGTGTCTGCATTTTGAAATCGTGATTTGAAATTAATTTTTAAAAGCTCATATCAACGATAAATGTAATCTTTTTGGGAATCGGAAATGTAAATACTAGTACTGTTTCTGTGACGCTAAATTTGACTTCGATACTCACACGAGGGGCTTCAAAAATGGTACATTTTTTCAGGTGCGGATCAAAAAGGTGGAGGCCTAGTCAGGGAACGACCATTGAACTTCAAGGGGGTATGGTTTTTTCCTAAAAAAATATTCTGGTCCCGAATTTTATGAAAGAAAATATTCTGTTCAAGAAGAGGACAAAACAAACTATTCCGAATCCATCCAGATTTCCCCCATAACTTTTAGTGTTGAATATTGAACAAAATAATTTGATTGAAAGCGTTGAAAAACTAAATAAAATTTCTGACTCCGACAAAAATAATTTGATTGATAGCGTTGAAAAACTAAATAAGATTTCTGACTCCGACAACCTCCCCCCTTTTTCCCCTTGAAGTTAAATGGTTGCTCCCTTAGACAACGTGAGGACCAATGCTTGTAAAAAGTATATGCATTTGTCATATATGAAGCTCCATTTGGGTCCTAAATCGCCTCTGTTTTTAAATAGCGACTGGAAGGAAATGGGATATCTTTGTATTAAGGGGTAGTTCCGTATTTGTTGTTTGCGCATTTTTAAGTTATCGCACGAAAATCATCTTTGAGCAAAGTACAATTAAGTACGCAGCTAAGTCTAGTCAGAACGAAGCGTTTAGAAAGAGTATCAAACTCTCTTCCTGTTAAGAACCCATGCAGTTACTCGTTGGTTTGTTGCTAGGCAACATTATGTCCCTATCCAATATACCCTCATTTTCCAGTGGCATCTAAATTTGCCGATCTTCAACGGACTATTACAGGACCTACCTATTGTATTTATTGTTAATTTGTTATCGTCATGAACACGCATAAAATATTTGACACTGGAAACCAACAATCAATCATTTAAAATATGTCGTTAATATACAAATTACAAATAAAATTAGGTTACAACTCCCTCGGGTAAAGTACCCCTTAGAAGGATTTTGACATTTTATTTTTTTCTTTTGGTCATACACCTCTTCAATTGTTTCGGTTCTTATATTTAATTACTTTCAAATATTCAGTTTTCAGCGTTCTGTAGGTAAATGCTTAACTTAAAATTCATCGTTTTACATTGTCCTGGTTTTTTAAGAGCAACATTGGAGTAGGCCAAAATAGACGTTAAAAATAACAAAATTCATCGCACAGAGAGCGTGCCACTCTATCTACACACCCTATTCTGACTAGACGTAGCTGCGTACTTGTACTTTGTAAAGTTGATTGTCGTATGATTACTTAAAAATGCGCCAATAATACATACGGATCTACCCCTTGATACAAAAATATCCCGTTTCCTTTTAGTCGCTATTTAAAAACAGAGGCGGATTTAGGACCCCAAATAGAGCTACATACATGATAAACGCATATCCTTTTTACAAACATCGGTCCTAACGTTGTCTAACTAGGCCCACACTTTTTCAAATGCATTGATCCGCACATGAAAAATGTACCATTATTGATGTCCCTCGTGGAGGTATCCAAGTCACCTTAGTGACAGTAATTATATTTCCGATTCCCAAATCGATTACCATCTCGACTGGTCACTTCAACTTGATCATATGTTTATTGTTGATATGAACTTTTTAAAATGATTTCAAATTACGATTTCAAAATGCTGACACCTACAAATGGATAGATGGGCGCTTAATGTACAAGGCAACTATATCATAAATATGCAGGCTTAAAATGATGTTTATGGTTTATGTTTATATGTATTCAGCTTTTACAAGACCAGCACGATGAGTTGGATGTTAACAAACGACCCCCACCTTTTCCTCCATTCGTGGCTAGCACAACGTTCATTGCGGCACCATAAATTCATGCAGTATTCCTACCGTACCAATACTAAGAACTGAAATCAATGAAACAATGCAATATATGATCGGCATGCAATCGATAAAATATGAAAACATATAACGTTAGAAATTTCATGCGTCAGAAGCGCTTTTCTGGATCTACTTCATCGGGAACGCTCAAAAGCCGAGTCCAACAATTTATAACATACCGCGGTAGTTGATAAAATGTTAACTGAGATGATCGTTCAAAATGTACATTCAATAATTTCATCTGCCGACATGATTTCAGATAGTAAGAAGTCGTGGAGCAAAAAAAAAAAAAACAAAAAAAAAATCAAATCAAATTTGACGGAATTCACGTGTTTTGAGCCATTTTATTGCCTGAATTACAGCAGAAAATACAAACATAAATAACCCTACCATACTATTTGGCCTACTGCGAGTTGGTCAGTTTTCACTGTTACTCCTAAATGATGGGCGCTGGGAAAACCAGATAGTTCTGAATTATTTATCTTAAACGCTAAGCTGATAATAGAGATTTTTCTAAAATGAATCAACTTGTTTGATGCCGGTTTAAATAATTTTGTTTTCAATAGATGTAAAACCTAAAAAAAAAAAAAAAATCAGGATACTGTTATCTCATGTGATGTCCAATTTGTTTTTAAAAAAACCGACTTCTTCTTTAGATTATTTATTTTGTAATTAAAAATTATTTGATATATTTCGTGGTGTTTATTCCAACCTAAGACTGATCATAATAAGAGCCGTGTTTCTTAAAATGAATTATCCGCTTTTGAGAAATATTTATTTTGTTATCCAATTTTTTACCGCTTACAACTGTCTGCCTCTGGTTTTATTTTATACATTAATTTTAAAGTAATAAAAACTGTTCATTTCATTTTGTATGTTTCCTTTTGTTTAGTTTCGTTCCGTTCCGCTTTTAATCCGTTTCGCACTTTACAGGTACATGTACCCCTCTTTTCGCCCCTTTTCTATTTTTGATATCTTAATCAAAATTTTAAAAATTAACAACTTTTGAATATTTTGAATTGATCAGTATTACACGTTCATGGAAGAAGTACGTTCTTTTTGCCTTTATTCTATAACCATGATCTCCTATACTCGTACATTTTATAAGTTCTGACTTTCTCAAACACATATAAATCGGTCAGTCAAGACAAAAACTAAAATTATTTAATATAAAACTACGTTTAAAAAATACACTTCTTTACGGCTTTATAGAGTAGGATTTTCACAAACCATGTGTTGAAAGACGCAGCATAGCCTGAAGTGTAGTTGTTTATTTGGTCATTTTTTTTTTCTTCAGTTATTTTTTTTTCTCCTGATGAGAATAAGTATTGAATTTATTTACAATTTTATTTGGTTGGAATATATAGAACAAAATTTCGGACAAATAATAAAATTTTGTGTTTATATCATCAGAAATTGGTAATTAACGTTTCACAACAAATATATTACCACTGAACTAGAGGCTCCAAGGACCCTGTGTCGCTCACCTGATATTTTTATTTACAATTGATGCATGATAAATGCAACTGTTGTACTGTTGTTTAGTTTCAGAGATATAAGACTAAAAGTGCGTTTTATTTCAGCCATGTGTGCCATGTTGGCAGGCAGGGTCATCATACACAGTGGTCCCTGGATATCCTAGTGGTGATTTAAACCAAGTTTGGTTTAATTTGACAGTAGTTTCAGGGAGAATTTTGTAAAATTTATCTAACGAGAAATGCGAAGTGATGAGAAAGTTTGTTGTGAAGTTTTGTTGTTGCAACACCAAAAAAAAAAAACAAAAGGTAATAAAAATTATCATTTAAGGGCAATCTTTCCTATAAATGATTTCTGCAAAATTCAGTTGATTGTGCAAGGGTTGTACAGCCAGCTGAGGTCGTTAAAACTCTCATTTGTTGTTGCAAAATTCAAGTGGTTTTGAATTGCTTTGTTGATCTTTTTGTATTCAACTTTTAAACAACAAAGTACAACAAATATGATGACTGATACTCATAACACTGAAAATATGGTCTTCATTCTTGTGAAGAAAATGGTAAGGTCTGAAATATTTCTTAAATATTAATTCAATACCAATACTTTAATTTGTATTGGATTTATCCCAGGAAATGAGAACAAGGACACAATTAAATTCAATTGTTTTCCTAAATTTCTGATAAAATATAAAATGAAGAACTATATTTTTAATGAGAATTTTTTTTTAATAGTTAATTGAAAATTGAACCAATATTAATTAAGTTTTAGATCTTGCATGGTTGATTAATTTTCTCTCAAAATTTCTGATATTCTATTAAAGTTTTAAATATAATATGAGGCAGGCATTACCTGTGAAAGGGATGAAGTCTGTATAAATTAGTGTAGGAATTCAAGCATCATTTGCACTTCGGAATCTGTAGAAAATGAAGCCAAAGTACTGAAACATATCTGACATTCGACCTATTGTTCGGGATTATAGTTGTGACATCATTTTCAATGTAAAGAAAGAAACACCATCATCAGGTATTAATGTGTTGTTTTTTTCATGTTATAGAATTATCAATTATTTTTATTGCCAGTACATTAATTAGTAGATTGTTTTCTATATTGATTTTCTACTGCAGTTTCAGAAAAGAAGATTACAAAGGAAAACATTTTTAAAACTTACCAAAATTTACCAAATTAATGAAAATTGTTAAAATTGACTATAAAGGGCAATAACTCCTTAAGGGTCAACTGACCATTTTGGTCATGTTGACTTATTTGAAGATCTTACTTTGCTGAACATTATTGCTGTTTACAGTTTATCTCTATCTGTAATAATTTTCAAGATAATAACAAAAACGGCAAAATTTCCTTAAAATTACCAATTCAGGGCAGCAACCCAACAACCAGTTGTCCAATTCATCTGAAAATTTGAGGCAGATAGATATTTACTTGATAAACAAGTTAATTCCTGTAAGATTTGCTTTAAATGCTTTGGTTTCAGAGTTAAAAGCCAAAATCTACATTTTACCCTATGTTCTATTTTTAGCCATGGCAGCCATCTTGGTTGGTTGGCTGGGTCACCGCACACATTTTAAAACTAAATACCCTAATAATGATTGTGGCTAAGTTTGGTTGAATTTGGTCCAGTAGTTTCAGAGGAGAAGATTTTGTAAAGATTACAAAATTTACAAAAATTGGTAAAAATTACTTTAAAGGGCAATAACTCCTTAAGGGGTCAACTGACCATTTTGATCATGTTGACTTATTTGTAGATCTTACTTTGCTGAACATTATTGCTGTTTACAGTTTATCTCTATCTATAATAATTTTCAAGATAATAACCGAAAACGGAAAAAATCCTTAAAATTACTTATTCAGGGCAGCAACCCAACAACCCATTGTCCGATTCATCTGAAAATTTCAGGGCAGATAGATCTTGACTTGATCAACAATTTTGCTCTAAATGCTTTGGTTTCAGAGATATAAGCCAAAATCTACATTTTACCCTATGTTCTATTTTAGCCATGGCGGCCATCTTGGTTGGTTGGGCGGGTCACCGGACACAATTTTAAACTAGATACCCAACTGATGATTGTGGCTAGGTTTGGTTATGTTTGGCCCAGTACAATGTAGTTTCAGAGGAGAAGATTTTTGTAAAGGTTAACGGAAAACGAAGGACGACGGATGCCAAGTGATGAGCAAAGCTCACTTGGCCCTTTGGGTCAGGTGAGCTAAAAAAACGTATGACAGTTCTGCTTCTATTGGTATTAGGTTAATTAAAATCCAACCAGAAATGGCCCCTCAATATTTTTTTGAAAAAAAAAAAAAAAAAACACATCGATTTATACGAAATGTATAGCAAAATATTGTAAATGACGAATCCTTATGGCCATGTACTCACACGGTATATCCCACATATCCTTTCATTCAAAGAACACAATACGTATTATATACATTTCTTTTTACTACAGAACACAAACTGTATACCTATATCTTGTTTTAATCACATAAGACAATGTATAAAAAAGATATACTGAAACCCAAAGACGTTGCGCACGATGTTGGTACGAAATCCATTTTGCCATAGATTATCATAAAAACAAATACGTAGACTGGTCAGTTCAATAAAAAATATAGTGATGTTTGGGTGAATTGATTACAATAGACTAAAAAATAAAGAAAAATAGGAACCGAAATTTAAAATACCAAAAATTATAACACTTAAGTATCCCATTTTACGAAAAATGTTAATATCTGGAACGTTACATTTTGTGTGCAAAAGATCGGAGTTCCGTTTCTTTCATACCGTATTTTTTCTCCGATCATCGTAAAACTTCACAAGAGTATTGCTATTGTTACAGTTATTTGCCTGTTGAAGCAAAATCAATATTACTGAAACCGTAAATCGGAAAATGTAATTTTTTAAAACGGTCTAAAATATGTCCAAGCATATGCAAGGTACGCATATATCGGATTTGCACATTTACATCGTGAAATTGGAAAAGCGGAGAGGAAAAATATTTATGATATCATATTTTAAAAGTTTATTTACTTCATTCCTGGTTCATGATATTTTTTTTGCCGGAAACATGCGTATAGCTACTATTGCAACGACTTCAAAAAGTATAGTATAGCCATCTTGTCACAAAGAAAAAAAACCGCTGTATTTTCTTTACAATTGAGGTTTTAACCGTCTGTATATCAAATAAGCATGGTTAGATCATAGAAAATAAAACTTGGTGGTAAAAGTTTTTCTGTTTTTCTTTTTAAACAATATAGTGTTAAACATTTTTTCGTTAGGCAAAATTATTTTTTGGTCGTTTCAAAAAGTATTAGCCGTTTTGTCACAACGTTCGAATGTCATGCTCGGGTTTTTAATTTTATATCATTATTACTTGTTTCTAGTTTAATTCGAATGAAAATAAGAAATATAAGTTATAATATAACCCAAGTTTGAGAAAGGAAAAGTTTAAGTTTAAATTCAAATGAAGTTTAATTCGAATGAAAATAAGAAATATAAGTTATAATATAACCCAAGTTTGAGAAAGGAAAAGTTTAAGTTTAAATTCAAATGAAGTTTAATTCGAATGAAAATAAGAAATATAAGTTATAATCTAACCCAAGTTTGAGAAAGGAAAAGTTTAAGTTTAAATTCAAATGAAGTTTAATTCGAATGAAAATAAGAAATTTAAGTTACAATATAACCCAAGTTTGAGAAAGGAAAAGTTTAAGTTTAAATTCAAATGTTGACCAAATGAGATTGATATAAAAAATATCTGGATCATATTTTTTTTTAGCATATTTGTATTATTTTAAGGAACGTTGTCTATCTACAGGCTTTAAAACGTCAAAAGAAAAAATGTATAATACTATTGTCGAAAAAAAAAATTAGAGAAAAACCATTGCTGGCAATTGAAACAAACAAATGATGTGCATAATGCCACAAAAATACGGAAATTAGAAAAAAGTGACTCCTAAATGTTTAACTACCTAGATATTTTGCGAGGAAGAAAGCATCGGGAAATGATAAAACATAGAAATGAAAGGAAACGGAAAGAAATGCAACAAAGTAGGGAATATGAATTCAATATCTAATTTATATTTAAAAAATTCTGTGTAAATTTTAAATTAATGTATGCATTCATTTATGCGAACTGCTGCTAAAAGGAAGATTTTCAATTATGGCCTGGAAAGCTTGATAACTCCTGTAACTGAATATTCATTAAAAAAATATGTTTACGACCACTTTGATGTTGTATTTGTATTTATGCATTTTCCGACAAACCGAAATCTGGTTTCCAAATTCACAACAGTGAATTGATCTCACCAATTATAAGCTTAAACGCTTGAAACGTTCTTTGAAATCGTCAAAATCGCCTTATTATAAGGAACGTCGTGTAACGCTCACTACTACCAACCGTGCGCAACGTCAATATTACAACACGTCAATATTTATATGCTTTTTACGTTAACATTCGACGTTACCAAAAGTGACACCAATATCGTGCGTAACGTCATAGCTGAATGCATAAATGTATACCGAGTCACGTCAAGAGTCATAAGGCCAAAAGGATTATAACAGCACAATGCCAAATAAATGTAAACTGTGAAGGAAATAAAAAGTAACACAACTTCAGCACCCATTAACTATAACTCGAGACCATCTTGAATCATTTTTCAAGTAGACATTTAAGTTTTAGATGCATGATTTTTTTTCATTAGTTGTAATTGGCTTTGAACTAGTTGTCAGTAATTGAGAGTACTCTCAGGTCTGTACTTAATGTCGTTCTGTTGTGTGGATGTATAACTAACCGTCCACGTCCACTCTGTTTTTGTTAGATGTATTGATTTGTGTATCCATCTGATGAGTTAAGCCTTTTTCAGCTGATTTTTACATTTTGTTCTTATGCTGTACTGTTACACCACTGTCCAATGTTAGTTTGGAGCCAACAAACTAGTTTAACCCCGCCACATTTTACAAGTGCCTGTCCAAAGTCAGGAGCCTGTTATTCAGTGCTTGTCGTTTGTTGCTGTGTAACATATTTGTTTTTGTTAATTATTTTGAACATGAATTAGGCCGTTAGTTTTCTCGTTTGAAATGTTTTACATTTGTCATTTCGAGGCCTTTTATAGCTGACTATATGCGGTATTGATTTTGCTCATTGTTGACTTAAGGCCGTACGGTGGCCTAGAGTTGTTAATTTGGTGTGTCATTTGGTCTCGTGTTAAGAGTTGTCTCATTGGCAATCATACCACATCTTCTTTTTTTTTATCTATACTAAATATGTATCTTTTAGGTCTTGCCTCATCAATCTTTTGCTCAGATACCGATGACTTTCTAGATCTATAATGACTGAGTAGCACCTTCGCGCCCTTCAATATGAATTGAGAAATGTATACTCCATACGTGGGTGAAGTTTGCATATTGCTATTCGGGTGAGGAATATTTATAATTTCAAAATTGAAATCGTCTCGTTTGTCAAGGATTCCGGTACAGAGCTAACCGATGTAATCAAATTCGAGGTATCTGTCTAGACATGAGGTGAAGGAAGCTATATCTGTGGTCTATTTAATCTCATGATGATATATTAGTGGGACCAATCAGAAAAGTGTGAATTGATAACTGCAAGTACATCATCGATATTCCTGGATGTGAATTTAATGATCTGAATTCTTTGATAATCTTGTCCTTTACAAGTGTCTGAAGGAACCATGACTCATATGAAAAAAGAATAGTTAGGCTTAGAGAGGTGCACAGTTGATTCCCATAGAAATGCCGACAACGTGCAAGAAAGTTCGAACTCCAAATTCAACAAATATTTTTTCAGTGAATAACTTCACTTGTTTTTCGGTGTAGCATGTTTTATTTTCGGGCTATTTTTTTTTTACAAAATTTGCAAAATTATAATTATATCCAAAACAGTAAACGACTTTAAAATAATTTTATCAAACCTTTTGACTTTCCAAGCCTTTAACCATGATTCTGTGTTGAAATCAGTTGCAATGAACAAGAAACTTGTTTTTTTTCTCTTTTTATTGTGATATTCATTTGTATGCAAATGATATTTAATATAGCTTTTCATTTTTTCAATTCAAAATACGTGTTTTATAAATCAAATGACTACAGTAGAAATATATTTAACTGTTGTAAGACTTGTTTATTCAGATTCTTATTTATAGATGGGTCTGACTGGTGTAGTAAATGGTAAGTAAATGGTGATTGGATGTGGACATATGATCAACAGCGATGAATTATAAAAAAATGTTAACAGTGGAAGGCCTTATCCTACTAGTAACTAAAATCTAAGGACCCCCAACTGTATGATGATGAACCAAAGCAGAAAATTGCATGATTATAAATGTAGTTATGTTCTTCTCATATATTTTATGATGGTATGATACTTGTTTTTCGTGACGTCACTACGAGATTCAATATGGCTGAACAAAATAGGCGGAGAATGTATACAAATGGGAATAATTAGATAATAGTGTTAAGGAAATGAATATTCAAACATAAATAGGTAGTCATATCCTAGAAAAATATCTAACGAAGCGAACTGTATATATTGACAAGCTTTGCATGGATTATAAACAATATTTTTTGGGAAATAAGTGCGACCTGAACTTGGGTCGCAATTCCGAACGTTTTGAAATAGGAAAAAACCGTAGCTCTATGGTCCGCGAATAGTCAAAAAATAACATAGGGACCTAAGAGCTACGTTTCCGCAGCTAGGTGAGTGTATGTTTTTACTCCGCCACATTCCGTATGTGCCTGTCCCAAGCCAGGAGATATTAATTCAGTGATTGGCGTTTGTTGATGTCTGTTATATATGTATTTCTTCTATTGTTTTGTCATAAATCAGGCTTTGTTTTTTTTTCAGTTTAATTATTTCACATTATTAGTATGTCATGTTGGGGCTTCTTATAGAAAGCTATGCAGTATCGGTTTCGCTCACTGGGCAATCATACAACATCTCATTATTTTATAATTCTAATATAAAATCATGTTCACATAATTATAAGAAATATATATATTTAACTCGCATTTTTTTTTAATAACTAATATACAGCCACCGTTTATGTGAAATAAGATCCTGTGATATAAGTTCCGAAGGAACATATTTCATAGAAATGAATGAATAAGTTCCACTCTGACCTATTTCACGGAAAATAAGTGCCTTTACAACATATTTCACAGCGGAAAATTTTGTTGTTACACTTAAACATGTTAAATGATAATGCAAGCTGGATATGCTGTACTGTGCTTGCATGGGTAAATTTGCAATTGAAGGCATGACTGTAACTTTAAGATGAAGAAAAGAAAATGATCGAAAATAGACGATGGTAATGTATCATAATCTGTATGTGTGTATGTTTTATTGGTTTTCCTCCATGTTAACTGTCATGGGTGTTCAGGTCATACTAAGGTTATGGCACATCATAATTTGTATTTGTGTATGTTTTATTGGTTTTCCTCCATGTTAACTGTCATGGGTGTTCAGGTCATACTAAGGTTATGACACATTTTTTAAATACTCCTGA
Organism: Mytilus coruscus; assembly: GCA_017311375.1. Classification (NCBI taxonomy): domain Eukaryota; kingdom Metazoa; phylum Mollusca; class Bivalvia; order Mytilida; family Mytilidae; genus Mytilus; species Mytilus coruscus. The sequence goes on from CM029597.1 coordinate 47,837,800, forward strand.
GTTTGTTTTTGTTTCTACATGTCTTTTAATGTTATTGATCAGTCACTTTGTCCTTCTCAACTAAGTACAAATGTTCATCTTTAACTATATTTTTTCTGAGTGATTTTTCTTATCTTTTCTGGCTCATTAGTGTCATTTTGGTATTTTTTTTATCGAGTATGTAACTAAACATTTGCTATACTCCACAGGATCCATATTGGATGTTTACACTTTTTATTTATTACATTATCAAAATAAGACATGTACATGTTTTTATGATGTACTTGAATGATAAATTTAAACTCACTGATGACAAATGCTCAGTATTTAAGATAACTTGTATAACCAGCGGAACATATTTCACAGACAAGGAACTTATTTCAACAGGTAAGGAACAAATCTAACAAACCCGGAACTTCTTTTGCAAGGTAAGGAACAAATATCAAAACCCAGAACTTATTTCACCTGGTAAAGTGTGGAACTTATTTTATAGAGATTGAAAAAATCAAATAGAAATTATCTGTGAAAAAGTTCTCCAAGAACATATTTCCTGTGATATTTGATTTATTCCACTGGAACTTTTTTCACAGGAACAAATTTTGGCATGCATGCATAACAAATAAAAATATATTACTTTTGTTTAATGTTAGGCTTTTCATGAACAACACAGTATGAGACATAAAATCCACCTAACGTCGTTATAGAAGCATTAAAAATTTAAAACTGTTTGAAAGATTTATTTGTTTCACTGTTTTACGTATCTTTAAATTGAGATGCTTTTGAAAATTGTTTATAGATGTTCGTGATTCAACTGATCGAGATTTAAAGGCAAAGGGTTGAGTACTCAAAACCCAGTGTAACATTGATTGCATGTCTTTGTGTCTGTCCAAAGTCAGGAACCTCACCAGTGATTGTCCTTTGTTATATCTTCATGTTAGGGACTTAGCTACTCTTGGCTTATTAATTGTTGATTTCTGTCTTTATTAAGAACCAGTGATTGTCCTTTGTTATATCTTCATGTTAGGGACTAAGCTGCTCTTGGCTTATTAATTGTTGATTTCTGTCTTTATTAAGAACCAGTGATTGTCCTTTGTTATATCTTCATGTTAGGGACTTAGCTAGTCTTGGCTTATTAATTGTTGATTTCTGTCTTTATTAAGAACCAGTGATTGTCCTTTGTTATATCTTCATGTTAGGGACTTAGCTACTCTTGGCTTATTAATTGTTGATTTCTGTCTTTATTAAGAACCAGTGATTGTCCTTTGTTATATCTTCATGTTAGAGACTTAGCTGCTCTTGGCTTATTAATTGTTGATTTCTGTCTTTATTAAGAACCAGTGATTGTCCTTTGTTATATCTTCATGTTAGGGACTTAGCTACTATTCTTGGCTTATTAATTGTTGATTTCTGTCTTTATTAAGAACTGTAGACTCGGCACTAATTGGGCTGAATAAATGATATAGACACTTTACTATAAGCGAAGAACATCTGTAGAAAACTAAAATATTCTTTTTTATCGTTGGGGTGCTGTCTCGTTGACGTTTATACCAAAATTCTTTTACTCATATCAAACAGAGAAGCCAAAAAATGTCTCGAATTCAACATAAAGGGTTGGCAGCAAAATATCTATCATCGCAAAATCCACTGCAAAGTCGAAAATAATGAGAAACGTCTACACATGAATACTGAACATTTAGGATGATCCTACAACAAATGGTGACATTTTCAAAGATAGAAAGCTATTTGACAGACATAATATTGTACACTTTATGACAAGATTATTAGCTAAATAAGTTGTGATTAAATACTGCCTTTAAACTTATGTTGAGACAGCAGAATAAAACAAACATGGAATAACATACATTTGTGTTGTATCATATTTTCCTTAGTTTGACTGTTTTTTTCCGAATCGCCTCTCGGTTCCCCTTTTTATAAAAATCTTGAGTGACGGTTCGTCACTGAATTTTTTTCATTTTCTTTCATTTTTTTCCCACTTGTTAAATTGTTTTTTTTCTCTCCATTTGGTTTTCCTTTCAACACACAATAAAAACGTGTACAGGGGCGGATCCAGCCATTTTCAAAAGGGGGGTTTCCAAACCCAGGACAAAAGTGTGGGGTATTTCCAACCATATGTCCCCATTTAAATGCATTGATCGTCAAAAAAAGGGGGTTCCAACCCCCGGAACCCCCTCCCCCTGGTTCCGCCACTGGTGTAACAGTAGGGAAGGTAAATCGAACATTTAATAACAGGTCAAATTAGAATGTGAGGTTCTACTTTTGTCACCACAATTAGTATTTGTATACCACACTTTAAACATCTATATCAAGCATTAGGAAAACCGTTTAAAAACCATTCTAAAGAAATTATATTTATAGCTTCATGCATGACCAATCAAGTATAAAAGTCGTTTACATTGAAATATATATATATTTTTATGATATATGTAATATCATTAGAAGTTTTCATGATCAGGAAGAAGGATGTCGGACATGTTCCAATTTAATTTAATATTACTTTGTTCGTGTATATTAACTCATTAATATTTTCTGTGAAATTTGTTCCAACATGGACATTTCAGTACATATACTGTATGAGAAGGCATTCATTATAGTTAATCATTTAGGATAATGGGTATACCTGCGACTTGTTCCGAATAGAAAACATGGCGGATATAACAAACTTCGCGTAATACTATCAATGCAGTATAACAGCAAGATTTCTTTTGTGTGAATTGCAGTAGAAACTTAAACGAGAAAGAAGTATACAGCGCATGTGCAAGTAAGATATTATGTAAAGTTTATTTTCTAGTATTTTTTTTTTTGCTATGACAGGGGTGGCTAGTTTTTTGGCTTATTAATTGTTGATTTCTGTCTTTATTAAGAACCAGTGATTGTCCTTTGTTATATCTTCATGTTAGAGACTTAGCTGCTCTTGGCTTATTAATTGTTGATTTCTGTCTTTATTAAGAACCAGTGATTGTCCTTTGTTATATCTTCATGTTAGAGACTTAGCTACTCTTGGCTTATTAATTGTTGATTTCTGTCTTTATTAAGAACCAGTGATTGTCCTTTGTTATATCTTCATGTTAGGGACTTAGCTATTCTTGGCTTATTAATTGTTGATTTCTGTCTTTATTAAGAACCAGTGATTGTCCTTTGTTATATCTTCATGTTAGGGACTTAGCTATTCTTGGCTTATTAATTGTTGATTTCTGTCTTTATTAAGAACTGTAGACTCGGCACTAATTGAGCTGAATAAATGATATAGACACTTTACTATAAGCGAAGAACATCTGTAGAAAACTAAAATATTCTTTTTTATCGTTGGGGTGCTGTCTCGTTGACGTTTATACCAAAAATTCTTTTACTCATATATCAAACAGAGAAGCCAAAAAAAATGTCTCGAATTCAACATAAAGGGTTGGCAGCAAAATATCTATCATCGCAAAATCCACTGCAAAGTCGAAAATAATGAGAAACGTCTACACATGAATACTGAACATTTAGGATGATCCTACAACAAATGGTGACATTTTCAAAGATAGAAAGCTATTTGACAGACATAATATTGTACACTTTATGACAAGATTATTAGCTAAATAAGTTGTGATTAAATACTGCCTTTAAACTTATGTTGAGACAGCAGAATAAAACAAACATGGAATAACATACATTTGTGTTGTATCATATTTTCCTTAGTTTGACTGTTTTTTTCCGAATCGCCTCTCGGTTTCCCTTTTTATAAAAATCTTGAGTGACGGTTCGTCACTGATTTTTTTTTCATTTTCTTTCATTTTTTTTCCCACTTGTTAAATTGTTTTTTTTTCTCTCCATTTGGTTTTCCTTTCAACACACAATAAAAACGTGTACAGGGGCGGATCCAGCCATTTTCAAAAGGGGGGTTTCCAAACCCAGGACAAAAGTGGGGGGGGGGGTATTTCCAACCATATGTCCCCATTTAAATGCATTGATCGTCAAAAAAAGGGGGTTCCAACCCCCGGAACCCCTCCCCCCCTGGTTCCGCCACTGGTGTAACAGTAGGGAAGGTAAATCGAACATTTAATAACAGGTCAAATTAGAATGTGAGGTTCTACTTTTGTCACCACAATTAGTATTTGTATACCACACTTTAAACATCTATATCAAGCATTAGGAAAACCGTTTAAAAACCATTCTAAAGAAATTATATTTATAGCTTCATGCATGACCAATCAAGTATAAAAGTCGTTTACATTGAAATATATATATATTTTTATGATATATGTAATATCATTAGAAGTTTTCATGATCAGGAAGAAGGATGTCGGACATGTTCCAATTTAATTTAATATTACTCTGTTCGTGTATATTAACTCATTAATATTTTCTGTGAAATTTGTTCCAACATGGACATTTCAGTACATATACTGTATGAGAAGGCATTCATTATAGTTAATCATTTAGGATAATGGGTATACCTGCGACTTGTTCCGAATAGAAAACATGGCGGATATAACAAACTTCGCGTAATACTATCAATGCAGTATAACAGCAAGATTTCTTTTGTGTGAATTGCAGTAGAAACTTAAACGAGAAAGAAGTATACAGCGCATGTGCAAGTAAGATATTATGTAAAGTTTATTTTCTAGTATTTTTTTTTGCTATGACAGGGGTGGCTAGTTTTTTTAATTTCAATGTGTTCCGTTATGTTAACAGTAATAAAATACCTTTTAAAAAAGATTTAAGCTATTGCTTCGTGTGTTTTGTATACACAAAAAAAAAAAAAATTACTACGTGATTGCTGACAAATAATTTTACACAAACTTGATAATAATTATAATAACTATGATTAATAATGTAAATATTAAAATATGTAACCCTCTTTAGACAGAAGATTGTGTGTCATATATATATAGAGAGAAGAAAATTTTAAAATAAAATTTGTTGCTATTATCTAAAAATAAAAAATGGAAAACATTTTAAAATTCCCACAAGAAACCCATTTAATCTTGTCCGGTAATTCCGTGTGGGATTAAAAGACCAAAATTATAACACAGTGCAAGACATTGAAAGTTCTTCTTTACTCCTTAACAACAACAACAAAGAAAAATGCAGAAGATATCGATTATTTCATGTAACAGTCTTCAGTGTTGAGGACAGGAGATTCGGGAATAATTTTTAAACTAGACTATAAATACTAAAATAAACAAAATTTTAATTTAACACAAATAAATGCAAATAAGAAATTAATGTGAAATTCAAACCTTTTTAAATAATGTACACTAAAGTTTAAAAATTTTACAATCCTCCAAAAATCAAATAAAAAGGATTAGAACTACAAAAGGTAAAATTGATCAAACCTATATACGGTAAAGTAGGGCCGAGGTTAACAATGGTTAAAAAGACGAAAGAATTAAAAAGAGAAAATTAATGGCCTGATATAAATAAAATTAATTATGTCAGACAACAGTCAACGACAGCAGCTAGATTAAAGTCTCCTTTCCTATGCTGGTTCTCTTCCGTGCAACACGCAGGTACCTATATCACCCTTGTTGTATATCAGTCAGAGCCAAACAGATAAGGGACCGGGAACCAGTCTTATCCCCTTTCTAGGCCTTTTCCGCCGTTTAAGTAGAAATTCTTATTTTGAGTGTTTTACTCTTTCACAAACAGTTTGAATATCTGCTCATTGGAGAATGAAGATCAAGACTGTCAGATTTACTACCGTTGAAAACCATTTTATCAGAACTAGACGATTTGTTGATTGTTGATCAAGTACTTTGAAAAAAAAGAGGACGAGATATTATTTATTCACTAGGAAAGTGAACTACTCATTGACGAAGAAATAAATACCCTACAGTAAAAACATTTTTTTCTCTTTAAACCCATAACATAATAAAATTATCACTATCTGATCTTTTCTGTATATTCATGCATGGTGTTGCAAAAGGCGTGTCAACTTAAATTTAAAACTTTTACATCAAACGAAGTGGCTAAGACATATAAAATACATCAAATAATATAATTAAAAACCTAATCTTGAATTATATCCAATTTTTAGAAATATACATGCGACGTCACTTTTGTGGCGTTGATGCAGTTGTGTGACGGACAGTTCGTGGTTCTGTTTTTGTGTGATGTCCTAGGTTGTTTTACGTGTTCGTTTTTATTCTGTGGTTAGAATGTCGAAATGTACTATTGTATTGTTTATTTGTGTATTTCTCTGTCCTGAATGTTCTTGCATTTATTTGTACTGTATTCCTGTCATGTAATGTTGTCATTTTAGTGTTATATTTAACATTGCCATAAAAGCGCGAGGTTTGGCTAGCCACAAAACCAGGTTTAACCCACCATTTTTCTTAAAATGTCCTGTTCCAAGTCAGGAAAATGGCAATTGTTATCTTATAGTTCGTTTCTGTGTGTGTTTCATTGTCGTTTGTTTTTTGTTGCACTTCAGTGTTTCTGTTGTTTCGTTGTTTTCCTCTTATAGTTGATGTGTTTCCCTCGGTTTTAGTTTGTAACCCGGATTTGTTTTCTCTCAATCGATTTATGACTTTCGTACAGCGGTATACTACTGTTGCCTTTATTAAGCGCCAATAAACTAAATTAAGTTTGTACTTAATTATAAATTAGTGCGTCTGATTATAAAAACTCGACGTCTTCTTATATCGATATTTAAAAAAAAAACTCATTTTATTCTTATTCCAACAATTATATCATAATAAATTGACAGAGTGTTTTGTATCAATACGGACCGGATAAAAATTTGCATTCCACAAGCCTGGAAATCTCATAGTTTTATCTAGATATGTACTAACACAGTACATGATGTATTGTGGCATGAACATGGAATACTATACAGATCCGCTATTTTTGGTCTGCTGTAAAGGAGGATAATCACATTTACCATGTAGTTGAATGCCACACGTATCATATATATTATTATGTATATGTTTATATAAATGCAGATAAGTAGTACAACGTACTTGTTTAATTTTATAAAGTCTAGATACACGAATATCTAATCAAACTAACTTTATCAGGCTTGCAACTCTTCTGGTGATAAATGGATGCTAGTATACAAACTTATCTTGCAGCCGGGGTATCAAACCTACCAAAAATTCCCTCACTGGATCAGGAATGATACATATATTATATATTAAATATTTGTACTATTTGTTTAATTGATTTATGTATATAAATTTAAAAATTACTAGACACCACAGCAAACTGCATCAATTTTTTTTTTATCAATTTTTAAACATTATTTTCAATAAACATATATGGTCGAATAAGAAACTCCAGATATTATATGTTATTCAGGTCTCAGACAGGGTATATACTGTGACATTCCCGGCTTAGAGTTTATATTCCCTGAGCCGAAGGCGAAGGGGATATAAGCCCTAAGCCGGGAATGACACAGTATATACCCTGTCTGAGACCTGAATTACACATATATTACGGATTACCCCTGTCTTAATGTTTTTTCCAGTGCCAGGTATTTGTTAAACGTTCACAATGCGGCATATATATTCAGTACATGCCGATGATGTTTACTGTTTCTTAATATTTTGAGTATCCATTAAATTTTAAATGCATTTTTTTTACCTTGACAAACTTTTTTCCGTTAAGAAAATATTTTCAAATAGTGTTTAGATTTCATGTTTTGTGTTTGTTTGTGTGTGTGGCTTTGTTTTACAACACATATATTGAAAAACCCAACCTGATATGTTCTGCATTCGTGAAGGATTTTGTAATTTGCTGTGAAAATAATTTTATAGTGTATGAAATAATTTATAACACTTTAAAACATTAAATTTAAGTATTTGAAGTGTAAATTGCGTGATTTTGTATTAAAAATGTATTACTGACGGAAGCACGTCATTATTTTCCCTCTGTGAGCCTCTGATATTCTGTTGTGTTCTGAATAGCTTTATACTACGTCACACAGTAATAGGTGTTATGGTGACGTTTTTGAGGTTCCGATTGTGGATAAAAGCGTCGTGTATACCCCGGCTGTTTCCTGAATATATACTGACATCTCTGTGTCGTTATCCAATCACAAAACTCGACATATTTGTAATCCGTAATTTATAATTTCTACATTCACTAATGGAGCAAAGACGCTTTGCTCACTGGAGAACCTGAGTTCACAGGGTTCACATAGGTCAATCTTCCTCTGAAGTGTTTTGTTGACTTCTGTTTATCTTGTCATTATTTTTTTTCTATTGACCGTTATGTTGTCTGTATTTCATCGACAGAGATTTTTTAATATAAAATTGAGAATCGAAATGGGGAATATGTCAAAGAGACAACAACTCGACCAAATAGTAGATAACAGCCGCAGGCCACCAATAGGTCTTCAACGCAGCGAGAAAATCTCGCACCCGGAGGTGGGCCTCAGCTGGCCCCTAAATAATAATGTGTACTAGTTCAGTGAAAATGGACGTCATACTAATCTCCAAAACATATAATTGAACTAAAATTTAAAAGCACACAAGACTAACAAAGGCCAGAGGCTCCTGACTTGGGACAGGCGCAAAAATGCGGCGGTCATCTTGTCACTTTTTATACTGTTTTATGTAACATCATATATATACCTAGGTTGTTTCCCTCTGTATTATATCAATATGCCTTCGTAATATACAAATATTATTGTCAAACTTGTCAAATTACGGTCGGGTACCAGTCTACATCATACCATGTTTGCTACCAACAGTTATCAAATCGTAGCTTAGCTAGTGTTTTAACTTCCAATTTCTTGTTTATTTGATAAAAAGTTTTTTTTATACATAGGTAGAAGAAACAAAAGCAATTGATCAGTTTCAATAAATATGGAGAAACACAGTGAAGTTGATACCAAACTTCGTATAGACTACGACAGTATGTGCAATAAAATAGCACAAGAGCTAACTACAGGTAACACTTGTATTAGATATTACGGAATGGTTAATGACATTACGTGAATGACATGCTTTTTATCTTCTTGATACAAGTTGCTTTTTATCTTCTTGATTTGTATACGAGTTGCTTTTTATCTTCTTAATTTGTATACGAGTTGCTTTTTTTCTTCTTGATTTGTTTACGAGTTGCTTTTTATCTTCTTGATTTGTATACGAGTTGCTTTTTATCTTCTTGATTTGTATACGAGTGGCTTTTTATCTTCTTGATTTGTATACAAATTGCTTTTTATCTTCTTGATTTGTATACGAGTTGTTTTTTATCTTCTTGATTTGTATACGAGTTGCTTTTGAGCTCCTTGATTTCTTAATGAGTTGCTCTTCAGCTTCTTGATTGTACACGAGTTGCTTTTGAGCTTCTTGATTTCTTCACGAGTTGCTTTTCAGCTTCTTGATTGTACACGAGGCGATTTTCAGCTTCTTGATTTCTTCACGAGTTGCTTTTCAGCAACTTGATTGTACACGAGTTGTTTTTGAGCCTCTCGATTGTACACGAGTTATATCACATCAAAATGACGTATTTGTTGCAACACACTTAATTCAGTTTAAGATTTCAATTTTTGAATGGTTTATTATTTGGTTTCGGGTTTTGAAGTTTCGAAACAAATAAAATATTCTTATAATGTTTTTTTAACTGTTCAAATTAAATGAGGAGGTTGAAACTGGTTTCAGTTTTAAAGAAACAAATGTAAAACCAATTTCGGACTCGAAAAAAAAGAAAGAACAATTTATCAAAATTAATCTCAACTGATTTTTTATTCTTTCAGACAATTTAAAAGAAATAAAATTTTTACTACGCCGTGATATTGGTAAAGCAACATGGGAGAGAATAAAAGACGGAAGGGATCTTGTACCAGTTTTGGAGAATCTTGAATATTTTACCAGAAATGAAGTTACTAAACTAGAAAAACTGTTGACTGATGCAAAAGTTTCTTCATTAGCTACAGTTGTGCGACAGTATAGCGATTGTATACCTAGAATGCTGAATATAGATGGTAGGATTCTTTTCTTACTCAATTTAAAATTCTATGCAACTCTTGGATCAATTATTTATTTTTTATTTGTATATAGATTAAAAAGAGGGAAGTAAGTTGAGCGAGAAGGCTTCGGGCGTGTTTAGAGTAATTTGTGCAAGCATATCTATCCTACACATTTTATTCTTATTCTGCTTATGCAATATTATTGAATATCTAGCAGAATGGTTAAACAAATGATATACTTTTTAGTAAAGTCGTGGTCGAAAATTCAATACCTTTATATACCTTTTAGTAGCATGGTTCAAGACAATTCAATTTACATAATTAAAAAAAATTAAGAACATATAAATCTTAAACACGGTATGGCATGCCTTAGTAGACTACCATTGCTGTAATTAACCAATATATGTTTTATTATTTGTTTTCTATCAAGAGTCTGAAGGTATTGCAAGAAATTATGCAACACATTCAATGACCATAGTTCAGAACTTTGTGGAGACAGAGAATTATAGAAGAATGGAGGAAATCATTATCAGAAAAGGAGCAGTTCTTGTCAAAGGTTCGGCATAAAATACTATCACTGTACCAATGTTTTTTTTATCAGTTGCTCAGTTTTTTTATACCTTCTTAATTTTTGCAAAGTCGAATTTTATAATTTCTTCTGGGTCGCTAACTCAGCTAGTGGGTTTGTTAGTCTCAGGGTGCTCACGAGCTCAATACATTGGTACAGGCATGGCTATACAAATTTTGTTTTAATGACATCTCCCTTAAGCATAGGTCTGAATTATTGTCCAAGTCTGGCTAAACGTTTGGTCTATTTAAGACAAATCAGATCTACGTTGATATTCAATTCAATTCATTTCAAATTTTATTTTCTTCTCACCTTTTATATTATAAAAATATGGAACATTACATACGATGCAGAAGGCCAATAAATACAGAGTTTGTAAGAGTATTTTAGGTTCGGATTTCCAAATATTTTGACCTTGATGATCACCGAAGAGACTGCATTTGTTGAAATGTGCATCTGGTGCTCTTAATAGATACCGTTTGATGTGTCATGCATATTTGTGGTAATGCTTGGATTAAGCAGAGACTCTTTTTGATTTTTCGTTTCTTTGGCGAGATGCAAATTCACATAATTGAGATCTATTTCTTCCTTTTAGGTCTTAAGTTTAAGTTTCAAATAAATATAGTTCCTTACAACACAAGAGATGGAGCTTAACGATCGTCACTAATATACAATAACTACATGTTACAAATTGTGACTTTGATGGAGAGTTGTCTCATTGGCACTCACACCACATCTTCTTATATCTATGTATCTACAGTTATGGTACAAAGCGAACATTAACCGGTTATAGAAAAAAAAAAAAGAATTTAAAGCAATTAATTTTTTCGAAAGGCTCTATAATGAAAAATCACATGTGCCGTTCCCGAATGATTCTGCAAAAATAAGGGTGTTATTTTTTCAGATTTAATCAGGTATAATCCCAACCCTCTTTGAATAATTGTTTGATCCACTCCTGCATAGCCCTGATATTCTTTCTATTTATGCTTGAACGCTTACATGCTGCCCTTCTAATTCTTTTAGATACAAATGCTTTTGTTATCACTGCGTATTTTCTTCCAGCACGAGGAACAGTAACAGCAACTTTTTATAAATACATATTGTCTATGAATTATTGATACTTGATTTTGGTAAACAAGTATGAAAAAGGAGCAAATTTATATGTAAATGTCAATAATGAAATAAATGCCCTATCCCATAATTGAAGTTTCGCCCTAAAAAAAAACAAAAAGATGTTACGGAAGTGAAGTAAAGAGTTTTTTTTTTAAATTGTTCCGTGTCATTAGTATCAATTTTCTACACAGCTCAACTTCTCTTAATTTTTTCGGAAAAATGTTTAAACCAACATTAAATGTTCCAATATGAGTATCATCAATTCAATGATAGAAACGTAATATTGTTTTTATCTCTGTCATTTCCTTTCATGCATGTTGTAAATACAATTAGACAGTAAAAATCTAGACAATTTATAAATACGTTGGTTATAAAAAATTATATACAAATTAGACGATCTGGTATGATCGCCATAGAGGCAACTATCCACCAGAGAACAAATGACGTGAATGTAAGCAATAGCTAAATTTATTTTAGTTGTCTTTCATGTACATATTTTAATATTTGTTTTTAAAAGGAAAAATATACCTATAGTTATTTACAATAAATTAAAACAGTACCGGTCCCCTTAAAACATAAAAAAACTCCAACAAGAATAGTAAAATCATTAATCCAGTAAACCACAGAGACAAAAAAATCTTTACGAAAATTATTATATTTTGTATTATCATGTTGTTGAAGACTTTGGCTAAATTTTTACCATATATAGTTCAAAAGTCTATCTTAGTTAACCTTTGAAAATAACAATATGTATGCTCTATTTCAGGACCACCTGGAGCAGGAAAATCGCAAAATGCATTTCACTATGCAAATAAATTTAGAATAGAACATCAGCAATCCATAGTATGGAGAGTACATTGCAAGTCCACTCGGGAGATGCATTTGTCTTATGCAAATTTGATGTTACGCCTAGGCATACGCGAAGTTATAAGATACAGCGAATTTGATATAAATGAATGCATTCGAAAGATGTTTGATCGTGTTTATAAAAAATTAACTGAAGACGAGTACATACAACATACACATTTGATTATAATGGACGATATGGAATCACCCAAAACTTCGCCAGAGGTTCATTATATGATGGAATATTTCATTATTGCCAAAAACATATACGTCATAGGCACGTCACAAAATCGGTATTCACCAATGCTTACGTACGAATACGGAACAGAAGTTTCTGAAATGACGGAGAATGAGGTAATAGAATTATTCAAACTGGACAATAATACTAACGATCCTACAGAAATAAGCGAAATCAAGGAATTAGCGAAAAAAATGGATTATTTACCATTGTGTCTGGCTCTAGCAGCGTCATACATACGAATTACAAAAACAAGCATTAGTCAATATAACAGAAATTGGTCGGACCTGCAGAAACAAGCACATGAAATTTCGGCAGAGGGTAAGAAATTTGATGCATCATACATTCTCACGTTAGAAAAGCTAGAGAAAGATTTACCAGCGAGTTCAAAAACACTTCTGCAATACATACCTTATCTAAACCACAACATCATCCCTATTCAATTGTTAGAAAGCTTGTTAGAATATGATTCTTCATCAACAGAGACCGACGTAAATACCCTGTTAGCTGCTTTACATGACTATTCACTGGCAGCCATCAGTGGAAAAGGAGTCATGCGTATCATATCTATCCATAGCGTTACAGTTTGGTTTTTGGACAAGCGGAAAAAAGAGAGCCAAAGAAAAGAAGAGCGTTTGTTTTTGTTGCGACATTTTTGTTATTATATTGATAATGATGCGAGACTTACGGAAACAATGAATCGAAATGTAAAGTTTCTTGAGCACGCATGTTGCTTATTAAGAAGTCTTGAGAAAAATGGCGGAGATAGTTGCTTTGAAACAAAACTTTTTGAATGCTACTTGTGTTGCAGCGTGGCTGTCACATTTCATTTATATGGAAACACACAAGTATCTGCCGATTACTTCTTCAAAAAGGCTAAAATGTTTCTGTTAAAACTGATACCTCACGAACTCGAAGTATACGACGTATTAAAAGAAGGTAGTGTGAATATGACAAGCGTTGAAGATTTCCTGAGAGGCAATGATGAGATCAAATCAATATCCAATGAACTATTTCGAATGCTGACTAGAAAAGCAAGAGAAATTCCTGATGATATGATAAAGAAATTTGTTCTGATGAAATATAGAAGCTGTAGAGATATTCGGTTGTTAAGGGAATACGGTAAACTAAGTGAAACAGATATTTCGAAGAACCAAATTCCTGAACAGTGTTTGCAGCACCTCATAGAGTGCAAAGTAATCCTGCCTTTGGAAGATATTAAAGAAATTTTTCTTGCTGAGTTATTCGCAACGATCATGTATAACCATAGTAAAAATATGGTATTTATTGACGAGGCAAAAGACGAAAATGAAGATAGCTCAACTGATTCCAAAACACATGCGCCTGAATATAGGTTTAACAGGGAAGCCTTGCATGAATACCATTATGCTTTGAACATCGCCGCAAAACTTGATGACTACATCAAGGAAATCAATACAAATCTTCATTCAGTAAGATATATTTTGACGAAAAGAGGTGGTATTTATTATTTCATGCGCAGACTGAAAAGTAAAGAAATAACTTTTGAAGTAATCGAAACTATGAATGGGATGATAAAGTCTTGCAGTGAAAAACTGTATTTTGACTTTGGGGTTTTGAAAATGTGTAAGAATTATGATCTTTATCAAAGATGTATGATACAGAATATATTACGCATGTGTAATCTGGTTCTATCTGAGCAAGTTCCGACTGAAAAAGAACATTACATACAACAAGCATTAGTCCATTGTGATAAAATGGAATCTATCCTTTCGGAAATGGATCCTTGGATAGCTTTAACAAGCGTTCATTTGGACATTGCAGAAACGTACATGACAGTGGTATCACCGCGCGCCGAAAAGGCAAAACATCATTTCAAAATGGCCTTTGAGAAACAAGAACTTCCAACCCGCTATAAACTTAAAGCGTATAAAAGCTTTCTTCGATTTTGTTATCAAAAAGGTGAAGTCGAAGACTTTGTATTGGCAGAACATTTCAGTCAAAAGGTACTGAGGCAAGCTACACAAGATGAACAGAAAAAATTTATAGCAAACTCTTTAGATAATCTTCGTAAAGAGGTAAGAATGATTAATTATTAATCTAAGAGAACATATACAGTACTATAACATATGACCAACAATTTATCGAAACAGCAGGAGACAAATGCGTGTCTTCAGACGTTATTTCAATGTTATCAAAACCAGATATTACTTTGCTACGTAAGACTTGTTTATTGCAATGTGTTACTTGCTGCGACAAACAGATCATACGGAGAAAAAATTAAAGATCTGATTTTGTTTCAATTAGATTAAACACTTTATCTGTCTCAAAACCATGCCAAAAGAAACGAAATTGTCCCGAGATATCCCAAAACACTGATTATCCTTTGCTTCGCGCTGACAAGTAGAAAATGCACGCCTATCCTCGTTTGTATTCGGATAGACTTCGTTGTGAAATGGTGGTTGTGAAGACCTTAGGCATGTGCACTGCAATGTTTTTTCTTCAAAATTACAAAATAACATTCATTGTAATGGTGCCATCATGTAATCATTTTGCATATTGTTTATTCAATAATGTGTATGGTTTAAGATAAGTATTACAATTTACATATATGGAACAGACCTTCAAATTAAATTGTGTATTGTTTAATGTTAATGGTGCTTGGAAAAAAAATGTATGGTACATGAGGAATGATGTATGGTTTTAAGTGTGAGTTAATTTTATAAAAGATATATTGGAACTCCCTCAAACATATTACACTGTGGGCAACTTTGAAAATCTTGTATGATTCAAATGGGATAGGCCAAAAATAAACAGTATATAGTTTGTATGGAGATGGTGAATAGTGTATGGTGTAATGGTGCATGCAAAATGGTGTAATGGTGTTTTTTGTGCATGGTGTATGGTGTACGTTATAAGATTACGCCATTCAAGGACTGTATACAAGATTACGCCTAAAAGTCTTTTGTTGCTGGCGCATTGACTATTACCTCACATCTAATTTTATTCACATGAAATAAGAATATGTACTATACATTTAAAATCTTTCCACTATATGTTCAGCCATTTTCTAAGCTCGGAATACATAACGCTTGACGAATAAGGCGTTAAAATAAATATTTCGGCTATTTATTTTTGCAATGCATATAAACTGCATGTTTTCCTACGTATACATTCATACTTGTTTGTTGTTTAAACATATCTAAAGCAATCAGTGGCATGTAATGATAATAAGTTTGTTTTCCTAATTTCTTTTTTTGGTTCAAAAAGTAAGTCATAGTTTTGGACAACATTGATATATACCTGTTGATCACCATAACGTGTTTGTTCTTCTGGCAATCGGTTAATAGAAAATATGTGTAGTGCACACAATCGAGATATAACATGAAAGCCCCTTCCATACTATTGATATAAGGAAGAATGGAAAACAAGGGACACGGTGTGTATAAAATGTCGAACCCTACCAAAACCGGGGGTGATCTCAGGTGTTTCGGAAGGGTTAACAGATCCTGCTCCACATGTGGCACCCGTCTTGTTGCTCGTAATAACTCTTTTATTAGTGTTGATATATCGACAGCCTGTTATTATGACTAGAAGCAAATCGGAAGATCATCAAACGAAACACTGTGAAAGAGCCTAGATATACCATCCCCAATGAATCCACTTTTCATAAAATATTCTCATAAATAACGATACTGAAAGAAACGAATGAATTTGTCTTGAAATGCACAAGCGAAAGACGTTTTGACACTCCTTTCAGGATCACTCACCGAGGTCTGTCACCTTCAACCAAGTAGCTAGTGCTTAGTTTTGGCATGATAAAATGGTACATTTTGTCTGTGAATTTTCAGTTCACAAAATTATTTTCTTAAACTGTGGTTAAAAATCTTCAAACAAAGCAAAACCAGCGCTTTAATTCGTTCTATTTAAGCCCTTTTGTTTTAAGCTTGCAAATGGTTTAAATTTTTTGATTTCCAAACTTTTAATCTTAACGAAGTTTCCAGAAACACGTGACCTGCAGCTGTTGCGGGATACTCTTATTTGCTTCGATTTTACGTTGTTATTTTTCGTAGATTTGGTTATTTTGTTAAATTTCTATTACATCTTTTCTCTTCTTTTCATACCTCACACCTTGGCTACAGCTAGTATAGAAAAAGGATATAAATATGTAAAACTTCTTTTTTTCTCCAGAAATCAAAACGACTTTCAGATGGTCTGGAAAATAAAATGGCCACCTGCGATGTTAGTAGTACATGTTCAAGTAATGAAGATACAGAGAAAAGGAATGAAGATGAACAAAAATTTGAAGAATTGTCTCACAAAGCACAAAGTGCCTCAGATATTATCAGTAGCGTGAGGTAATGTACACAAGTTTGTTTAATAATGAACTCTGGTAATTAAAGCTAATTAAAAAAAGGATGAAAGGATGAGAATTAGGAAAATTACAATTTAGGTTACTATTAATCACTGAGATTGCTTATTAAAGGGGGTACTGATTGTCTAGATTGATGCATTACATTGTATTTAGGAAGGCATACGTTTTTATTTATACATTTGTAGTATGTGAAAGAAGCAATGTTTACCCCTCAACGCTATGATAATGTTCAAATTCGAAAATAATTTAAAAGCATTGAAATAAACGAAATGCCAATTAAGAAATGGCTAAAACTTGAAAAATACTAGTAAAAAACACCATTAAAACCATAAGAGAAAGCTAAAACAACTATCGACGGACAGATACAAAACATGACGCTGGATCTCTTTAAAAAATCAAACAAATCGATTCTAGATTCTTAATTAAAACATAACTTAATATGTACTGTTTTTCATTTATGAAAAATTATAATCCTACATCATGTCGATATTATTGATTTTTATTTTGGCATTGCACGAAAGGTCATGCTTTTCTCAGACTGTTTATAATGTCTTTACACTTAATCCGTTGAATGTGTACTGATTGATACTAGAGTCTAGGAGAAGAGAGGCGACAGATACCAAAGGGACATAAGTAGAAAATAAACTGACAAAACATGGCAAAAAAAAAAAAAAAAGAAAAGACCAAAAGACAAACAACAATACACAAAACACAACATAGAAAACTTAAGGCTGAGCAACACGAACCCCACTGAAGGCTGAGCAACACGAACCCCATCACAAACCGGGAATGATATCAGGTTCTCCGGAAGGGTGAGCAGATCCTGCTACAAATGTGGCACCGTCGTTCTGCTCATGTAAGTACAAACCCGGTAATAAGTCTAATTCGGTAGAGAACATGGTTTGATTTATAAGTTGTAATTTCAGTTTAAATCTGTACGTTTTGTCTTTTGTCTTTATGTCAGTTGTGTTTTGTGCTTCGCGCCGATCAAAATGTTACAATTTGTACTTATGTTGTACGGTTACGCCATTATCTCTCAGGAAGGGAAAGGTTAGGCACTCAAAAAGATGTTTAACCCCGCCACATGCTTTATGCGCCTGTCCAAAGTCAGGAGTCTGTATTATAGTGGTTGTCGTTAGTTGCTGTCTGTTAAATATTTTTCGTTTATTCTTTGTCATAAATCAGACTGTTAGATGTTTTTGCTTAAATCCACCTTTTTGGACACTGTTGAAAAGTTGTCACATTGACAATCATACAACATCTCTATTTCATAAAGATATTATCATTTTCAAACTGAAGCGACATGATATTAGACATAGGTTATTAAAAAAAGTTGTCCGTTGCAATCAGCTTTAATAAAGGAATACAAAATTATTTGAAACGTAGTTAGACACTATTTCTAAATGAGAAATTAGTATTGTAAGGTTTTGCATCATTAATCACCTAAAACGACGGCGAACATACAAAGAAGCAACCAAAAACCATTTATCAAAGAAAACAGATAATATGTTTATAAAAATGTATAAAATACAGTACCATATACACATTCCATAAAACATAGCAGGAATTACCTAATATATTTGCCGAATAACGAATACTGCGTGATCCAGATATCCTAATTTGGCACTGACAAAGATGTTTTTGGGTGAAACTAGTTTCATGTCTGCTCCCCTCCCAGCCATCATCCCAGATTAACATAGTAAAGACCTGATGACGTAAAAGTAAAACACATTAAAAACCTACATTCCAGCTACGAACAAGACAACCAAGATAAGTTGAACAAGATAATAAAAAAACAGTAAGTTATTTGTAAAGCAGGATCAATTTGTGGTTACTAGTAACTACAGGAAGCTAGCTAAGGTAGCAAAAACTGTTGGTTGATTACTGAAGCCAAAAATAATACAGAAACAAAAGTTCCAACTTAAAAGATAGATTCACATGGTCTTTTCGTAAATTTAATTGAACCCGATAATATTTTGTTTGAGGCCAACAGTATTTGAAATTTGCAGAGCATTGGAAGAACCATTTCTGATGAATTATTTATATTCCGTCTGTTACTCTTCCTTCCTGTTGCAGAATACAAAAACTATTCCAGTTAGGTTCACGTTATACATTTTCATTATTTAGGGACGACTATGTCACATCACCAATGGACGATACTGCTGTGGGAGAGATATCTCAAGAAAGAAAACAAATCATTTCAACACTTGATCGACTTGAACAGAATATTGTAGCTAAAATCGATGAGACCAATAACAAGCTTCTTAAGGTAGAAATTGAGAGGCTTAATGTAGACAAAAGGAGACTTGAAGTGGAAAAGGAACGATTAGAACTGGAAAAAGAAAAAGTGCGACTTCTGTCGAACAAAGACAACAAAACATAAACATTGCCATGTAAGATATTACAAAATATAATCTGTTGATTGTATTTAAACAAATAAAAGTTACTTTAACTTTTGTCTATCATCACAAAAAAATGTTTTACAACCACACTATATTTTTGTATCAGTGTATTGAAAATCATCGAAAATTTCTGTATATTGAGCTGAGTCTTTTTCATGTAAACGACGAACGAGGTCAATTCAATGTTTTATTAAAGTCCCATTTTTAACAAGAACAGTACGTTAAAAATAATGCATATTTGAAGGTTTTTCATATCCCCTAGTTTCAATTCCAGTGGCGCTATACCATATCTAATGAATGAATTGACATGCACAATTTTTATTCATTGTATATTTAGCGTTCAGCAACATATGTCTTAATAAAAAAACTTAATAAACATTTCCAAAGTTACAATATATATATTCGAGTTTTTTTCGAGTAAAAATTGTACATTATGGTTTATTTTCTTAGTTACAATAATGTATATATTGTTATGAAAAGAAGTATAGTTCCTTTATTAAATATATCATATAGATAAAGACCAAGTGTTGCTAAACTTATTTTTTCCAGTATACTACAATTTCATGAACGCTTTAAAAACAACTGGTATAAACACTGATTATAAGAAGAAGAAATAACGTTGTTTTTACTGAATACAATTAACTAAGAGTATACTATAAGTTCTTTTTGAAGTATCTTATGAAAAACAAAATTGCTGCAGCAAATATTTATTTTCACTTTTATGTACTTGCATTATATTGAACACACAATAAACGCAAGAGAATAATTGTTTATAAAGGGAGGACACTTTGTGACCATTGTGATTCCACATTTTGCCAAAACAGAATAGAATTTATTTGCCATACTCATCTCCAACACCAGCAATCAGATATTCAGGATGACTGACAACACAAACATACGGTGATGCAGCTCCCCGAAGGTAGATATCCATTGCATACCATATCCGTTCAAATATTCTTTCTTAAAGTAATCGTTAAAATTTACGTTCAACATGTGTTTTTGCAAACAGCACATACTACATCTTCATTGGTGTATTTCTGAGGATTTAAACATCTTCCACAATTACAGAAACGTGTCAGGAAATTTCCCATTGTATCATGTTTAACCATTGATTTAATAAATTTTTCTACATAAAACGTATACACTTCCTTATATTCATATAAAGGAAGTAGCTGTAGCTCAATATACCAAAATGTTAAACATTGTTTGATAGGCAATGGTGTTTGACTTGTTCATATTGAACAGAGATACTATGATGTCTTTTTGCTGCTTCCTCATCGACCCATACCGAAATATTAGTTGTAGCAACTTGATCGTAAAGTCATACAAAAATAACTTATTATCGTTCAGTGTTTATAATATACAGGAACAGTGTTTGATGGATACATGTTCAATAGTACCATTAGTTTCAACAAGGGTTTTCTACATTAGAGTGGGCATAGTTAAATTCAGTACTTCAAACTTTTTTATTCGCAATCGGAGCTTCACTAAATGTAACTCAGGGTAAACATTATGTGGATCATATACTGTTTGGAAAACACTGACGTTTAAAATCAATGGGATTGTGACGTTGTCCCTTTTCTGTGAGTCGGTGGAAAATTTATGATCATTTAACCTTTCATATATAGCAAGAGTATGTAGTTGTTACTTGTATCTTCTCCCGTTTCCTTTGAGTATTTCAGAAAGATTTATGATAATGTTTTGCATTTTGATTTGCATTTGTTCATATGTTTAGGTGTAGGTCCCGGCTGATGACATGAGAGAATAGATTTTTCACTTGGCATCTTTGACAAAGGTTTCTAATAAAAAGCCTTCTGTTCGATTCATATTCTTAATGTGTCTGTTGTTTCAAAGCCGGCACTGATTGTCGATACAGTTGTGTGTTGAACACAAACACTTGCGTGGTTTGCTTGTTTAATCTTTTCCAGAGTGATGACAATATTATTATTCTTATCAATTTTTTTATCACATTTGCGTTTTAAATATTGCACGTAGCTACATACATATACAAACATATTTCTACCCGAGGAAAAGATTACCTTAGCTCTATTTGATAAACCTTTCGGAAATTTGGGTCCTCAATGCTCTTCAATTTCGTACTATATTTGGCCTTTTAAACTTTTTTGATTCGAGCGTCACCGATGACGCTTCTGTAGACGAAACGCTCGTCTGGTGTATGAATTTTTTATCCTGATATATAATCTATGATGAGTTTAGTGTATATTTTAACGTGGTGGCATTGCAAAATCTTTCGCATATAAGAAATGTTTTGTTTTCTTGGTACATTTTTCAATTATAACCCCACTTTTCTCAATCGGTTTTATGCTAGTTTGAGCATATGAACACTTGTAATTGATCTGATAAGATTTCGTGTAGTTAACCAACGTGCAACAATCAGTGTCAAGAGCAATTTATGTAGCAAAGATTGGATTGTAAACAGGTGAAGTATGCATCAATATTTATAATGATGATTATAATAATACTTAGTAGTAAAAGGGAAACGAAATGGTATTTAATGTGTGCACGAGACGAATCTTTAACGCGAACAAAATTGTCGTTATAAGGATCAAATAGTTTTCCTTTTTGAAGGAGGCGAATATATTTCGACGTAACTTAATGATTGCTGCGAGTGAATGAGATGTAATCCTTGCGTACGGTATATTTTACCGATAGAACAAACTATACTTTGTGCGAGCTAAATGGATTCCCAGTAATCAAACTATTGAAACGGAACGAAATCCATGTCCCCTGTAGGGATCCGTATTGTAGGCAAATATCAAATGTACAACAGAAGACACTTTATTTGATCGATATTCTATTAACATGTCTACGTAGCGGTTTGCGTTCAAAAATATTTCAGAAGACTTTAACGTTCATGATTCACCTATCCTCCATTACTTCTTGTAGAAGAATACAGAAAACGGTTTTATGTATAATAGGCTCTGATGGCGTTAAAACAACAATTGTACCACCGGAAACGTTTTTATTAATCAGAATGTTTTATATTGAACACACAACACATGTTAGAGGATAATCGTTTACATAGGGCGGACACTGTAAAGCTCCACTTTTAGCCAATACAGAATAGAATAATTTGCCATTAGTATCTACAACACCAGCATTTAGATATTCAGGATGGCTGTCAACACAAACATACGATGACGCCGCTGCATGATCATATTCTCCCGAACCTAGATATCCATGGTATTCTATATCCCATCCATTATAACATTTGTTCTTCCCAGCAATCATGAGGATGGAAGTTGAACGTATCTTTCTGCAGACAGCACATGGTACATCTTCGTCATCTTTACTTAAAAAGTTCGTTTCGTATTCTGCGCCATACATACGTCCGCCATCAGGACCACTAGTCTTCTCAAAATCTGGATCTGGTGGAAGACAGATATACTCTGCTGCGGAGCCTGTTTGTCTATAATATCCACCTCCAGCATAACCTAAATAAATACAAAGTTCATTCTTTAGACGATAAGCAAGAAATAGAAGGAAAAAGAATCCTAAATTTTACGGTAATATTGTACTTAAAGCGCGGAAATCACTATGTGATCCGTGTAAACTCATCGAACCTTTAAACAGACTTATTAGTAAAGGTTATCTTACCAACGTTGTAATTATATCTTTGAATATAGTTTACATTGGCACTAATATCGATTTTATTTTGTCATCAGCAAATTAAAACATAACTAAATTTGTATTCTTTTCAAACGGGATGTATAAAGACACACCAATGTTCATTTTGATCTATAAAGAGGTTAACTCCTAACTATCCTACTGCCTGTCGATATATTTATTTTTGGCATTGCACAAGTCATGTCTTCTTTGAGTGTCCATGACGTTAAAATACTAAATCCCTATGATGTGTTTTAGTTGATTTTAGTCTCTGATGCATGATTTTTTATCATTAATTGTTTTTGGCTTTTAACTAGCTGTCAGTAACTGCGAGTACTCTCAAATCGTACTTTCTTGTTTATTTGACCTGTTGATACTAATTGTTATCCTTTTTTGTTATTTAATGTTATTCAGGGTTATATCTGGTCTATATACCAGCTTTGATAAGTGTTTGGTATCACTATAAATTTTCACTTCTTCGTACTATGAACATCAAAATTATTTATTTTGTAAAAATTTGTCCTTTCTCCATTTGAACTGTACACGTATACCTAACAACAAAATTATTTTCATTTACCTGTGTTTAAAGTAATTGTAAATGGCTGATATTTTTGTTCAAGCATATTGTTTTTCTTAAATTGTTTAACATTCCACAGCGGTATAACATGTTTCTTTAAATATTCTTCCCTTAGTTTATTTATTTTGTATTTACATTGTATCATAGATCAAATTTATTTGTTCAGTGTATGTTCAGTGGTGTTAATATGTCTTTTGATTGAGTTAAGCCATTTCAATTGATATTTTATAGTGTGTTTTTCTATGTTGTGATTTACATTGTATCATAGATCAAATTTATTTGTTCAGTGTATGTTCAGTGTTGTTTATATGTCTTTTGATTGAGTTAAGCCATTTCAATTGATATTTTATAGTGTGTTTTTCTATGTTGTGATGTTACACTATTGTTTCAGATAAGGGTGATGATTTGGTACCATTAAAACGTTTAAACCTGCTGCAATTGTTTGCACCTGTCCTAAGTCAGGAATCTGATGTTCAGTGGTTGTCGTTTGTTGATGTGGTTCATAAGTGTTTCTCGTTTCTCGTTTTTTATATAGATTAGACCGTTGGTTTTCCCGTTTGAATGGTTTTACACTAGTAATTTTAGGGCCCTTTATAGCTCGCTGTTCGGTGTGAGCCAAGTCTCCGTGTTGAAGAACGTACTTTGACCTATAATGGTTTACTTTTATAAATTTTGACTTGGATGGAGAGTTGGCACTCATACCACATTTCTTATATCTATCGACTTCTGCATCACGTTAAGTACATTATTCTATACAATCTGTTGTCTTGTGGTATTTTAATACACTCTCATATTCATTTTTGGGCGTCTATATATATATTAAAAAAGAAGAAAATCCTATTAACGGTGGTGTAGTGGGATTTCTCGAAGGCATAATAACTTAATTTGATAAAAACGAAAGAATTTATTTCACTTCATGATATTGACTTTTTAGTTGACTTTTTGAATGTCAAAACAGTATAATACCTACAAAGACAACTTAAAATTTCGCTGAGTTAAATTTTCGATATTTGAAAGTATTTTCACTACTGTAAATTTTGAGTGAAATTTGCTGTTATAATTTTGAAAATCATTACGTAATACATCTCCCTCATGCAAAGCTGTTTCTGTGTCCGAATTTGAGTATAATGTAGGCCTTTTTATGGGTTAAATCATTCCTAATCACTATTCGGAACTGTCATAGAACTACAGGTATTTTAAACTGTTTAAGAATATGTTATCCCTAGAACTGTTAGAATCTGTTCTAGTGTAGAACTCAGTCTGTCAAATTAAAGCAAAAGTAGGTAAGCGATGTTCAAATCTCATATATAGATTGAGAAGAAAAATCAAGTAACAAACAGAAACTAAAAAAAATCGTACGTAGGTCTGTTCAAAACTGGTCTAAGGGAGAAATATCCTAATCTGTTCTAGGGTAAAACAACTTGTGTCAGAAACTAATGTTTACAGGATAACTGTTATACTTCTGACAAAACCTGACATCATATGAGAGAGTTGAATTGATACCAAGTGTATATAATGTCCAGTCCAGGTGTATCTTTCTACCTGTGTCATAAATACAATAAATGCTTAAAGTTTCAACTTGCAAAATTCTTAAATATCACCTTCAAATATATCGATTATGTCATGTCAATCAATAACCACATTTTCATATGGAACGCCACAGCTGCCTTATGATAACGATAATCATATCATTAAAGGTTGAGATATTACATGAAGGAAATTTTCTATACTATTACGACATTTGGCTATACTACTCTGTCAATTTTCTATATCACCAAGTTAAATCTATATACTGTAGAGACGTTTTGATATAACATTGAGTTACCTTTTCATACTATTCTGTCATTTTACTTTTTCATGAAAATATTCTTTTATACTATGAAGACAACTTGATATAACATGGAGCTACCTTTTCATATTATTGTCATTTTACTAAACTATTGTGTGATATTGCCAAGGGCGTAGCTGCCGTTAGGCACTTTAGGCACGTGCCTACACATAATTTTTTCACAAATATTTAAAAAAAAAGAAATAATAATCACAACGTTATCTGTAGAATCACGTGAAGTCGTCAAAACTCTTTAATTATCAAATGTCATTTGTACACTAGTCTATCATCCTTAGTGAATGGAGTATTGGATAGAATTGTATGTACATTATATTAGAACTTTGGTTCAGATCATTTCACTTCTATCAGCAAATACATGAATGAACCTCAACATGCTCAAAACCCTGACATTTTATTCTTAGATGCATGATTTTTCTTTATTAGTTGTTGTTGGCTTTCAACTAGCTTTCCACTTGGTCTTCATCCGACCTACACTAAAACCCGTCGCGGCCAAGTGGGGCATCCGTTTTGGCTGTGCTGGATGTTTAAATACGCAGTCACATCTGGACAGAATGGGGACGTTAAATCCGATGCCTAGTGTAGAGAGAATGCCACGCTTTCTGCACGTTAAGAACACTTTCAACAAGTCATTGAGGGGTCCGTATGTGATCTGCTGAAAGGCAAAATTTCTGTCCTATCCAATAAACCCTCATTTTCCAATGGCATTTCCAAATTTCCAGACCTTCATCCTGGACGACCCCTATTACAGGATCTACCTGTTGTATTAATTGTAAATTTGTTTTTGTCCTGAAAATGCATGAACTATTTGCCACTGGACGTTTAGCAATCAATTAATCAATCAGCTAGCTTTCAGTAACTTCGAGTACTTTCAGATCAACGTGTAATAACCATAATTTTTCAAATTCCTTAGGTAGGAATTTTACAGTACAGGATATCAGAAAATATGAATTTCTTGAATTTTGTTAGATAGTATGATTAGAACCGAACTTCTGGCTTCATTAGGCATCGACTCTGTGTGTGTGTGTGTGTGTGTGTGTGTGTGTGTGTGTGTGAGGCCGGGGCGAGTGAAGGTTTAAGAATCAAAAGATGAATGGTCGATGCCTAGCTCAAAGGATAGTATTATTATATAGTAGTCTCAGTGTTTACGTACTAATTTTTTTAATGAAGGATCGACAAAATGTACTATCAATTGACGTATATATATCAATTATCCTTAATCAGAAAGGAATAGATATGAAAACACTAAACAGAATGTACTTCTTAATTAAAGGGCTACGTTTGGCAATGCATATTGTAAATATTTGTTTTTTAGATTTCCGATTGTACTGCGTAAATTCATCAGTCAGATGTTATTGTAAAATTATTTACAATTCTTTGAACTTTTCTTCATGTATATTATCATAAAATTACCAGTAATGTTTTTTGTACACGAAATTTTGCAACAAAAATGCTGAAAACCGTTTTCCGTGCCTACATTTTATTGGATACCTAGCTACGCCCCTGATTGCTATATCATAAAGATACATTTTATACTATAAAGACATTTCAATATAACATTGAGCAACTCTTTCATACTATTTTGTCATATTATTATTTTATGAAGTCATATTTTAATATCAAGCTACCACTTTTTTATACCACGAGGTGTCATTTATATACCAGGAGACAATAAGACGCAAAAACAAAATAAAAAATTCAAGAAAGTGTCCATGGGACATAGATGCCCCCGCTTCCACATAAGTTCTAAAGGGGCATAACTCTTGAACGGTAACAGTTACAATATCCAAATTCGAACTTGATCCGTATATTGTGGTAATAAGCATTGTGTATAAGTTTCAAATAATCGGCCATGGCAAACCAACGTAAGAGCACGGAAACCACAAAATTTGAATATTTCAAAGTTTTCAAGGGGCATAACTCATGAGCCGTACAAGATTCATTACCTTAATTAGAACCTGATCTGTATATTGTGGTTACAAGCATTGTGTATATGTTTCAAATCATTTGGCCGAGCCTAACTAAAGTTCGAGCACTGAAACCAATTTGGGGACGCATGTACGTACATCGACTTATCGACGGGGGCATATACATAATATTTACTCTAAACAAAGTTGGGCGGTTGAAGATGTATGGGCGGCGAGATGACTATTAAAACACATTAATTAGGGGCCTTTATGCTGTTGAATTTGTAAACGGCATCTGAGAATTAAAATCAAGCAAGACATTCTTAAAATACAGTGTGACATGTGAAAAATTGCCTCCCCTTTTTAAATGAATAAAGGAAATAGCTCTGGAAGGAAAAATCGAAATACTCCAAAAAGTATACAGACCACCAGATTATCATTAAAACAACATTGTAAAGTTTAAAATTAATCAAGCAAGGCATTCTCAACATACAGGATGAAGTGAACTCCCCCTTTTTTAATAAATAAAGTCCACAAATCTAAAACGAAAGGTTAAAAATTTAACAAATAGGATACAGACCTTCAGACCATCACCACAAAGAACTGAGTACAGTTTAAAGTTAATCGGGCAAGGCATTCTCAAGATACAGTGCGACATGTGAAAAATTGTCTCATTCCTTTTTGAATGAATAAAGTCCATAACTTTGGAAGGAAAAAATCAAAATTTCACCAAAAAGTATACAAACCTTTAGACTATCATAACAAACAACTGTGTAAAGTTTGAAGTTAATCAAGCAAGGCATTCTCATGATACGGTGTGACATGTTTACGACGATGGACGGACATTTATATACCATAATACATATATAATTTGACTGGAGTGTAAAAAAAGGAATAAATGTTGTTATAAAGAAAAGAAAAAGGATGGCATTTGTCTATCTTGAGAAAACAGAAACCAATTAACCAATTCGTCATTGGTAACAGTGGCGGATCAAAAGTGGGGGATTCGGGGTTGGAACTCCCCTTTTTTTTGACGATCAATGCTTTTGAATGGGGACATATGGTTTGAACCCCCTTTCAAAAATGGCTGGATCCACTCCTGAGTAATCTTGGAATGTGAAAGTACATGAACAAACTTTACCCATTTGGCAGTTCATAACAAAATATCCAAACATGAAAGAGTTAAAAACAAGATCTTGAACTAGCAAGAAAATCAACCCTGAATGCAATGCATTAAACACAAGCCAACAATTTAAACAAGCAGAAGCTGAAAAACGGGACCTGGTTGTTTTCTGAGCTGCATATATTTGGGGAAAAATAACAAATTCAGTAACGAAATTGTTACCACATGTAAATGTGATTTAAATGTCATTTCCCTAATATTGTTTTTGAAGATTTTTGGTAAAGTAACACAGAGTCTTGCTCACACTTCTTTATGAATAATTGAGAATACATATTTCTTAATTTCTTCTGGAAATCAATAGCCTACAATAACTTGAAAAGAAATCAAGTGAGTTTTATTCACTTTGAACTTTCAATTATCTTTTAAATTGGTGAACATCCGGCACAGTTAATATATGTTAGTACGACGAAATCCCTGGTAGTCATACCAGGAGCCTCACAACTAATCATACAAACATTTTCCAGAATTTGTTTTGGTTAAAACAGTTTTCATAATTGTACGTTTGCGGAGCCACTGCCATATTGTTACAGTGATAAAATTGAAATGTTTTATTGCTGACTTTATATTCAAAAGGGTAACAGTTATTATCAATAGCAATATCTTTTGCTAAAGTTTGAGAAAGTTATAGGTCCATTAAAAGATATATCTATCATGCCGTCTGCCATCACAATCGATGTTGCTGATGCATTTCGCGCGGAATTTTCGCCGCTATTTATAGAATTGTCTTCTCATAGTGCGATGAAATTGTCTGATAGTGTAATCAAGTAGTCTACTGGTATATAAATGACAGCTCGTGGTATAGGAAATTGGTAGCTTGATATTAAAATATGTCTTCATAAGATAGTAGTATGAGAATAGCATGAAAAATTGCTCCATGTTATATCGAGATGATTGTTTAAGAATTGACAAAATGTACTTCGGTCAACGCTTTTACACCCCAATGAATTTACAAAAAGAACCATACATTAGATGTATGTTTCGGTCAACGCTTTTACACCCTAGTGTCATCATGTATGTTTAAATTCATGCAATTTATTTTGAAATGAAGAATGACGCGAGATTGCTGTTAGCCAATCAAAATAACGTATAATAATGAAACATACATCTAATGTATGCTTCTTTTTGTAAATTCATTGGGGTGTAAAAGCGTTGACCGAAGTACATTTTGTAGGAAGCGCTTCATTCTAAAAATGTACGCACGGTCAACGCTTTTACAACCCCATGGAATTACCAAAAGAAGCATTCAATACTTATAATTACATTTTTTCGCTATGATCATGAATTAACACGATTACTATCAAGTTTTTCTTTTATTTACCTGTGCATTCTATTGTGGAAACGTGTCTCATCATGTATGTTTCAATTCATGCAATTCATTTTGAAATGAAGAATGACGCGAGATTGCTGTTAGCCAATCAAAATAACGTATAATAATGAAACATACATACGGCCTCAGACCACAATTATTCTTCCCATTGATTACAATGCATTTTTTGGTAAAAGTCAAATTGAATTAAAAAAATTGCACCGCTTCAAACATGAAATAAATTTAACTGCTTATAGACCATTATTATTTGAATAAAATATGCTTGTCCCAGGACAATCCATCAGTGCTTTTTCTTTTGAGAGTCATATTAACATGCCAGTGGCAGGATTTGAATCTTGAATAATTGACGAAGGCTAATTTCTACCCTACTTTCATTTTGGCCAAATCACTACTTTCACTTTCAACAATAAATTTTTTCCACATGTTTTACTTATTTCAATATATATGCAACTGATAGGACCACTTAAATAGTAAACATTTCAAAGAAAACAGTAGTCAGAATACTTAGGAAGAAATACCCCATATAATAATTGGGAACTATATTCCTAGACCACGAACAAAGGGAATTAATTGTGGTCTGAAGCCATATAATGTAATTATATAGTATACAAATTCATCGTAATAAGATAGTAACATGACCAAGTATTGTCTGACTAATTTAGAACATATTCACACTTTCGAGTGACCTTACACAATTATCCTTTCCCATTGTAATTTTCAAAACTAAATAAGAATTCACTTTTTATAATGAGGTGAGTATATAACATAGGTAATTACCATTACAATGGATGGAATGAAATAGCACTGACATAGTTTGTGAGGACAAAAAGGATAAATTGTTCAAACATTTGAGTTTTTTTTCTGCATCAGGTAAAAATTTAATACTTATATACCTTAAATTTCTTGATTTTAATTAGCACACAATGTTATATCAATCCGCTTTCTGAAATTTGAATATTTTTTTATAATTATAAAACTTACTCTATAAATATTTGAATTACGACCATTCAACATCAGATGCTTACTTTTTATTGATGAATGTACATGTATTGTGGGTTTTTTTCTCAAAAAAAATCCTTTGCTTTATATATCAGCAGTCTGACATTGTTTTCTTTGAAAAAAAAATAATCGATTCGAATGTCTGGTATAAAAATTGTATAAAAGATAATTTTACCTGCATCTTTGCCCCCATTTTATTTTATTTTATTTTTGTTTGTTATATATATGTACCATTAATATAAAGATTAAAATTTTGCAATGTTCAAAATGTTTTTTATAATTCTTTTCTCTTAATCAGTAGGCTATTTTCCCAAGGAAAATGCCTCAGGGGATTGTACACTTCGTTAGTGAAGTTATGAAGAGTTCACTTTCATAATTAATCTACAATGAAAAGTCATTCATGTATAGCATTTTATAGTGCATGGAAAGCCATGTACTATGAAAATTAGAAGGGAAAAAACTGACTTTTCATTGGACGAGAAGGGGTGTGTATGTTCTAAATAATGGTATAGTGAGGTGACACAATAGTATGAAAAAGTTGCTCAATGTTATATTAAGATGTCTTTATAGTATAAAATGTATCTTTATGATATAGCAATATCACACATTAGTATGAAAAGGTAGCTCCATGTCATATCAAGTATCTTCATAGTATAAAAAAGTATCTTCATGACAAAGTAAAAAGACAGAATAGTATGAAAAGAGAACTCTATGTTATATCAAAACGTCTATATAGTATATAAATAACTTAGTGATATAGCAAATTGACAGAGTAGTAAAGTCAAATGTCGTAATAGAAAATTTGCTTCATGTTATATCTCAACCCTTAATGATATGATTATCGTTACCATAAGGCAGCTGTGGCGTTCCATATTTTCAGTGAGTGCATGCATATCATAATTCCGATAAAAGTTTAGTTAAGGATACTACCTAAAACTAGAGAGTCTTCATATGCTGAGATTTCCGAGAAAATTAACACAGATGAACGACTTCAACTTAAAATCTATGAAAAATCGTAATGATATCAAGAGAGGCGAAAGATACCAAAGGGACATTCAAACTCATTAGTCGAAATAAACTGACAAAGCCACGGCTAAAAAAGAAACAGACAAACAACATGACACAAAACACAACATAGAAAACTACAGACTGAAAGTATTATTTATTTTCCGTCCCATTGTTGTATATTAAATGAAATACATTTGTATGAAAGATAGGGCTAAATATGACAGTTCAAGAAAAATGGCGTGCAATACATAACCTTGAGCTTTTTGTTTATATGCATAAAGATATATCATGAATGAAATCCTTGAATGAACTATGAATTCCATGTATGCTATTTCATTATGGGAATGTACCATTAAAATATGAAAACTGTGTTCTCTTACGTTAGTTTTTATTGTTATACATGAAGGACAGAAAATCATGACTGAATGGGGTTTTCAAACCCTCGTAAGTTTATGACAAAAAACGAAAAACGACAAAAAAAAAAAACCAAAAAACAAACACACACACAACAGTATACAAACGCAACATAGAAAACAAAAGATTGAGTAACACGAACTCCACCAAAAACCGGGGATGACCTCTGGTGCTCCGCAAGGGTAGGCATATACTGCTCTAAATGTAGTACCTGTTGAGTTGCTTATGTAAGTAAAAACTCGGTTAAAAGTCTAATGCGGTGAAGTCACATTCAAGGAAAAGAGGACTAGATGATGGTAACGACCATAGGAACATATCCGCCGTCATCTGTGAAACATATTACATAACGATAAAGCTACACAAAATGTATATACAAAAGGACACAAGGACTGGTCTAAAGGAATAAGTATATTTCATTTGTTAAAAATCCAATTACTATATTAAAAAGGAGATGTGGTATGATTGCCAATGAGACAACTATCCACCATAGTCCATATGACGTGGATGTCAGTAACTATTGATCACCGAACGGTCATAAACAGTGAGCAAATGTCATAACGTAAAGTAAGTTATAAAAGGCCTTATTTATGAACAAATATCATTAAACAATACACGATTTTTTTTCTGTACAAACAACAACAAACGACGTGCAACCATTGCATTTAAGGGCTCTCGACTTGGGACTTGTACGTAAATAATGTGGCGAGATTAAACATTGTTGTCAGCGCCAAACCCTCCCACAAACATGGAAAAGTGGTTTAACAGCGCAACAAAAGAGCAGTGTTTTAATCAGTTCAAAATGGTCCAGCTCATCCGATTGGCACGGATCAACTAGTATATTTTACTTTACTAGTTTATTACTCAAACAAAAAGGGTGTTTAATGCATCCATGTTTTTCTAAAATGTCAAAAAAATGTAAGACCAATTGTTGAGCTAGCTAAAATCTTAATGGAATCAAAGTAAAATCGGGTACCAGGATAGTTAAATTAGCGCTATACCTGGGACTAATACATGAAGGGATTTGAAACTTTTAAAAATTTCTGTTTCTTTCACATTTAAAAAAAAGTTGGATGTTTGCATCCCTCGTGTTGGAGATAGTATAAATGAACGAGATCAATTACTAGATTATCTGATCAATTAACTATTCTCGAGTTATATTCCTTAATCAGAATTGCCCTACTAAGGAATAAGCGCGAACAATACTCGAAATAATAAACTGGTTTTAAGTTGTTTTTTTCTGTTTGCTTGATCCTTTAAGTTCTCCGTGAGAGTCATTTTACTAATTAAAAGAAGATATAAAAGGTCAGTTATTGTATGAAAAGAGTGTTAGCAGTTGCCTTAGTTTTACATTTAACACATTTGGGGCTATTGTACAAAACATTTGTGGAGAACATCCAAGTAAATCGAAAAGCTCCTTTTTTTATTAGTTCTTACTTGTTACCTTGCTGTCATTCGGACCAACCTATACAACTGCCGACAGGAAAATTAGATTAACATTGGAGCGTACGGGAGAAATAAATAAAAATATCCCCTAGGTTCAAGGAACCAGTCAAATCAAAACACAATATAACTTTTTTTCAAGTGGAATTTAAATTGGCCGATTACTTTGGAGCCTGTAGATAGGCAACTAGGACTTATTTTTACATAAAAGTCTAAGACAAATATGTAGAACACCCTCTCAAGAATTATAACTCAAACAAATACATGTTATTGTAGGAAAGGTGTCATGTTGATACATAAAGTAAAGTTACTTTGGTACCAGTCGGAAAAGTAATATGGTCGCCACTGGGTCCTAAGTTTACCACTGGAGTCGATGAATAATGCGTAGAAAAAAAAAATCAACTACATATATGGAATATATTTGTCAACGTTTATTTGTTCCGCCTAACAGAAGTTCCGTATTCTGGCGCAATTGATGATGATCACCCTTTGACATATACAATTTGGCGCAAACGATTGCAGTTGTATTTTATAAATAGCAAGACACAAAAGGAATGCAGCCGAAATTGTCTACCTTGACACGAAGCAGCAATTTTACGTCTCGGAATCGTAAGGAGAAGAACATATTCTGAGAAGGGGGGAATGGCAGTTTTTTTCCAAATGAATACTCTGACCTCCAAATGTTGAAAATAAATATTCTGACCGGACTAGAAAGTACAAACTATTAAATTAGCAATAAAATGAAAAATACATGTTCTGTCATACAAATATTTAAAAAATTTATTCTGACCCAACTCAGTTTCTCAGACATTTTCAACCCAACATAGCTGCATAAACTAGCTCCATGATGACAGGTTATGTCACTGTTAGAAAATAATGCGAGATTGCAAAATCTTAGAAAAAAGCACGTTGCTAAAAATGGGAGGTTGAGGGGTTAAGAGCATTCGTGTGTGCTTCATTGGGATAGTCAATCCATAAAAGGCACATAACAGTGCAGAAAAGTGAATATAGAAACGAATGGTGCATCTGGAAATATTGTTTTTTTTATCGTGACTTCATCAGACATGGTCACCTTTTTGTGACGCAACGATATTTGAATAAGAACGACGAACAATATTCCGTCATAGTTGAATTAATTATAAGCAGAAAATAAGCGATCATGTTGGTTATCAAAATATCAAAATAAATTCTACCAATCGAGAAAAGTTTAAATCGGCTGAAAATTTTTGCAGTATAAGAAGAAGATGTTTTATTTCCATTAAATGGGCTCACAAAGAGCATTATACAATATAAGACATCACTAAGACACCAACAAAAACCAATAGTCAAGTATACATACAAAGAAAATAAAAGCAGATTGAACATGAATGAACTACACACACACATATATATATATATACGTTTAACAGTGTTGTAACTCCTTCTCAGGCTGACCCAAACATGAATCAGATCACAAACAGACATTAATATATCAACATTCTCTACATTAAGTAGCCAGATTATTTTTTGGCTAGGAATCAAGTGCTTAAAGTTAGGACAGAGTGAGTTAATCATGGAGTACATGCAGTTTCTCCTAGTTAAAGATGATGTGCATGAAAATAAAAAGAAATGTTTTTCATCATCAATTTCATTTGAGGTGCACCTGACACATACCGGTACTCTGTTTTGTCGAGAAATACCATGCTATCTACCCTGTTCAATTCTAAGTCTATGTGACGAAATACGCAATCGAGTTAAATTTCTCCTCTGCTCAGGGGATCGCAATAAAAATAAGATACCTTTCAAAATCAAAATTATAACAAAAAGTATAATAAAAGACCATCTGACGTACGAAGAAAGACAACTCTGACATTTCTTATCTTTGTTTCGGTTTTAAATCACGCAAAATTGATGAAAATACGGATGGGTCTCCCTTTTCTTGTGCAATTCCTAGAACCCACCCTTTAAAACTTTCTGGATCCGCGCCTGTTATAGATATAACTATGAGCTAACTTTTAAACAAAATTTGTTTGAGCATTATAGTATTATTCTGCGAAAGGCAACACGTAATGCAAGTTTGTTTTGTTAATGAAGTCCAACAGAATATAATCTGCATACGCATTAAACCATTGACAAATCTATTGACATATATATATACATATCGCGAAGAGGTAGGGCTAATTTCCCCTGTATATTTTATTTTCAGAAGCTGCAGACAGCATGATCAAATATGCAAATGTGAAAAATGCCTCTGATACCTGATAAAGACAATTTTCACACGGACACCATTTTATAAAAGTCTTTAAACTTAAGGTCAAGGTACAGTTAATGGGCTATGTCACAGATTTGGGTAAAATTTAGCATACAACTTTGGCTCGTTGAACTATAACGGAAAGTCGCAAAAATAATGCATACATATCTTTTATTTTTCTTAAATATTACTTTAATATAGAATTCTTAAAAAATAGATGAACATTTGTATAGAAAGCATGTAAAATCGGCGAAAAACGTTCTTAAATTTTGACAAATCTAGTAAAATTAGTTTTTCTGTATAAAGTCATAAAGAAACAAAAGTTGAGGATTATTATCTATAAAACAAGAGTGACCTCGCCTGTTTTGCTTTTCATTAAATTCATGTTGAAAGTCTGTAATATGACGGTTTTGCTACAAGTATCACATAAACTTAACATTATCAATGTTCTACTAAAATGAGGTCACGGTCAGATGAATTATGCCAGACAGACATGTTCACTTTAAAACCATTCCAAACACCAAATATAGTGGTCCTATTGATAATGGTACATGAGAAACAGACCAAACCACAAAATCTTAACATTGACCAATGAACCATGAAAATGAGGTCAAGTTCATATGAACCCTGCCAGACAGACATGTACACCTTACAATCGTTCCATGTACCAAATATAGTTGACCTTTTTCTTATAGTATCTGATAAACTGACAAATTTACAAAAAACTTATCATTGACCAATGAACAAAGAAAATGAGGTCAAGGTCATATGACGCTGTCAGACAGACATGTACACCCTACAATCGTTCTATACACCAAATATAATTGACCTTTTTCTTACAGTATCTGATAAACTGACAAATTTACAAAAAACTTATCATTGACCAATGAACCAAGAAAATGAGGTCAAGGTCATATGACGCTTTCAGACACCATGTACACCCTACAATCGTTCTATACACCAAATATAATTGACCTGTTGCTTATAAGGAACCCATATACTAAATATAGATATCCTATTACTCATAATAAGTGAGTATTTTACTTGACAAAAAAAAAATGTATTTTTTTTTTCAAACAGTCACTGAATCATGAAAATGAGGCCCAAGACAATGGACATATAACAGGCAGAAACTTCGTAACATAAGTTATCTGTATACAAGGTTTGAAGCATCCATGTCCTCTAACTTCTTTAATATAAAGCGTTATACAAAAAGTTTACGCTGTCGCCGCCGCCGCCGGATTGTAGTGTCCCTGCATGTGTCTCGCATTCTGCGACTTTTGTCGCAGGCGAGACAAAAATTATCACCACTGATACTTAAATGGAACATTGGAAGGTTAATCTAAACCTGCTGAGACCAATTGCTGCTCACTTCACCGTTTCGGAAAATAGTGCATCTTGTGTAATGTTTCCAAAAGCGTACACCAGAACAATATGATTGGTTAAATTATATATATTCGATTCGACTAATGCGATATCGTAAATTACTTTTTGGTGTAGGATCAATGAAATTCCACTTAATCCTTTAGACAGGTTGAAACAATTTTCATTCAATAAATCAAATTATGATAATAATTATAGGATAATACATTATAAACAATTGGATCCAGAAACACTCCTTTAGATTTTGAAAGGGCGAATTGGTTATATGATGTTTATTCTCTTTACGAATAATTTTAGATAGGTCCTATATGAATAAGGTCTTCGTTGTAAATCCTTTGTTCTTACTGAGCCAGTCATTTTCATCTTGGAATCTACACATTATGCTAACAATTATAAATTCAATTTGATTTTGATTAGATTGAAAGGAGAAATTGTGCAACTACTAAATTTTACTTTATATACCGCCTCGACGTAAAATCAAATTTAATGAATAAAAAATCAGATTTAAGAAAACGGAATTGACAATGTGTGCAAAGGAAGGCGAATACGCTAACACTGTGTATACTATCAAGGTTGGTTTGAGTAAAGAAATTGACAACCTGGACTTCGATCTCCTGTCTCGTAGAAACCGCCATTCTGTAAGATGTCTATTTAAATCTTATAGCGGACTATGCGGTATGGGTTTTGCTCATTGTTGAAGGCCGTACGGTGACTTAGAGTTGTCAACTACTATGTCATTTGTTCTCTGGTGGAGAATTGTCTCATTGGCAGTCATACCACATCTTCTTATTTTTATACTGGGTTAAATGAAATATTAATTGAATAAATTTATTCTCCAGTGTTCGTAGAGTGCCACAAAATTTGCACTTAAAAAAGAACCTTTTCATCAATCTTTAAAGGCAAAATTTCTGGCCCTATCCGACATGTCCTTTTCCGTGGTCCCTTCAAACGAACGCTGTGCTAACAAAATGTAACAGATTTATTGATTTATTGATTATTAAACCTTTTATCGTCACGAGCATGTATGAAATATTTGGAACTGGACGAAATTAAACAACTGCAAATCACTTGCGGCAGTTCGACGGTGAGATGGAAATCTGTATAATTAATTCGCTAGCCATCGAATCTTAAGACCATTCGACTAAGCAGTTCGTCAACACTCTGAATTATATACCGCATTGAAGGACGTCATTTATTCATTTTCATTTTCAAAATACAATAATGAATAATAATACTTGACTGTTAGTATTTAATGCAACAAATAAATATACTATCAAACACAGAAATAAATTTGGAGCTTTCAAAACGCCTTTCTGGATTTACTTCAATCTTTATTCGATACACTGACGGACTTTATTGGACAACACGTTGATTGAATATTTTAAGCGTAGCGCACAACAGCAGCAAATATATCGTCCATTTCCAGGACGAGAACAAATTACGA
Source organism: Mytilus coruscus (assembly GCA_017311375.1). Lineage (NCBI taxonomy): Eukaryota > Metazoa > Mollusca > Bivalvia > Mytilida > Mytilidae > Mytilus > Mytilus coruscus. The sequence continues at coordinate 47,876,604 of CM029597.1, forward strand.
TATAAAGTTAAAACACGTGTGTTTTGCAATATATTTTTTGCCATTGTTGTCTTATTTTTTGTGTAGAAAATTTGAATTGTCATTGAAAAAGAACTTGATATTAGAAATAAATGTTTCCTGCAATTGACCAACCCATGCAGAATACTACACTCTCTGATTAAGAAGCATTATATTAAACGTGACATTTTGATGGGAAATTAATGCATGTCAGAAAAAATCAAAAGAACGACCTCTCAGAGCACAAGCACAGTCTTACTGCCGGACTGTATAAATCACGGTTACTATATATGTGTCTATACCATGACCACAAATGGGATAAAAGACAACAGGAAAGTTTTGGAACTTTAACCCGGATATATATAGTTAAATCATAAGTTTGAGGTTTGATCTTTTAAAAGTTTGGTTTCATCGTTCTTTCGTGTTGATTTCTTTGTTTCGATCTTGCCCTTTTCCGTCCATTTCCTAAAATTCTTCACTTAGTTGATTGACAAGAAACTATTTAAGGCACAAGTATAATTTATTGTAGAAACACGTGCATATTTAAGATATTTCGTCTGGTAGTATATATATATATATATATATTGGACAGAAATTAAGACACAACTTTGATGCTCCATCTCATTCGGCATCCTCCTCCACGCCTATCTGTATCATCACGGTAAGCTCTTGTGTATGAGTTTGCTCTCGCACACAAGAGCCTTGGAGCACCTCCTCCACACTGTCCACCATCACCGTCTGGATACCACTGATAGCAAAGTTCAGCATTCTGAATCCACAAAGGAGCACTCGTTGGAACAGATAACTTCCACTGCATTTGACAACCTCCACCTCTTCTATCTGTGTCATCTCTATAGTAACCAGTGTACGAATTTACATTGGCACAGAGAAGTCTTGAAGCACCACCTCCGCACTGACCACCATCACCATCAGGCCACCATTTATAACAAATCTTAACATTTCTAAACCAATCGTCGTAGCCATTCGACATAATACCCCACCTCATTCGACATCCACCTCCACGTCTGTCGGTATCATCCCTGTAGTAACCTGTCCATTGGTTGACATTTGCACAAAGTTGACGTGCAGCTCCTCCCCCACATTGTCCTCCGTCACCATCAGGATACCAGTTATAGCAAAGTCTAGTACTACGGAACCAGTCTGGAACAACTGTTGCAGTCTCTATGGTATTTGCAAGCGTCACAACTGCATTGTGATCTGGTAAGCTCTGTTGTAATAGCACATTTACTTGGTTCTTGTAGTTATTCAGAGCACTTCTATGCTGGTCCCATTTCCCACTTGTGTAATACCATGCAATAATTCTGAGTAGTTCTTCCATGTAAGCTTTATCCATGTAAACCTAGTATAAAGAAAAGTTTAACCACATAAATGTTATTCACAGGACTAGAGGGAAAGTTTGTTATAGGTGCATTAATTAAGATTTAGAAAAAAAAAAATAAAAAAAAAATATGATTTTATTGGTTTCAAACATTTATAAAAGCAGAATTTAGAAATAATAATTCGTTATTAGCGGTCGGTTTGGTTAAATAAGCATAAAACATCGCTTATGTATTATTGGCGTGCAAATTAAAACTTTAACCGTATTTAAAAAGTATTCATGTGATCTTCAATTTGACCCTAAGCTGGTAACGATTACGCATGTGCTAAGCATGTTTAGTTATTAAAAAGAAAAATAAATGTCAACATTGAAGAACCTTTCCGTTGTCTGATTTGACCCATACAGAATCTTTCAAATACAGGTAAAAACGATGATTAACACATTTCTAAAAATCTATAAAATGAAATCAAATAGACCTAGAAAAAACGTCATTATACGATTGCACGTACTTTTCTATGTAAAAACTATGTATATTTATATCTATGTTTATATCGGGTCATAGAACATCAGCATTCTTCGGGGTCATATCGATAGTCACTCAGATGGCGTCTAGACTAAAATACACACGAAATCCTAATACATAATAACGAGTCAATGCATTGTTAATTATTCCTTTTGAACCATTTGTACTTTGGATATACGTTTCAGTATGTTATAAATCAAATATGAGAATTTGAGTTAAATCGGTGAACATGAATTTGTCAGCTAACACCTCTAATAAATTGAAATCAATTAAACTGGTAATACCAAACACTGACAAGGGGACATGCCTCGTATGTGTAAAATTCCGATGGCAAATGTTGAAATGCATTCAAAAGATCATGATTGAAGGGAGGTCCAAATCATCTCCATGGAAGTTAGAAATGGTTTATCATATGCATACTAAATACAATCGATTAAGCAGCTGGAATCGAACAAGTGATTCCCCTTTAACTGACTAAATCACAAACTTTAACATGTGTTTACGTCGACGACGCCGACGCCAAAAGCTGAAACAGCACACCTAAGTCTCGAATGAGAGACTTTGTCGACACGAGGCTTAAAAGTAATGACAGAATTGCTACACAACCATGTTAAAACAAATATGAGAGAACTCATAAAAGTACCTGTATGGCTCTTTTCATTGACTGTCGTTTGCTATTGTCAGCAATCATTCCAGATATTTCCGTCAAACTCCCGCCAAATAACCAAGGATTTCCTGCTACAGTAGGTTGCCATGCTGATATTCCGTTCGTTACTATTAGATTGGTACTGCCTCCGTAGTATCTACAATAATAATGAGAGGTGTGTATAGACAATTGACATAATATTATTGTTATCCATATATTTTGACATTTTCACGTTAATCAGTCAATCTTTATTTTAAAACTAATTAATCCTTTTACATATCAAGTAGTCATTTCTCAAATGTAATGAAAGTTAAAGGCCAAAGTTATACGTTTAGTTAACTTGTTGAGATATAGGGAACTCTGCCAAAAAGTCTGATTCCATGACGCAATTTCATAGTATTCGGAATGTAATGCCGTTTTCGTAACAAGAGAGGATCCGAATGTAATGTTGTTTTCGTAGACTGAAATTAAAATACTGTGATTAAGTAAAGCGGTGATAATATAACAAACTCTTGTTTAAAATGTTGTTGGGTTGATGTCTAATAGAATACGCAAAAAACAACTACTAGTAACAATAAGGAGCTGCGCCATGAGCCCATCGCCTTTTCAACGAATCAAGTTCCATTACTCCTCAATTTCATATCAGACATTTATAAAAAAAATAAAGACTAAAGGGAGCTTATTCTATAATAATAGATATCAACCAGTCACCAAAGTTTCATTAAAACTGCTCAAAGCATTACTATCATTATGATTATTATTTTTATTATTGTCCGAAAACTGGAAAATCTCCCCTTTTTATAAATAAGACCCAATAACTATGAAACGTAAAATCTAAAATTTATAAAAATTAAATGGGAGCTTACGTTTATAGATATAAACAATTCACCAAAGTTTCATGAAAACTGGAAACAACGTTTTTGAGTTTTTGTCCGATATTTGGACCATGGACGGACTGACGGACAATTAACGTATACCATAAAACTTTCCGTAAACGGGCGTATAAAAACACAAAAGACACAAAGTACAGATCTGAGATTACTGGCAGTTACTGAAAGCTAGTTCAAAGCCAATAAATACTTATTTAAAAAATCATGTATCTAAGACTAAAATATGTACTTTTTTAACCTGTTCAGCAGGTAATCTAATTCAACAAATTAGTGCATTTGTCTCATCTCATGAATATTAACGCCGGCTATAGGTTCACACTAGTCACAAAGATGTGTGTGACGTACTGCAAAAACAATAACAAAAATCGCCATGTTCTGAAAATATATTAATTTTTGTATTTACAATATGTACCATTGGTTTTGTTATGTTTCGTTTGTAAGTCATTAAAAATAACTATAGCACGTTCGTTTAACAAAAATAGACAATGGCAAGTTGATTACCTTACACTTTTCTTCGTAGCTCTTGTGAACGCCTCATCTACTGTCTGTCTATCGGACGAACCTCCGCCACCAAGTTTTATGATGTTAAAGAATGTAGCACTAGCTTGTGCTTCAACTTGACTGTCAGTTTTGCTATGATAGTAGCTTTCGTCCGTAGCAAGAATCAATCTCAGAAGACCACCGAATTTACCCTGGTTGAAGTAATGTGTTCCAAATGTATGAATAAATCTCATATATTGCGAAGTTGTGGTGTCATTAAAAGTTTTTGGGAGGAATCGCTCGATGTACATTTTTGCAACTCTACCCAATTCTAATGCCCAATCAGGCATCATGTTAATCTTATACCCAGATGTATATGACGTCACTTCCTCTATGTACTTGGATGAGTTTGTAATGTAATTTTGAACTTTCTTGTATGATCCACTCGCAGAAAAAATCCCTTCTCCATAACCAACATCAACCTTTCTGCCCATAGATTTTTTAACAGCGTGACTAGTTTTATGGATTTCGATATTAGAAGAAAGCCATCCTGTTGGAATGTTCACTACACTCCATACTTGGTCTGGGATATTATACTGAACCTGAAATTTAATAATGTTCCAAGTTAAAAATTTCAATGCAAATTATATTTATACAAGGAACTGCTAAAGGGAAAAGGGAAGTATTAAAAGATACAGCTGTATATGATAACGAACCCACGAAAATTGAAATAGAACTATGACCATTAAAAAGGATTAATTTTTCTAAACATCTTATAAAAGAATAGAATTCATAACATCGTGGATGTAAAACCGGATATTTAAACATGTGTATGTGTGTCACTGGCTGTCAACAACAAATATTTCATGCAATTAGTACGTCAGGGACATTTCAATGTGCATTCACATAGTTACTATCTTGACACATTTCCAATCATAAAATAGAAGTTTTTGCATAAAAGTTTAACGGCATTTGTTTTAAATATGAATTATATAATTAGATCAAAAAGTTTCTAATGAAAGAATAAATATATTCAGCGCAGGGGAGGATCAAGCCATTTTTAAAAGGGGGTCCCAACCCAGGATAAAGGGGTGGGTTCCAACCATATGTCCCCATTAAAAGCATTGATCGTCAAAAAAGGAGGGTTCCTACCCCGGACCCCCCTGGATACGAAACTGCTGCGTAGATATCATCAAGTAATCTAGAAATAACGAGTTCAACATTTAAGAGTAACCTACAATCAATTTTCATCCAATGATTGTTTTTGTAATAAGAACCCCTTCATGCATTGAAGTCACATTGAAGACGGCAACGATAAGATTTTTTTGAACATTTATCATGCTAACGAAATTCGATTCGCGGAAATATCATAGAGAAAAATAGACCTAAAGACAGAAAATAGAGAATATTGGGGTGCCAATGTATAAAGAGTAGAGAATAAATTCATAATTGGAATTAAAAACATCAAGAATAGAGAAAAATGACCTTAAAAATAACAAAAATAACAAAACCGTGGTAATAAAAAAAAAAAAAAAATTAATGCGTTTCTTGTTACTTTGTTTTAGAACAAGTATTTGATGGATTTAAATTTCGAGCATTATTAATATTTTTAAACTTTCCTCTTGTAGCATTAATAAAAAAGTGGGATTAATTTTTTGTATCGGTATTATAATTTTCACCCGACACAAATTATTAAAATAAAAAAAATGAATTTTAAACATAGATTGTAATGTTTATACTTACATTATTAATAGTTCTTGTCGTTTCAAAGTCACACGTGAAATCAAAAATAGGATTCTTAAATCCATCATTGGCCCCCAAATCTAACGGTAACAGGTCGAGTTTTGTTATGTCCACTCCATCTCGCAGCCGACTTAAAAATGGTGGAATATTTCCACAATTTTTAGCTAACAAAATATTTGGTAGAATAATTGCAAAGATAAGAAAACTACGGCTACGAATCTTCATCGTCTTAAACGAAGAAGATGGGTTTAAAAGTTCACATGTAAAAGTTGAAATTTGTTTTTATATCCGGATGTTAAAGGAAGTGAATTGAACTTAAACAATTGAGTCAAGTCAGAAACACAATAAACCAATTGGACAGTTATCAATTATAAGTACACACCTTTTCATCACAAGGAAGTGTTTACTATTTCTTTAAAGTTTGAAATTTGAAGTAGTTGTTACTTTCTGAAAATATGTTCTCACGTTTAGGAAAAGTATTTTACCTACTGTTATTAAGGGACTTGAAATCACAGTTTTACACACACAATGTGACAAACGACAGCACATCTTCATTAACATTGTCTAAACTTCATAAAAGGAGTTTAACAGAATATAAAATCCGGTCCCCAATCCGTTATATCCAGCTTCATACATTAGGTGTTAAATCTTATAAATTATAGTAGTGATTATCAAGTGAAAAAGACATAATCTAGTTGTTAGAAACTGAATTTTCTTTTTCAGAGTACCAATGTACCCCTACAACCTATAAGAAATATATAGATTACACGGGGGGATATGTGTTTGATTAACAAGAATGTCATGTTATACAAGAAGTAGTCAATTAATCGAAGAAACAACGCTTATTTCTGTTTGCCGTTTTGCATTCCTTGAACAGGATTTCGACAGCGAACAGTTCACGCTTTGCACCAAGACCAAAACAACCCCTAGCGTAAAGAGGGGGGTCTCAACATGACATTTTAGATACATGAGACGCGCAGCTGTTATTTCAAAAACATTCCCATTCATATATTAAAGTCTTGTGAATATCACAACCCATAAAATATATTTCATCGCAAAATCATAACCAATTCATATATTTCTCAGTTATCACATATACAAATTTTCACATCTTAATTTGGTTAAAAACTATAAAACGGCGCATTTATACAAAAATCTAACCGAAAGATAAAACTTACTGACCCATTGACATTTTACCTTGGTGAAATTGCAACCCTTGATCATGTTGATATATTTGAAGTATCATAAAAAGGATCCCATTCCAGCGACTCGTCGGTGTTTACTTTCATATCGGAAGAGGACCCCAACCCCACCCCCATCCATATGCGTTATATTCTTTAATAACCACTACATGTCTTCGAAGAAACATACTTACGAACAAGAGGATCAAGATAGAATAAATATTACATGCATCCGAATAAGGAGATGTAGATTGATTACCGACGAGACAACAATCCAACAAAGAAATTAAGTCATGTTGACCCGTTTTCTGAATTAATTGTTACTCTATTTTAAAATTAAAGAATTGGCTATGAGTTGGTGCAAATTTTACACTAGGGACATTTTCAAAAGTTCTTTATCTTTAGTAAAATAAACAGCATCGCAACTTTATGTGTGTACTTTGAAGCTATAACCACATTAAGTCGTATATTTGAAATAATAACTAAATAATACACGCTTAAAGATGGATTAACATTTTTTTTTGTGTTTTGTAAATTTTGACAAATTATGGGCATTTAGGAAAAGAAATGCAATACGATGAACACTGTTAACAGATAAAAAATATACCGAGCTCAAAGGTAAATTAAAAAAAGGGGAAGTCCATAAAAATAACAAAATCAAACGTTAGATTTTATCAACCAACGAAACGAATGGAAAACAACTGAAACATTCCTAACTCGGTACAGCCATTTTCCGAAGAAAATGAGGAGTTAAACCTGGTTTTATAGCTAGCTACACCTCCCACATGTTAATACATGTTAATACATAACAGTTGTTTGTATTTCCGTTATATTGACAAAATTGGGTAAGCAACCCGAACTGACATAATAGATTAATGTTACAATTGGGATCCAGCAGCCAAAACTGTGTAAACATACATCACAGACATTCAACACAACAGAATTAAAAATTCGAACAAACATACAAATAAATCTAACAAAAACGCCAACAAAAACAGTTTTTGTAGTTTATATTTAATTTGACAAAGACTCAAACAAAAAAGTTTTGTAATTGATAGTACATACAGTATAGCATGTAGTAAATTGTCTCGATTAAGTACAAATTAAGTAAAATATTATACAAGTATAAACAAAATGAAATCAGCACAGTAAAACATGTTGTGTCCGAATCACACCTCTGGACCGACCTGCATCAGGAACGCCTAAAACAAAAAACCAGATAGCTGGATGCATAACAAACCGAGTCACGTCAAGAGTCATACGACCAAAAGGAACATAAAAGCACGACAAATAAATGGAAGCTGTAAAGGAAATAAAAAGAAACAACTTCAGCAACCAGAATCTATAACTCGAGACCATCTTGTATTATTTGTGAAGTAGATACTGAATATTTATCTATTATGTCTTGGTACTTTTCGATGAACCTTTTAAGAAAAATGTCGAGACGCTCTCTAGCAAAAACCTGGCTCTTTCCAATCTTTTGCTCTGATACAAATGACGTTCTAGAAAAGTCTGAGTAGCAGCTGCACGCTCTTTAATATCGTATGATATACTCCATACGCGTGTGAAGTTTGTATATTACTGCTCAGGTGAGGAATATCTATAATTTCAAAATTAAAACCGTCTCGTTTGTCATATAGATTCTGGTTTGAGATAACTGCTGTAGTCAAATTCGAGTCTAGAAATGAGGCAGAAGAAGCTGTATATGTGGTTTCTTTAATCTCTAGTTCATAATGATATCTTAATGGGACCCAATCAGAAAAGTTTTGAATGTTAATGGAAAACAAATCATCAATATACCTCACTGAGTCTAAACTACCTCGGCAAAAAATGTTTGGACTCAATATTATCTAATATCCGGTACGGTGACGGACCATCAACAGACAGAGAAAAGGTAGGATTTCTGTTTATTTATTTGTTGTTTTAGCGATATTGAAGACTATACATACACATATAACTATTTTCGATTGTGAGATGTAATATTTTCTACAACCGTTCTAGATTAACGGAGAAATATGTAAAAAGGCACATCAAAATGGTGAATTGAGTGAACCTTGCCTCGAATTTGTTTAATTTCTCTTTAAATTGTGCACATTGTACGGAAAGAAAGGTACGAAAAGAAAGATATTAACACGGAGATTGCAAGACTTGAAAGACACTATGAGCAGCTCAGTATTTGTATTTCTGTGCATGGAACGAAAGAAATGGGTCATGTCAAAATGGAAGGACCCGGTTTTGTCAATGTTGTTTACTGCATAAGGACCCGGTTTTGTCTAAGTATAGGACCCGGTTTTGTTTTGTTTTGAAACCAAAACATTATAAAAAGCAACGTTAACACGGATCTGAACATTGTCCGTCGGAATAAATTCAATGTATTAGTCATATAGTTATTATTGTAATACAAACCTGTCGTGTTATAATTTATTTTGAACGGGAACTTTTCGAAATAGGGAGTAGACATTTTTCAAATGCTATACGTATACTTTATTGCACTTATCTTCGAACTAAGTTTAAATGGAAATAAATTCTTTATAGCATGCACTTAAATACATTAATTCCTTATGATGTTTGTGTGTTTGTTTTCTATACTAGCATGTAATGATGTAAAAATAAGAAGATGTGGTATGATTGTGTTACCATATCAATTTATCAAAAGAGTAAAGCTAGTATGTTTTACTATACTATACGTTATGTTTACAATATATTTACTATCATTTACTCATTCATTCATCATTGACGGACAGTCAGAAAAAAGACTTTAGTCTGTACTATTCTGCACGAATTAATCATGCATGTAACCCCGCTATATTCTCTGGTACTATATAAATACTGTATTACTCGTACTAATGCGTTTTTTTAACATTTGAGCACGCACATAATATAGCTGTGGGATTTTCAACTTTCTCTCTATTTTCAGGTAAGCACATTTAATTTTTTAGGCCTTTAATGAACATTATCCGAATTTGGAGCGTTCACGTAAAGGAAAAACATTCAGATCGAGCGTTTTCATTCGTATGACGTCAGGTTTTGAAATGACGTTAACCCTTTGAGCGCCGAGACGTTGTTTTTTCACATTGTTACGTTGCCATACATGATACATATTTGAACGACGTTACTATAAACGATACGTAACGTAACTACTATAGGGGGTTCTTGGACCCCCCAAAAAAAATTATGACCCCCAAGTTATATCATCTTACATAATCTCAAATGACATAATATGACATAAAATTATATAATATGGGGGTCATAAATAGATGATGGGGGTCATAAATAACTTATACGAATTAGACCCATCATATTATGTAACATCTAATGTCATAAGATGGGGGTTATAACTAACTTATACGAATATAACCCCCAAATTATAATACCATATCTTTATAACCCCTAAATGAGATAAGATGGTGGTCATACATTGGGGGTTATTAAGATATGGTATTATAATTTGGGGGTTATATTCGTATAAGTTAGTTATAACCCCCATCTTATGACATTAGATGTTACATAATATGATGGGTCTAATTCGTATAAGTTATTTATGACCCCCATCATCTATTTATGACCCCCATATTATATAATTTTATGTCATATTATGTCATTTGAGATTATGTAAGATGATATAACTTGGGGGTCATAATTTTTTTTTTGGGGTCCAAGAACCCCCTATAGTAGTAGAGTAACGTAACGTCGACACATTACCTACAAGCACATGCACGTTATCCTCGTTAATCGATAGGGGCCTCGGTGGCCAAGTGGTCTAAGTAGTCAAACTATTGTATCACTAGCCAGTTAACACTCAGGTTGTGAGTTCGAATACCGCACGGGGCAGGTACACTCGACTCACCGAAGGTCGGTGGTTCTCTCCGAGCACTCCGGCTTCCTCCACCAAGAAAACTGACCGCCACGAAATAGCACAATAGTGTTGAAAGTGGCGTTAAACACCAGTCAATCAATCGTTAATCGATAAAATTTGACATCTCAAACATTCAGGGAAATTTCCAACATCCTCGGGGCTAACCTTTATACTTGAGTTCACGTAGATGATTTTTTTTATTTTCGGGTTGGAAATCGAAGTTATTTTATTTCATTTGTATTTCTTTTTCTAGAAGACTATAAAAAAACCGACAATATGGAAAATAATGAAGGTTTTTATAACATGATAAATATTACAAACAATAAAGATAAATTGAAGAAAATATAGCTTAATTACTGTATTTTGATATAAAGGATCATGCAAGATTTGATATCATCGAGGGATTTAAAAGACGAGCAGTGTTCTCAGTTTCTTTAAAGTTGGCGCGGGTCTGGTTTTTTCTAAAGCACCGTTGATGAAGAGTCCGACTTAACACTTTGCACATCACTACAAAAATCGGGATTTTAGTATATAGCATTGTAATGATTTAATCATCAAAGTCTTAACTGATTGAGCAATAAATCGAATGACAACTGCGTTCAGCGGCAAATATTTCATGAATATTCACAACAATAACTTGTTTTTTTTTCTGATAATGTATATTCTGAAATAAGTTTACTTTAACATTACAATTGTATGACTTATCCTTCATTTTATTTGCCGATTTGGTTTTAATTTGTCACTTGTCTGACTAAACCAGTAGAAGTGAACTTTTAGCATCAAATTTGCTTCTTTTTTTATATAGCTGAAACTGATTTATTTTTTTAAAATTTATTTTTTTTTGTATTCAAGTCAATATTTTACATGTCAAAGCATGCAAAGTTCCATTAATTTCGCTAAATCTTTATTTTTTATGCAACATTTGATGTCTAAATTTGATTTTTATCTGTGGTTCAAACTGTCTGGACCCTTTTATGGAGAAAGCCGATTTTTAAAGATAATATTTAAGTGTGTGAACTTAAGTTCAGTAAAGAACACAATTACAGGTACAGGTTTAAGAAATCCTTTGCTGTGTTAAATACATGTCCGACTTAAATCAGTTTTGTCATTAAATGAAGCCTGTCGATAAAATTATTATCTATTTCTTGTTGCGGTCATTGACATCGAAAATCTGATATAAATCCCTTTTTCATTGGTGTGATTTAGGTAGATGATGAGAAGAAACTATATAATCGTAGAGACACACTCTGTTGGCAAGAGTTCATTTAGGAATTACAGTAAAATCGATAGGACCCCAAATGCTGTAACTATTTTCTTTCATTGCTTCGTACTTTCTGATATAATTTCTATTTTTCAAAACTAGTACATGGTTAGTTTTAAGTTTGAAATAAAAGAGGTAAATTTTGGTACCAATAGTTTACCCTAATCATAATTACGGACGACGTACTTTCCTTTTGACTGTGGTTGATTCTTTAAGTTTTTGAATTTGATTTGATACATGCACAAACATAATCACAAACTGTTTACTTCAAAAAAACCTTCTCCAATTTTAAAAAGATATGCGGACTCGGTGTAAATGAGACTTTAACTCCAGGACACAAACAATCAACAAAGATATATAGAGAAATCAACTTACAGTCTCAAAGGATATAGTCGGACATTATACGATATTTCAAACACTAAATGGATAAAGTATAGATAGTATGTGAATAAATATGCAGAGACTACTAAAATTTGCTATCAGCATTCATTTCCTAAAATAAAATATAGCAGTTGGATATAAACGAACACAACCGCTTGGACAATAAAAAAAAACACTCAAATATTAACGAAAACATCGACTGGGACAATAAATCGACTCTGACGTGAGTGAAAACAACCGCCGTTGACTGACACAGACAAATGCTGCCGTGTTGAAAAAGTCAATCATATCCCATCCCTTGTATAACGATAAAGTTCGCTCCCTCGAGATTTGGATTTTTTTAAGCCAAACGGAAACATTTCTTACAACACTTTGGTCTCGGAATTACAAGAAAGGCCCCGTTATATTTTTTATACATGTATCTCTTTTCCTTTGCTCTATTTGATTATATCTAACTTGATCTGTTTCATATATAGTCATACGAAGTAGTTAGATTAGAGTCTTGTTTTTAGTTGTAATCTATCCTACTAACAAAACAAAAAAAAAAAAAAAAAAAAAAAAAAAACGAGTCAAAATGATGACAATAATTTAATAGTTTTAATGGATCAGATGGACTGAAAAAATCTTCATGCTGTTAATAACTTCTGTATAAAAAACAAGTTCGTATATCAATTTTCAATACCAGTATAAGCTAAACGTTTGCATTGAATCATGCACTGACGTCCTTGTTTATATATTGTTTTTCTTTAGTAACCGTTAAACAATGTTGGTTGTGAAAATAAACAATTCAGAATTTTCTTTTGGCACCAGTATAATATTTTTAAGAGTCCTTTATGATATGAAACTCATGATTTTTGGTATGGTTACAAATGAGACACCTATAGCCACAAAAGACATCAGGACAAGGCTATAAACTACGGGTGCTCGTACTGCCTTCAACAACAGTTTTGTATATATGACCCCCCCCAGTTTTTGGTTGAGTTCGTGTTGCTCAGTCTTTAGTGTTCTATGTTGTGTGTGTACTGTTAATTGTCTTTTGATCAGTTTTCGTGTTTTGCCATGGCATTGTCAGTTTGTTTTGGATTTGTGAGTTTGACTATCCCTTTGGTATCTTTCGCCTCTCTTTTTTGTATGCAGGACTGGCCTTCATATAATTCAATGTGAAACAATTAAAATGAGAAAGTTCACGACATGTTACGCTTTTAGCATTGAAGGATCGAAAAGCAAACATGACAAACAAAGGGCATGTGATAAGAACAACCACTTGGCCAAAGGCTTCTTCCTGGCTTTAGAAAAGCTCAGTATATTTTTGTAGGCGCCGATCCCCTGTTCTAACCTTGAACTGTCGGTGCCGTGTACCAGTATAACATTAGAACAAATAGCAAAAAACATTTGAAAAAGAGTTTGACTTGTCAGAATTGGACCAAGCACAAAAAAAAAAAAAAAAAAAAAAAAAAAAAACTAACACAATGACAAAAGACAAAAAGTGAATACAAAAATAAAGGATAGGTAATTCAAAACACGATCTTAACTAAAAATAGAACATGTTTTCAAACATTGAATTGACAACAAAATGGGATGCATGAACAATTAAGGCAGAGTATGAAAATTGTATGCCATGATCAAGTATTAGAATGATAAATAAAAAAATCAGAGTATGATTTGGCTTTTCGTAGAAATTATTTTAAAAGACATTGTCGAAATTATTAAAACATATGTTTACACCAACAGCAATTGGGTAATTTCTCAAGAAATTTTTTGGATAAAACAGTTCATTCAAAAACAGATAATCCCGAATTCGATCGACTTTGCCGAGCTATCCTTCTAAATTTGAACAATAAAATTGAGAATGGAAATGGGGAATATGTCAAAGAGACACCAACCCGACCAATGAGCAGATAACAGCCGAAGGCCACCAATGGGTCTTCAACGCAGCGAGAAAATCCCGCACCCGGAGGTGGTCCTCAGCTGGCCCCTAAATAAAATTGTGTACTGGTTCAGTGAAAATGGACTTCACACTAAACTCCAAAACATATAAAGGAACTAAAATTAAAAAAAAACCATATAAACAGTTTTTATTGAATATATTTACAGAAGTCAAATTGTGATACCAATTATCGAACGATTTGCAATCTGTAACACTTCACATTGTGAAAATCGGTAAAAACTCAACGGTTTTACTGCAAAAGTAATTTCAAGTACCTGCCACTTTTATACGCATAAACGTCACACACATTTTTGATGACGTCATTCGGATAAACGTTACAATTTATTAATAAAATAACAATTGTTTTTTTTTTTTTTACAGTCAACCATGTGAACTAATTTCACTAAGTTGATTGATAAATAAAGGCATACACAGTTTATAATTGGAGTATAGCTTGTTTGAAAATTTGCACGTTACCTCTAAAAAAATTGTTTTCAACCACAAAAATTCAATATATATTTGGGACTTTTAGGGTTATTCTTGTATATCAGAACAAAGTCAGTTATTTTTCTCCAAACCTATTATGGTTTCGGCAGTAAAATGATGTTGTTTATATACGTTTTTAATGGTTTGTGGGTTCTACAAAAAAGCGACAAAAATGTCGTTTTGGCGCCGAAAGGGTTAATGCGCCAAAAGTATTAATAGAATTTCGCGGAATTCTATTTTCTTTGGATTTTGTACATTTTTCCGAGCTCTGGTGCATTAATTCTTTTTGTTATGCATTTACATAAGAATAAAGGTTTTGCAGTTTTTTTTCAATTGCAATTTTTAACACAGTAAAATTGGCACATCGTATGCAGATCTATGCACATAGGTATGATACATGTGGATTTACGTGGGAGGTATATTGTAACAGCCATTATTATGTACACCTCAGAGTCTGCGCTAAGTAAAAATATATCGAGAATTTTTGTTGTTTACAAATTAGAATTAGTAATACGTTTCTATCTGGGACATAATAGTATACTATTCCCAGGTTTCTATGACGTTCAAATCTAATGAGACGTTTTGGCATATCGCTACTGGACGGGTTTATATTCAAGGATAAAATATTTGTTGAAAATCAATATACTAATGAATCAAAAATCGTTATCTTTTTTTAGACTTCAGCATTTGCATAGAAATCCTTTCCGGAATCGTATCTCTCTTTTGGTATCGTTTGTTTCGAGACTTAGACTGGGTTCCAGCTATGTATAATATATGGAATATGTAATATGAACATTTATCTAGACAGTAGAACCAATCTATCTCGGGACTTTGCGTACATTATAGGAAGGAACATCATATGATTTCCCGAAAATTTGTTGCATCTGATTACCAACTGAGAATTGGCAGTTAAACAATGAATTTAAATTCCGTATCATTTTAAAACGAGTCTAGTGCTTATTATGGAACGCCACAGCTGTCTTATGTGGAACTCTGATATTACGTTATGTTGTTTTATTATTACTTGATGATATTTTGTCTTTACATAATATGGTTTTGACATTACGTAATGATGTTTTGATATAACTCAATATGGAATAGTCATTACTTAATGATATTTCGATATTTCACGATATGGTTTCGTATTGACTTGATATAGTTTTGTCATTACTTAATATGGTTTTGTCATTACTCGATGTGGTTTCACCATTATTTAATGTGGTTGTGTCATTAGGCAATGTGGTTTTAACATTACTTGATGTGTATGTGACTTAACGTAATGTAGTTATTTCATTACATGGTGTGGTTTTGTTATTTCGTAATGATGATTTGCCAATCCTTTATATGGCTTTTACATTACGTAATGATGTTTCAAAATTTGACGATTTTACACTACATGATGTGTTTGTTTCAGTATTTGATGTGGTCCTGTCATTCTTTGATGTGGTTATCACATTACTTGATGAGGTAAAACCACGTGACCAATTCGGAAAAACTAGTTCTATTTTTAAATAGATTTCCATGTTTTATGTGCCTTGGATGAGTGTGGCCATCCATCGAGTTAGAATTCAAATTAAAGTTCGGGTTATTGTTCGAGTTAAACTTTGAGTTAGTCTTCGATTTCGAGTTAGAGTTCAAGCCATTATTAGAATTAAAGTTCTAGTTAGCATTGAGTTTCGAGTTGAACTTCGAGTTTGAGTCACATTTAAAGGTAGAGTTCGAGTTACAATTCGACTTCAACTTTGAATTTGAGTCACCTTTTGAGGTAAAGTTTGAGTTAGACTCGAATTTGAGTCTCATTTAGATTAAGATTTCGAGTTGAAATTCGAGTTATCTAATATGAGTTCGTATTTAAATTTTCTATCGCGGATCAAGGGCTTTTGCTCGGGCTTCCGAAAAGAGGGCTCAGGGGTATGCGTACAAAAGATAAACAATGTTACAGTATACAAAACACAACATAGAAATTGAAATAAAGTTAGATGTGGAGTGATTGCCAATGAGACAACTATCCACCAGAGTTTAAATGCAGTGGATGTAAGCAATCATAGGCAACCGTACAGCCTTCAACACACCGTATAGTCGGCTTCAAAAGGCCACCACGTGAAAATGTGAAACAATTCAAACGAGAAAACTAACGGTCTAATTTATAACTAAACAATCTGCGAAAATCAAATATGACACACATGAAACAACGACAACCATTGAACTTCAGGCTCCTGACTTGGGGCAGGCACATAAAGAAAGTGCACGTGACGGAGTTTAACATGTATGTGAGCGCTTAACCCTAACCTAACCTCGGACTGTAGTGTAACAGCACAACATAAGAAAAAATGTAAAAAACAGTTTCAATTGGCTTAACTCAATAGATCGGTATGACTTGGTAATATAAATCCATCGGGGGTGATCTCGGGTGCTCCGGAAGGGTAAGCAGATTCTACTCAACGTGTGGCACCCGTCGTGTTATTCGTGAAAGTACAAACCCAGTGATTCGGTTTTATTTGGTAGTTCACATTCGAGGAAAATATGACGGGATTGTTGTTACGACAATTGGAACATATCTGTCGTCACCTGTGAAACAGATATTCCAAAAAGTTTGTTTTTTCAATTAGTGCGAGGTAAATCAGAGAATGCAATTTATGAAAATAAAAGATTGATATTCGTATATGTTCAAATGATCATACACGCTAAAAAAAATCGGAGAATTCTTATTTTATAGAATTTATGCTTTGTCGCTTAGCCCGATCCCCCCATTTCCCTGTAACTTTAGTGTGAGTTAATTTAAAGTGTCTCATTTGTTGACAATAAAGTACACGTCTTTTGATTTGTGTCGAGCCTGAGACATTAATGTAGCGGCAGTGAGACACAACAAACCTATATTCCGTCGTCAGTAGTGGCGTCGGCGTCTTCATCATTTAGATCGTTAGGTTTCTCGTTTGAATTGTTTTTACATTTTTCATTTCGGGACCTTTTATAGCTTACTATGTGGTATGGGTTTTTCTCATTTTTGAAGACCATACAGTCACATATAGTTGTTAATTTCTACGTCATTTGGTATGTGGTTGAGAGTTGTCTCATTGGCAATCATACCACATTTTCTTATTTTTATATAACGTTTTTTTTTCATTAAATATTACCGAATTAAACTGTTTTGACATGATAAATTTGTAAACCTGTATGAATTGTTATAAAACTTGTATAGGAGTTATTCTTCAAGATCAAGATAAAGCATCTACAGAAAAATATTTTTTTTAATTTTGTTTTTACCGATAATTGTACCGATAAATGTACAGTCAACATTACGCTTTTACACTGACAGCAGCAATATCAGGCGAGCCACAGGGTTACGTGGAATCTTTTACGAATTAATTATAATACTGCTTCCATTTGAGAACTAATGAAAAAAACGGCAGGACCAAGTGGTTTTGGGATATCCCCCTGATGTCCGAAATACTGTTATTTTTTTAGTACTTTTTTCTTATTTTTGTCTGCCGTTCCCCTTTTTCATACCAAATAACTCTGAACAACAAATCGAACTTTAATTTGAACTTTAACTCAATGGATAGCGATACTCATCCAAAGCACATTAAACAAACGACATATGGAAATCGGTTTAAAAATAGAACATATTTTTTTCCGAATTGGTCACGTGGTTTTACCTCATCAAGTAATGTGATAACCACATCAAAGAATGACAGGACCACATCAAATACTGAAACAAACACATCATGTAGTGTAAAATCGTCAAATTTTGAAACATCATTACGTAATGTTAAAGCCATATAAAGAATTGGCAAATCATCATTACGAAATAACAAAACCACATCATGTAATGAAACAACTATATTACGTTAAGTCACATACACATCAAGTTATGTTAAAACCACATTGCCTAATGACACAACCACATTAAATAATGGTGAAACCACATCGAGTAATGACAAAACTATATCAAGTCAATACGAAACCATATCGTGTAATATCGAAATATCATTAAGTAATGACTATTCCATATTGAGTTATATCAAAACATCATTATGTAATGTCAAAACCATATTATGTAAAGACAAAATATCTTCAAGTAATAATAAAACAACATAACGTAATATCAGAGTTCCACATAAGACAGCTGTGGCGTTCCATATCTTATTCATAATACGATTTTATAACAACAAAAAATAGTTCTTTGGGATAAAACTCAGTTGATCATAAATCTGGCAGATTTTTGTATCTGATACACGAATATTAGAAATAAGCCGAACTTGATTCTTCGTCTTTTTAAGGTTAACATTATTTTATTATTATTTTGTATATTCTAACTAATTTGATTTGTTTAGAGCGAGTCGCATGTTCAACTGTATTTTCAAAGGTAGACTGATAACGGCAGACGGAACATTTTTTTTTTAAATATCTAAACATAAAAATCTAAAAACATCTGTACTTTTTGTCACAATCATAACAATCAATAATGCAAGTGAATTTCTGCTTTATTTCAGACATACGGACAATAATGAATAATATAACAATTATAGCCTTTGGATGAGGTCAATACGAGGATACATCGGCTTATATAAGTCTTCGTGTTCAGTTGATATAATTCGTTCAGATCGATATACTTTGTTCAGATCGATATATCCTCGTATCGACCTCATACAAAGGCTATAATTGTATAATATTTTATCTTAATTATACTTTGATATGAAAAAACGCTTCCTGAAAACAGCTTTGCTTTGTTTACATTGTAATGACGTCATAACTAAACAGGACCAACATCGGAAACGTTTTCATATTTCCGTTACTTTTTTCAACAGAAATTTAAAAAGAAAAATCATTTTTTTTTGCCATTTTTTAAAGGGTTATTTGAAATTGTTCATATCTTGTTGAAGCCAATGATGTAGGGAATAACCTGAATAAATCTAAAAAAATACGGACTGTTTTTAAGTGATCGTATTTTTTTTGTATTTTTTAATGTCATAATTTGTTAAATATAAAATATAATTGATGGCCTTAGTACCTTTAAATGTAGTTAAAAATTTGGCCAAATTCAGTATTTAAACAATGATTTATACAGAGTTTGTCCTCTTTAACTGGTAACACCTGTCTCATATTACTCAATAAATTCAACCATTACCTTATACTTTTTTGAGTTGTACTTTAAAAATTTTCATTTACTTTTGTGTGTTAGAAGAGCCTCCGCCTCCAAGTTTAATTACATTGAAAAATGTAGCACTAGCTTCGGCTTTTATTTTGGTCTCAGTTTTTCCATGGTAATAACTCTGATCGGTAGCTAGTATCAGTCTTAGAAGGCCTCCAAACCCCTGTTTGACGTAATGTGTTCCAAAAGTCTCAATGAATGTCATTTATTTAGTGGAACTATTAAACTATTATCAGTAAGTGCAGGCGGAAGAAACCTATCTATATACATTTTTGCGACTCGACCTAATTCTAGCGCCCAACTGGGCATCATGTTTATTTTATACCCGGATGTGTATGACGTCATTTCCTCTATACACTTGGATGAATTTGTTATATAATCTTGAATTTTCTAGAAAGATCCACTAGCTGAAAAAATTCCACTTTTAAAACCAACATCAATATTTGTGGCCATAGATCGTTTTACTGCACGACCGTTTTTTTTTTAATTTTGATGTTTGAAATCAACCATCCATTAGGAATATTTACAATACCCCAAACTTGGTCTGGAATATCATATTTGATCTGTTAAAATATATATAAAAAAAAAAAGAGAATATAAAGATAAAAATGGAAAATACATGATTGTATAGAAAAAGAGAACAACTGTTTTTATCACTGTTATAGTAGCACCTATATATCACATTGCTGATGATATCATATTTCATAATATCATAACTAATATTTTTATACATGTATTAGGGTTATCATTACACAGGCGCCTGTGGCATGGATTCCGGTTTTGAATAACCTTATACTGAATGGACATTTGGGCTATTTTCACCACTTGGCGTCTGTCGTTGTAAACTTAAAAAAAAAAACCCGTCCTCTGTGAAATCACCAGAGAAATTTAGATCACATAATTTTTTTCCCGAAAAATTGCATACAAGCTATTTTTCGCCTAGTCAATTGAATTATGTAATAAAAAATAAAGCTTCATGTAATACTTTTAGAGATAAATGGGGTCGGAATTTTCGACATTCACTCCAAATTTCGGTTTCTTGGCCATTTCTATCCTTTTGATAGACATACCGAACTTTTTTGTTTCAAAAGATAAACACCAGCGGATTTTGTAAAAACAAATTTTCTTTACAAAAGTATGCTCTAAATTAATAATCTTTTAGAAATAATTCATTTTTATCAAAGTTTCATGGTTATAGAAAAAAAAAACGGCATTTTTGCTGATTATTTATCTAATTCGAAAAAATTCATCAGTGATTTTTTCATAAAATTTGGTGCAAATAATCATCATACATAATCGAACCATTGCCATTTTAAAAAAGAGGGGTCAATGTATTCGTTTTCAAGCTAATGATTAAATTAGTCTAAAAATGCATCTTTTCCCGATAAATCACAGTTTGACGTCGTGAAAAATAACTGTTTACGTTAGCAACGTCAATTACCTCCCCTGTAACAGTATCGTATGCCATTAAAATTACGTCGACTACGGGGGTTGAGCTAAAGACATGACCATTCTGGCTAAAATAGAATAAAAAGGTTGATATCTCGAAAAAATTAATGATAGAAAAAAAAAAAAACATCATCTCAAAACAATCAGCACGTCATGATTTTTCTATTGTCCGGAAATCGTCAATTAATCCATGCATGCGAGTACTCTCAGATCTGTACTTAGTGTCCTTTTTGTTGTTAGGGATGAGGGATGTTTAAATTTCAAATAGATACCCTGCCACGTCCAGTCTGTGTTTATGTTTGATGTTTTTCTGCTTTCTATCGATCTGATGAGTTAAGCCTTTTTGAACTGATTTTTATAGTTTGTTCTTATGTTGTGCTGTTACACCACTGTCCCAGGTTAGGGAAAGGATTGAGCGCTCACAAACATGTTTAACCCCGCAACATTCTTTATGTGCCTCTCCCAAGTCAGGAGCCTGTAGTTCAGTGGTTGTCGTTGGTTCATGTCTGTCATATTTGTTATTCGTTAATTGTTTTTGTGTAATAAATTAGACCGCTAGTTTTCTCAATTGAATTGTTTCATATTTTTCATGTCGGGGCCTTTTATAACCGACTATACGGTATGGGTTTTTCTCATTGCTGAAGGCCGTACGGTTGCCTATTATTGCTAACATCCACTTTATTTGAACTTTGGTGGATAGTTGTCTCATTGGCAATCATATCTCATCTCCTTATTTTTATATTTATTTAGGACGATTTTCATCCATTTTTTCTATATGAAAAATGTACTTGCATTATTTATAGTCCTTTTCTGTTCATTATCGCAAGTGAAATCAAAAACAGGATTTCTGAAACCGTCATTACCACCAACATCTATAGGTAACAGGTCTAGCTTTGTAATATCGACACCATCTCGCATTCTGTACAAAATGGTGGAACATTATCACAGTTCTTGGCTAATAAGATCGTTGGTAAAATGAAAATTACCAAAATACAGCTCTGTGGAAAATGCATTATTCGACAATAACGAGAAAGAGAATTATGTCTGAATAAGTTGAAAGAAAATGACAAAATTACAAGAAACTCCTTTTAAAGGATACACAAAAAGGAAGTGACAATGCATTATTCGACAACAACGAGAAAAAAGAGATATGTCCGAATAAGTTGAAAGGAGATGACAAAATAACAGGAAACTCCTTGTAAATGATACATAAAAAGGAAGTGACAATCGCTATTCTGTCAAGA